>LPNX010552300.1:10258-68725 GCA_001517045.1 Pseudotsuga menziesii | reverse complement strand
AAACGGAGGCGAATAGAGTCGTCTACTATGGAGTTGGAGGAACACCATAGATGGAAGGACATGATATGGTTCTGTGGGTCCTCACCTGCCTTGCCCTCGAATTTAGGGATGTCAGAAGGGAGCTTGGTGGGCATGTGAGGCCATGCAGGTTCGTGTTGGATGGGGTCGTTGGTTAATCTGGCTAGGTCAGGCAGGTTGAGGCTAGCCATGAATGGAAAACTGGACGAAGGATGTGACACGGTAATGGGTTGGACCAAATTGGGGCCGATGCCCCCAAGTGGAGGGGTCATGTGAGGGAGGTTGCCCCCAAGTGGGGGAACTAAGGTGGTATAGGATGGTCCTGCACCACCATGGGTAGTATGGGTCACTAATGGAGTGGGGATAGGTATTCCCACTACGGGAATCGGTGCTGTGAGGGGAATAGTAGAGGGGGCCCCCGTGGAGGGCATACCCAAAGTAGGTGTGGTAACTGGTGTCGTGGTGGATGTGCCGCCAACGGTCCCTACCAAGATGGGAGTGGGAGTCACGCCATCCATGGGGCTAGTGGGGGCAATGTAAAGGGGGTTCTCGGAGTCTGGCTCAGAGTCGGAGGTAAAATAAGGGGCGTCAGTATCTGGGGACGAAGTTCTATGCCGCTGACGAGTGGAGTCAAGTGACAAGGCTCGAGATCTATGATGACCTGTGTTGATGACGGGTGGTGTCAAGTGAACCGTGCTATGGAGGCTCGCCTCTGAGGCACCGAGAATGTCTCGAAGACTCAATGGTGACAAATGGAGTCAAATCTCTGTGGGTTGAGGTAACTACAAATCAGCTCAAAAACTCTAATGCAACCGAGTGTGCAGAAGGAGAGCTCAAAAAATAGGGCGCTCAGGCCAACAACCAACTCAAAACACCCACTCTAACTATGTGCTACAATAGGCGAAGTGTCAACAGAAATGGTTAGAATACCAAAAATCAGCAGGTTGCCTAGAAAATAAAAAACGGTGGACTCACTAGACCAAAAGGAGGTAAGGGAGCATGCAAACACCTAACTAAAAGTATTATGACTCAACTAGACATATCCTCTACAACGTGATGAAATCCAAGTCAGACAATACGAATAGGAAAGCCAAGTGGCTAAGGTATCCCCCTACCGGGAGGGACACCAGGTAGTCAAATCCTAAAAGACTGGCAACTAAGATACCCCATTCATGACACGTCCAGAAAGGTAAATCTGTCGCTTGGTCCTTTTACCGCAATACCCCTATACAGGGATATCCCGAGAACTGCGAAAGGTATTCCACTCAGACCTCCGGAACCAATCTCACGACTTCAACCCTCCTAAGGGAGAGGCCCTCTGATAAACCGTTTGTGACCGTGTCAAAAAATACTAGGGGATTTTGGTTCCCTAATGGACAACAACTATGTATCAAGTGTAAGTAACCGAGGGGTGTTTTTTGGAAGCCTAACCCCCTGATCCTACCTAACTACAAAAATTCTTTTGTGTTCCCCAAGTGGGGTTAGAATGTTGGTTGAGTTAAGTAGTTTTTAAGTCTCACTTGAATTAGGTGACAGATTGTGTGCTTGTGAGGTTATGAACCCAAAAGAGAAGTGCCAGGGAAACTTCCTAAATATCAATAATACTAAAAGAAAAATTTTACCATGCAAAATTATCTAAATAAACAATGCTGAAATTTAAAAAAAAAAAAAAAAATCTGTAAATGGGGACAAAAGTGCAGGTAGAAAAGATGGCTGTGTAGGTGCAGAAAATATGGCAGCAAAGGGGCTGGGTTCAAAAGCAGGAACAAGTGCAAAATTCAGATCAGATCGGCGGTCGGACCGCGGGTTTGAAGGAAACAGGCGCGAACAAATCGCGGGTTTCTGGAGAACAGACGCGGGCGGACCGCGGGTTTAGAGAAAACAGGCGCGAACAGGTCGCGGGTTTTTGGAGAATAGACACGAGCGGACCGCGGGTTTGGAAAAAACAGGCGCGCTCAGGTCGCGGGTTAAAGCTGGATAGGTGCGGTCGAAGCGTAGCAAACAGGGAAAAGAACGCGGTCACGTCGCAGCTAAGAGCTGGAGAGGCGCGGTCGGGTCGCAGCTAAGGGCTGGAAAGACGCGGTCAGAACGCGACTGTGAAACAAAAAACGGTGGTTTACGGCGGCCGAAAACAACAGCCGAAAGGAGAAAACGGGAAATAAGATAACTTAAATCCCCAGCGGAGTCGCCAAAACTGTAGCTAGGGTTTTACCCCTAGCTTGTGCGAATGAGCACCTACTAAGGAGAATTGATTCCTTAGTAGCAGTTCAATAATATGTGAAATAAAAGATGCTAAACAGTAATAAAAATTAATCTAAACATGTTCATGAAGCAAAACAGTAAAAAGTAAAGAATGATTTTTTATTGATCTGACCTCCAATGTGGAGGTTGGTGAAGCCCGTTGCGCTGATCCGAGAGGTTGCTCCGAGCTCCAGCTGCTCCTTCTCTTTCTCCAATGGTGGAAATGGGCCAAAATGGGCTCTCACGGTGAAAGTAGCTCAAGGGTGAGCTAGGGTTTCAAGAGCAATTTTGGCACAGGCAGGATACTTGTGATTGTGGATTTGAAATAAGGGGTCTCCATCACTTATTTATAGTGGTGGAGTGCTGGTTTAGAGTTAGGGTTTCAGCTGTTTAGGGTTTTTTCCTCCTTTTCCTCATTATTTTATATTTTTTCTTCCTTTTTGTAGATTTTTTCTTTTTTGGAGGAATTTTGGATATTTTTTGGAGGAAAAGGGGGTTTTATGGCTTTTTGGAGGCATTTTAAGCCTTTTGGAGGCTTTTCAGATGGTTTTATGGGTTTTTGATGGAAATATGGTAGGAAAATGGACAAATGAGCCATGTAATGGGGTAGATGAGGTAGTGAACCCTTTTTGGGTGTTAACAATTGGAATCCATTTTACTCATTTTTATTGCATTGGGAGAAGATTTGGTGCATTTTCCCCAAGGGTCGAAATTATGACTTGGGAGTTGTTTTGGAAAGAGTCATAAAAGCCTGTATAAACTGAACCATGATGAATATGAGACTTTGAAAAGGTACCTTACAGATACCCAGCCTCTGCTCAAAAATTCAAGTGACTTTGAGATCATTTGTGAATCCATTTCCGGCAATTACCCATGGGGAATTGGAGCCCCGATTTGCTAGTAAAGACTCCTACTTTGAACAAAACATGAAAAATGTTTGAAAAAGTAATTGGGAGGTCACAAAACATATAGGAGCATGATATTTAAGTTATATTATCAATCATGTACCTTCAGATAAAATTTGGAAGCATTTGGGTCAATTTGGAGGTCTAGACATCAAAACTAGTCAAGAGCCAAAATTGTGAAAAGTGAAAAATTGGCCATTTAATAAAATTCCAAAAAAGGGACATTACATGATTTCCCAACATGATTTCTAGTGGTTGCTAATTTCCCCCGGTATAACTATCAAGTAGAATAACTCCAACATAAATAGGTTGGCTTCGTTTCATCTTCCTACTCTATTCGTCATCCAACTAAATTCACGGTTACTACTAGGAAAAGGTTCACCGGAATCAGATGAAGAAAGAGGATCAAGTTATATAGGTAGGTGAAATGAAGGTTCAAGGCTTGACACAATAGAAGAATCATTTTTATTTTTTAACGAGCTTGACACGAAAAAGGAACTTTGCTCAAGGTCGGTTTTATTTTTTTAATGAGCTTGAAACCAAGAATAAACACTGCTCAAAGTGGCTTGTTTCATTTTTACACAAGCTTGAAACAGAGAATAAATATGCTTGTGGGGACCTATTTCATTTTTACACAAGCTTGAAACAGAAAGTAACTATGCTTGATGGAACCTGTTTCATTTTTATGCAAGCTTGAAACAGAAAGTAACTATGCTTGAGGACATTTGTTTCATTTGTTAACGAGCTTGACACAAAATGGGAACTATGCTCATGGTCAGTTTTATTTTTTAACGAGCTTAAAACCAAGAATAAACACTACTCAAGGTGACCTGTTTAGTTTTTACACAAGCTTGGAACAGAAAATAACTATGCTTGTGGGGACCTGTTTCATTTTTACACAAGCTTGAAACAGAATAGTAACTATGCTTGAGGATATCCATTTCATTTTTTAACGAGCTTGACACAGAATGGGAACTATGCTCACAAGAATTTTTTATAATATTTTAATGAGCTTGACATAGAATGGGAACTATGCTCACAATGTCTATTTCATTTTTTTAACGAGCTTGACACAAAAAGGAACTATGCTCACTAACCTGTTTCATTTTTTAACGAGCTTGACATAGAAAAAGAACTATTCTCACCAACAGTTCTAAGCCAACATGATGTCCAGAGGTTGGTGGGTTGCCCCCTTACATAAGAAGTTATAGAATTAACTCTAGTATGATATCCAGAGGCTGGAGCCATGACCCTCATTTTACCTATGATGGGAAGAAGCTAACTAGAAGGGGAAAGAGCCACAAGAACATGCGGGACATTCAGGGAAGTTTGATGACTAGGAGTCACACGATAATCAGTTTTAACAAAGGAAAACTGATCAATGGTCACAATCTTCCCATCATGGGGAAAATACATCACTCAAAAGAGTGTGGAAACTACATCTTTCATGGCGTAAACATAATCATGCCCAAGGAGCAGATTAAAATCTAAGGGACCTTGGACTGCCATAACATCGATACAGATAGTTTTTCCTTCCAAATTAATAGGCAACTGAGAAAGGATCCCTAAAGGCATAGTAGGTCTTTGATTGAAATCCAGTATCTGATCAATGGTTGGCACAAGTGAAGGAGGACCTATGGCTTTCCAAGCAGTAGAGGATAGATGTAATGTCCCGGACCCTCCGACCAGTGAAGAGGACGCTATCAAGCCATTAACCATCTGGGAAAACCGCCCCACGAACATGAACATATATAAAACTGAATTGCTTGAAACATAAAACATGCTAAGATGCATAATCATTCACATACATAGTGGAAGCAAACATACATTCATTCATTCAACATGTTCATTATAATTCATTAATAGTAATTATGATTGTAGAAACGAAATGGTCAAGAATACTTATCTTATAAAGAACTCGTCCCACTACCAGCTACGTCGCTGCAACGTTCCACCCAACCATAGGCCAGCATGCTCCTTAATCTCTCAGCAACGCTGCCACCCCCGAGCTGGGCATGATTCCCCAAGGAATAAGGAACAAGCAGGCTTACACATAGCCAAGGATACACAAATCACAGCCAAGCCAACACAGTTGGGTTTATCAGGCCATCAAGGAGCTGGGAAAGGCTAAATGCTAAGCTGGTGATCCCATTGAGAGCTAACGACACCTACACCAGAACTAGCCTGACTTCTAGGACACCCACACACACCCAACACAAGGAAATCAGCCCCTTCTCTTCTACACAGTTCCTCAGGCCCTGACCTCCCTTCCAGTGCTATTCAAGGGTTGTGGAGAAGAAAGCCAGCCCTCTAGCTCTGTCTATGTGGTTCCAAAACACACCAATTTTGTCAAGCAGACCAAGCCCTCATACCCACTCCAATACAGTCTGAAGACCAACCATTGCATGCATGTAGCAAAACAAGCGATTCACGGCTTTGTGAGAAAAACAAAGGAAAACAGGGTGACAACCCAAGAATGGTGAACGCAACTCAGGCCAACCAAGGTGATTCGGAGTTTTTCTTGGCCCTAGCATGACCAAAACAACTCAATAACAAACCCCAAAAGGTAATTGCAACCACAGCAAGCAAACGACATGGGGAAAACCACAGCCCTAGTCTCAACAATGAAGTGACAGGAAATTACACAGTCCGGAATCGGTAAGGAAAACGTACACCCAACACAATCCACCAAATTGGTATGGAAAAAACCTATACACATAAAGATCGTGTCTTGAGGCCACCCTTCTAGCTTGTTGCATGAAGAAAAACCAGGAAGAATCCTGTGTGTGAAGAATGAAGAGAGAACCGTCCCTCTGCGTGAAGATGGGCCAAAACGATGGAGAGAGTGGGAGAGTCAAAGAATCCCTACCCACGTGAAGTGGTGGAGTTTTCTGGTGGAGTGTGTGTGTGGAAAAACTTTCCACCCACCACTACCCATCAATAACTGCCCCTAACTAACAACAGAAGCATTTAATGGGTGGTTAACACATGGCTTTTCCCATAGGCTCAAGGTTTAACAATTCCCCCCCCCCCTTATCCTTAGGAAAATAATGCTCTTTTCAATATAGTTGCATTGACATAGCTGGTTGGGGTTCATTTAATTAAAAATGCATATTTACATGATGCCAAGACCAATATGTGTTGTATCTCACGATACACCATCGGCAACGATTCCAATCGCCGAAACATAACAAAACCAAATCAATGGTGGGGATTTTGCCTTTAGCTCCACACCATGATTAATTACAATATATATATCATGTATATTTAATGCATCGGGGTCAAAACTGGGGTGTTACATTTCCCTCCCCCTTTAATAGCACTGTTCTCAATGCTTTACAAAATTTGAATAAAAATGCTACATTGGTACCGCCTTAGTGTTCCGCGGAATTGAACAAAAATGGATGTGCCAATCGCATGGCATCCTCCAGCTCACACGTAGCCTCTTCAGGTCCATAGTGCTCCCATTGCACCTTTACCTGCCCTATGGCCCAGTTCTAGAGCATTGTGACCTTCCTATCAAGGATGCGCATTGGCTCAGTTCGAAACTCTCCCTCGGGTTCCACCTGAATCACATCCCAATTTACCACATGGTTAGGATCATGTGCATATCTCTTAAGAAAAAAAACATGAAAAACATTATGAGCTCTAGTGCTAGCAGGAAATGCAATTCTATATGCAATTGTCCCTATTCTTTCAAGCACTTTAAACGGCCCACAATATCTTGGTGATATCTTGGCACAACTTCCAAGCTTCAAGGAACTCTTCCTTGCCCTCACTCTGAGGTAAACATGATCCCCAACACTGAACTCCCTGTTCACCCTATGCTTATCTGCATAGCTTTTCTGTCTATCCTGTGTTGCTTTCAGATTATGCTTGATCTTTACAACCTCTTGCTCCATTTCCTTGAGCAATTCCGGACCAGGAACAACCCTGTTCACTGGATTATCCCAAGTCACTGGTGTCCTACACCTTCTTCCATACAAAGCTTCATACGGACTCATCCCCAAGGATGCCTACTGTCCATTGTTATCAGCAAACTCTACCAAGTGTAAGTAATCTTACCACTTGCTGGGTTTGTCCATCACATACATGCAAAGCATATCTTCAAGCACCTGATTAACCCTCTCTGTCTTCCCATCTGTCTGAGGATGGTATGCAGTGCTGAAGTTTAGATTTGTACCCAAATCTGCAAACAAACCCTTCCAAAAATTGGAAGTGAACTTAACGTCTCAGTCAGAGACTATTGCCTTAGTCAATCCATGCAATTTGAAAATCTCCCTCATGAAGATCTTTGCAATGTCATCAGTCTTATGCGTAGACTTCACCAGTATAAAATGTGCTGCCTTTGTCAACTTGTCCACCACAACCATGATGGAATCATGTTGTCTCCAAGTCATCGAAAATCCTGTAATAAAATCCATGGAAATAACTTCCCATTTCCATTCTAGAACTGGAAAAGGCTGCAACAAACCTGTTGGATGTTGATGCTCACCTTTACCTGCTAACATTTCATGCACCTTGAAATGTATTCAGCCATGTCCATTTTCATTCCTGGCCAAAAGTATTGTTTTCTGGTGGTAGCAATCATCTTCTGGTATCCTGGGTGACCAGAATACGGAGTTTGATGGATTTCATCCATAACAACTCTCCTCAAATACGCTATGTTTGGAATATAAATTCTACTTTTATAGTTAAGAAGTCCATCTTCTTCCAAGTTATATCCCTCATACCTCTTCTCAAGACTTTGCTGCTGCAATTTGTCTTTTACCAGCTCATACAATTCATCTCCGGCAGTATGATTAACAATCTGCTGCCTCAAATTGGATTGGAAAATACTAAGGGATGCCACATGCATTTCCTGCATCTTCCTGTTGAGTGCATCAGCTACCTTATTCTCTTTTCCCTTTATGTGCTTGATTTCAAAATCAAACTCACATAAAAACTCAAGCCATCTCACTTGCCTAGCATTCAGAGTAGGTTGATCAAATAGATACTTCAGACCACAATGGTTTGTCCTTAGTTCGAATCTTCTACCCATCAAGTACTGCCTCCACATCTTGAGAGCATGTACTATGGCTGCAAGCTCTAGATCGTGAGTGGCATAGTTCTTCTCATGCTCCTTCAGCTTTCTAGACTCATAACATATCACGTGGTTGTCTTGCATAAGGACTCCTCCAAGCCCTTATCCGCATGCATCGGTACACACCACAAAATATTTCTCTAGATCTGCAACTTTCAATACTAGTACACTGGTGAGAAGATTCTTCAACTGCTGGAAGCTTTCTTCACACCTTGATGTCCATTCAAAATTTATCCCCTTCTTTTGCAAAGAAGTGATGGCATGTGCAACCCTGGAGAATCCTTCAATGAATCTCCTGTAGTACCCTGTAAGTCCCATAAAAGATCTTACATTTGTCACATTTCTTGGAGTAGGCCAATTCATAATGGCTTCAATCTTTTCAAGGTCCATAGATATACCCTCTTCTGAGATAATGTGACCTAAGTACTGAATTCTATATTTATATAAGTCACACCTGCTCAGCTTTGCATACAGTTGATGTTCCCTGAGCAATTGCAATGTTAATCTCAAATGCTCTTCATGCTCTTCCTCATTCTTAGAATAAACAAGAATGTCATCAAGGAAAACAAGAACAAAATTGTCCAAATACCTGCTGAAGACATTGTTCATAAGGCACATAAGCGTAACTGGTGCATTTGTGAGACCAAATGGTACCACTACAGACTCATAATTTCCATACCTTGTTCTGAAGGCTGTCTTGTGAATGTCTTTATCATTGATTATCACCTGATGATAACCAGACCTCAAGTCAATCTTGGAAAATACCTTGCTCCTCTCATTTGATCAAAAAGGTCATCAATCCTAGGCAAAGGATATTTATTCTTCACAGTAACCTTGTTCAACTGTCTGTAATCAATACACAACCTGAGTGTACCATATTTCTTCTTTACAAACAAAATTGGTGCTCCCCAAGGAGACACACTCAACCTAATATACTTCTTTTCCAACAATTCTTGCAGTTGCATCTTCAACTCTAGAATCTCCGGTGTACTCATCCTGTAGGGTGTCTTGGACATTGGTGCTACTCTTGGCACAAGTTCAATTGTGAAATCAATGTCCCTTTTTGGAGGAAGCCCTAGAATCTCCTCAGGAAACACATCCCTGAATTCCTGTAACACCTGATAGTCCTCCAACCTAGGGGTTTCATCCTTTGATGCCTCCAGAATATGGGCTGCATACAACTGGAAACCTTTCCTACATAACTTCTTCAACTGCATTGCTGACACCTGCCATACTGAAATTACCTTTGGAATACCTTTCACAACTACTAGGTTCCCTTCTTCACCCATGCATTCAAAAGTCTTATTATAACAGTCAAGCTTTACTCTGTGAGCTTCTAACCAATCCATTCCAATGAGAACATGATAGGAACCAAGTGGTAGAACATTCAGATCTACACAAGTGACCAACCCATTCATGACCAATGGAGATTTCTCTACCACTTCACTAACCTTTCTCTTAGTTCCAGTGGCTAGCTGAACTAACCAGGATTTTATGTGCTTTGCTTTCTTAAAAGCACAAATATCCACTACTCTAGGAGTAATGTAGCTATGAGTAGAACCAGGGTCAGTCAAAATCGAAACAAATTGCTCAACAATCTTACCTGTAACTTCAACCACAGTTGACTGGTGATTTTCCTGGCGGTCCTCCAGTGTTGCATAAATCCTAGGGACTGCCTTTGCTACTTGAATCACTATTTCTACTTCTTGAATGTTGTAGGTTGTCCTTGCACTCTCATTCCCGAGTGGACAATATCTGCACATGTGGGGTCCTTTACATCTCCAACATTGAAGTTGTCCTCTACTCTGTTGTGGATTTTCAGGATTTTCTCCTATCACTCCAATTGGCTAACTCGCAACTTGGGATGGCTGCTTCTGCTAATTCGTGAAGTTAGAAGGTTTGAAACCTTTCTTTCTTTGGCCAAACTTCTCATTCTTCTTGTCCTTCCATGCCTTATGGTAATCATGTTTACCTTTGCTTTGCTCATAGCAATACTTAGCCTTCCTTATTGCTTCTTCAAGAGTTCTAGGTTTGTAAAACTCAATTGTATCTTTGTAAGACTGAGGAAATCCACTCAAAAACCACTGGACCTTCACTTTTTCATCTCTGATGTACTGGACATACCTCAACAGATCCAAAAATGTATTTGCATACTCTTCCATGGTCTACTGTCCCAATCTCAGCTCATGGAACTCCTTAATCTTGTCATCATAGTACTTGTCAGAGAGGTATTTCTGATTGAAATACTTCTTGAACTATTTCCACTTCATTCTCCTTTCACTAATCTTCTTTACTTTCTTGAAGTGCTTTGACTAAATGGATGCTCTTCCATTCAGATTGAATATGGAAACTCTTGCCTTCATGTTTCCCGAATAGTCCTGAACTTGAAAGTACTTCTTTATCCCAAGAATCCAAGCTTCAACCTCTTGTCCAGTATTTACTTCATCATCAAATGTAGGAGGTTTATCCTTCTTAAATTCATCCTGAGATTGATCCCCATGGTGCCTCCTTCTTTTTCTTTTACGAGAAGGTGAGCTTGAATCCCTGCAAGATTCTTTAGAGTCAAATGATCCACTAGAAGTCTTTCTCCTTCTCCTAGTACTTCTCTTACTGCCTTCTAGTCTTGCTGAACCCCGTCCAGAGTCTATCTTTCTTTGCAAGTCTGTCAAGCTCTACAACATAGCAGCATTCAACTGATGCTGGTCTTCCTGGGCTTTAATCAAGCTTATCATGGTGGCTACAACATCTGATGGTGTCTCTTGGAATCTCCTTCCATTAGACTCTATGTCATCATTTCCATTACGGACATTTTCTTCCACGGCATCTCGTGCATGCTCCTAAGAATCCTGAGCATCATATCCATCATGGGTTCTCATAACTAAACCACCACTTACTTACCAAACTGTACCACCTGGAATACTGTCCTTGAAGGTGTTTATGATTCTGCAAACATGTTAGTAACACAACTGTTAGATGCATAACATTGATATAATTCATAATTACTTACCTTCACCTAGAAAAATCATAAAATAAAAATTTTGCCCAAACACAAAATTTTCTCCCTTTTCAGCCCTGTAATCCACTGACAATCTGCCAAAAAATTCATTGAAAAATAGCTGAAAAATTAGCTGAGAAATCCCATTTGAAAAACTCAAAATTTCCTTTTTCCCAATCAGACCTCTTCCCAACTAAAATTCCGACACTTCGGCAGTCAAAACAACTAGTTTTCTTCGATGCTCATCGGCAATATGATCATCTATTTTTCTCCAATGTGTCGGCTGCTTAGTTGTCTAAGCCTTCGAACTATTATAGGCGATGCCAAGGACTATTATCACGATGATTCGTGATTGGAACCACTATTCTTTGGGTGGATAGTTTCTTAGGCAAGCGCAACAGTGGGAAACAAACCAACTATGGGTTCTGTGGACCATACAACCAGTCGGTGATCAGAAGCTCTAACACTATGGGTCAACAATTCAAAACTGAACGTTCCCGTTGCGTTGGCGACTGGAGCACTATCGGCAGTTGAAAATTCTAATCATTGGAATGATAGTGCAATTGACAGCCGCAAAGGCGACGTCACAAACAAATAAGTTTTTCCGATGCTTCATCGGCAGTCTCATCAACTAAGATTTTTTGATATATCGGCAGTTCAAGCAACAAACCTTTTCCAACGCATCAGCGGTCCAAACTACTAATCTTTTCCGTCATATCGACGATCTGATCCTGTATTTTTCTCCGATGTATTGGCTACTCCCTTGTCTAATTTTCGTCGATGTTCGGTGGTCTGATCTTCTAACTTTTTTCAACGTATCGATGGACCCATCAACTAAATTTCACCGACACTCATCAGCGATCCCATCAACTAATCTTCGCCGACGTATCGGCTATTCGAACAACTAAAAATTTTCCAATGTTTTCAACACTTAGACAAATTTTTGAAAAAAATTATTTCCGGAAAATTCCCTTCCCTTTACTGTCGCTCCGTCGGCTCCAACTTCTTCTATTTTTCGCCGACGTTGATGGTCTGTATCGGACGGCCTTTTGACTAAACTAAGTTTTTCTGATGCTTCATCGGCAGTCTCATCAACTAAGATTTTTTGATATATCAGCGGTTCAAGCAACAAACCTTTTCCAACGCATCGGCGGTCCAAACTACTAATCTTTTCCGTCATATCGACGATCTGATCCTCTATTTTTCTCCGATGTATTGGCTACTCCCTTGTCTAATTTTCGTCGATGTTCGGCGGTCTGATCTTCTAACTTTTTTCAACGTATCGATGGACCCATCAACTAAATTTCACCGACACTCATCAGCGATCCCATCAACTAATCTTCGTCAACGTATCGGCTATTCGAACAACTAAAAATTTCCGATGTTTTCAACACTTAGACAAATTTTTGAAAAAAATTATTTCCAGAAAATTTCCTTCCCTTTACTGTCGCTTCGTCGGCTCCAAATTCTTCTATTTTTCGTCGACATCGATGGTATGTATCGGACGGCCTTTTGACTAAACCAGCCGACGTTTCGGCGGTTCCATCCACTAGATTTCTCCACCGTTTTGATGATCTTCAGTTAAGCTAAGTCGATGTATCAGCTCAGGTTTCCTCTAATTTTCACCGAAACCTCCGTCAACTTCTAATCTTCGACCACTTCCGATAATTCTCCCCTGCCAGTTCCCGGTCGGGCGGATCTTTCTAAGCTGTCCGATGCATCGGGGAAGCTTCAGACTAAGTCTTTCGATGAGCCAACACTTTCAAAAATTTCATGAAATTCTTTTCGCCTGTCCCTCGTCGGGTGGCCTTTCGACTAGGTTATTCGCTATGTCAGAGGAGCTTCCCACTAAGCCCTCTGATGATCCAACGAGCTCGGCACTTAGAAAAATTTCATGAATTTTTTGTGAATTTTCCTGTCATTCACCGATTTTCTTCCAATTTCTTCTAGGCAGAGAGAAACCTGCCTCTGCTAGCTGATTCATCATGGCCCATTCAGGCCCATGCTGCAACCTGGCTCTGATACCACTCTATAACATCCCCGACCCTTCGACCGGTGAAGAGGATGCTATCATGCCATTAACCATCTGGGAAAACCACCCCATGAACATGAACATATATAAAACTGAATTGCTTGAAACATAAAACATGCTAAGATGCATAATCATTCACATACACATCGAAAGCAAACATACATTCATTCATTCAACATGTTCATTATAATTCATTAAAATTAATTATGATTGCAGAAACGAAATGGTCAAGAATACTTATCTTATAAATAACTCATCTCGCAACTAGCGACATTGCTACAACATTCCACCCAACCATAGGCCAGTGTGCTCCTTAATCTCTCGGCAACGCTGCCACCCCCGAGCTGGGCATTATTCCCCAAGGAATAAGGAACAAGCAGGCTTACACATAGCCAAGGATACACAAATCACAGCCAAGCCAACATAGTTGGGTTTATCAGGCCATCAAGGAGCTGGGAAAGGCTAAATGCTAAGCTGGTGAGCCAATTGAGAGCTAAGGACACCTACACCAGAACTAGCCTGACTTCTAGGACACCCACACACACCCAACACAAGGGAATCAGCCCCTTCTCTGTGACACAGTCCCTCAGGCCCTGACCTCCCTTCCAGTGCTATTCAGGGGTTGTGGAGAAGAAAGCTAGCCCTATAGCTTTTTCTATGTGGTTAGCAAACACACCAGGTTTTTCAAGTAGACCAATTCCTTATCCCCACTCCAATACAGTCTGAAGACCAACCACTACATGCATGCAACAAAAAAAGTAATTCATAGCTTTGTGAGAAAAACAAAGGAAAACATGGTGACAACCCAAGAATGGTGAACGCAACTCAGGCCAAGCAAGGCAATTTAGAGTTGTTCTTGGCACTAGCATGGCCAAAACAAATCAACAGCAAACCCAAAAAGGTAATTTCACCCATAGCAAATGAACGACGTTGGGAAAACCACAGCCTCGGTCTCAACAATGAAGTGACGGGAAATTACACAGTCCGGAATCGGTAATGAAAACATACATCCAACACAATCCACCAAATAGGTATGGAAAACACCTATACACATAGAGATCGTGTCCTGAGGCTTCCCTTCCAGCTTGCTGCGTGAAGAAAAACCAGGAAGAATCGTGTCCATGAAGAATGAAGAGAGAACCGTCCCTCTATGTGAAGATGGGCCAAAACGATGGAGAGAGTTGGAGAGTCAAAGAATCCCTTCCCACGTGAAGTGGTGGAGTCTGCTGGTGGAGTGTGCATGTGGGAAAACTTGCCACCCACCACTACCCAGTAATAACTGCCCCCAACTAACAGCAGAAGCATTTAATGGGTGGTTGACACATGGTTTTTCCCCATAGGCTCAAGGTTTAACAATTCCCCCCCCCCCTTATCCTTAGGAAAATCATGCCCTTTTCAATATAGTTCCATTGACATAGCTGGTTGGGGTTCATTTAATTAAAAATGCATATTTACATGATGCCAAGACCAATATGTGTTGTATCTCATGATACACCATCGACAACGATTCCAATCGTCGAAACATAACAAAACCAAATCGATGGTGGGGCTTTTGCCTTTAGCTCCACACCATGATTAATTACAATATATATATCATGTATATTTAATGCATCGGGGTCAAAACCGGGGTAATACAATAGAATACTAACAAAATCCCCTTTGTCAACGATAGTGCGGAGTATACTCTTAGAAGTAACTCGCACAGCTATCTGGAAAGTAACACTTGAATGAAGACGATATTCTGTTAGGTTACTGTTATCATCCAAAATGGAACTTATCTGTCTGAGTGCCGAAATTCCTCATGTTGGTACACAAAAGGACAATTTGGATTGAAGTGACCTAAACACTATAGATGGGCATGACCTTTGATGCATTTTCCTTAAACCAGCCTTGTATATTTTTATTATTGATTTTGGGTTGCATACACGACTATGTGCATTGAAACTTGGGTGTCATATGCAAGTATTTGCATTGCAACCTACGTATACTTGCATACGTGAGTTCCCTTCGAGCAACACATGTATCATACACAAGTTTCCTATATGAATACTCGTGTATACCCTAATTCGACATTAAAAAACATAATTTGAGATTAGATGAGATTAGTTGGGGCCTAATCCATAACTATCCCACCATCTTAACCATTCCAACCTTCGAAACCACTCTATTTCCCAAAGCATAAATAGAGACCTTGGGGTGGGGACTAATCAATCAATTTTGGAGAGCAAAGTTATGTTGGTGGTATATCTTCAAAATCTTGGAGTAGCAGAACTCAGAGTCCTTTAGTTGCAGAGGAGTCCTTGTCTCAGAAGCTGGGTTGTACTCTTATCTCATTCATTGATTGTTAATAAAGAGAATTATTCTTCCAATCTTGTATTGAGTCTATTTCATGTGTATTGGTTAATGAATATACTTGTTTATATGTTGAATATGCTTTTCATATAACCTATGATATATGCATGAGATATTACTTAAAGGATTTTCTCTTTGTAGGTGAAGAGGTGCATCCCTGTAAGATTTGGAGAGAAGAGGAGAGGGAGAAGATCAAGCTTGGATCAACCGTCGTTAATCAGGTAATTCAAGACTTCCTTCCTATTCCCTTCCCATTCTCTTGTAAAAGTTGATTGTCTGCAAGTTAGTAGTAAGTTGGTAACCCCAGACCCTAGTTTACAAGGGTGCTTTATCCTGAACAAAAGAACTGGAGACTCCGCTGGGGAGTCCAGCCTACTGTGGGTTAGTCTTGTAGATACTTGCCCAGTCTTTGCTCTGATTCTATGTGTGGTTGTTTATCTTGCCTTTGATTTGCAATATAGTGTGTCCAGAGACCTTTATTGATTTTTTCTTTTATGAAATTTTTTTTTTTGCATACTTTGGTTGTGTTTGGGCCTAGAAATTCGCAGGAAACAACAGCAAGGGATTCTCCCCAGTCAACGTTCCCAACTAGCCTGTGACTGTTTGGTGTAGGGAATCCGTCCGGTTTGCGGTCTGGCTACCGTAGGTCAAGTAACAAAAATAAAAGGTTTTACCAGTTGCGGCCCGGTCCACCACGTATATTTTTGTGTTTTTAGTTTTAAGTATGACATGCAAATGCCTATCTAAAATGCAGATTGATAGAGAATAAGAAGAGCGGTCACAATGTGATGCACAGGTTCTTACCTTTCGTCTTAAACTCTCTCGCATCTAAATGACACACAACAAGAAATTAAAACTAACTACCTAACCTATCCCTAGGGAGCAAGATTATCAGTTATTAATGAGTAATGTATTTTGTACATGCATTATGAAAAATCACAGATAGATGATACTTCTTTCAAAACACATGAACATTTAAATATATTTGAACAACCAGATAGCCAATTGTTTATGAACAACATTCATTACTCATAGTGGAAATTTTCATAAAATAAACCAGAGAACATTCATACAAGAACATAGGTTCAAAGAGATAGAACGATCTCACAGTTAATGGACACAAAACTGAAAACAAAATAGTTCCTCTTCAACAAATCCATAGCACAACATTTGAACATTCCACCAAGCTTTCTCCAATAGGCAAATTGTAATTATCTATTGCAAAAGGAAATAATTCTTCTTACAATATGTCTTCAAAAATCTAACTGGGAAAAAGTCCCTTATTCCCTCTAATTCTCCTATACTTATACTACAAGCAAACTCTTGGGATGCCCCTCGGTGACCTTTGGGCTCCTCAACCGTTTAATCTCACAATTTTGTCCTTTTTTGAGAGCTCATGATTTAGGCAATACGTTACATTTCACAACAAGATCTTAAGAGCACTTTTATAAAAAAGGACCAGCTTGGTAACTGATCAACTTTTCCCAAGCCTAGGCCTCTACCTCTATTTATTTTTCTCATTAATCCATTGGTCTCTTGCAAGATCCAATTGAACTTGAACCCAACTTGCTTCTTCTGTTCTCTAGTTCTGCTTCTTCATTTTTCTTTTCTTCGGCTAGCTCCCTTCTTCTTTTTCCTTTAGATACGTCTTCTCTACAATAGAAATCACCCTATCATGAATAACTAGTCATTAGATAAATTAGTGTTTGACAAAGTAACACGAATTGCATCAATACACGCATTATATGAAATGAACTATAAAAAAATGTAAAGCATGAAAAGACAAAGTAACCACCACTCTTCAGTACACCAAAACCCCCAAACTGCGCTCTTCATCACAAAAACATTGACTCGACTCGCACTCATGGGAAAACTCTGCCATCCCATAAAGTAGAGTAACGGCACAACAAAAAAACGGCAGGAAAATCCTTACCGACAGTCGAAAGCAATAGACACTAATCATTTGGCAGATAATCCACTTCGGCGAGAGGAAAAACTATAACAATCGGATGATCAGTTCACTGAGGAGTCGCACGGTGAAATACCATCAGACTGCGGCTTCCATTTTCAAATGAAAAATGCAGTGATCGAAATTTTCCATGACTAAACGCCGGTGATGATGAGCTCAACGCAACCGTCGTGTCAGCGACACAAGAGACTAACCCTCCGATCAAACATTAAAAATGCTCCGATAGAGAAAACAAATCATCGAAAAGCAAAGGTTTAAGCAATAAAGCCATGGAAACATCAAGACTAAGAATTATCCATCGGCAAAAATAAAACAACAGCAACTGTCGTCCAGGCATTGAGGATCGGAAAGACTAATCATAAAGCGTCGGCAGGATAGATCAATACGTAGCCACAACGATGGAAGGTGGATGGACAATGGATTCCGCAGCAAAAAGAAAACATCGGCAAAATTCAGGACAAACCATCGGCGAACGGAACAGCAGCATCGGGCGATTAGTTCATTGAGGAGCCGCAACGGCAGGTAACAATCAAACTACGACTTCTGCAAACCAATTAAAACTTCGACGATCGAAAAATTTAAGACTATGGATCAGCAAAAATAAAATAAGGATCTCCGCAACGTCGGTAAGATAAAAAACAAGGTTTCCAAAATGGCGGCTACATAGAGAACTATAACCTTGATTCAAACATAAATGGACTTTCAATAGCACTGAAAGAAATCATTCAGATCAAAGGACAACACTTTCAGATCGAACTTTAAACTCCATGACCCAAAGCATTTGCAGACACAACAATTTTTCGAAAAGCATGAAAACAGTTGACCTCAAGACAATCCAAACTGTAGCAAAGGGAAAAACAAAATAGAATTCATGAATCAACACACTCCCAGGCAAGATAAAATAAAAAGGAGGGTCCAAAATTTCAAAAATTTGGGAAAACGGTTGCAGCTGCAACAGGTTGCTATGCCACACAGTCGCATATAGAAACTTATATACGTGGTTTCTCTATACAACAGTCGCGTATGGTAAGTGAGTTTCTATATAAGATAGTCGTGTATTTCATGTAGTAGCATAAAATTTTGGGAGAGGGTTGCTTGTCCCTGTCTATTTTGAATTTTTTTCTGCTTATAGGGTCTTGTGTTGTTGACATATTTCTATAAGTTTGAAAGTCCTGTATACCATGCTTTGTGCTTTTTTGTTAAGCCTTTGAGTTTTATTGTTTGAATCTTCTTTCACTTAGCAATTTGAAGTAGGTCCTCTTGCTTGGGTAATAGGTTCAGTGCGGTGTATCTGAGTCAGTGATCAGGATTTTGGATACCTTATATTTTGTACTACCTTCAAGTAGTATCAATTTGTCACTTGTCCTTTAGTAAAATCAGTGGATTTCATTCATTGGTTCTTCCCAAGTTAGGTGTTTACCAAGTTTCCTTCCTACGTAGTTGAAGTTGGTTCTTGTAGGTCCTCTATACTTCATTTTGCTTTCTTTATGGTCTGATTATTCAAACTCACTCAAAAAATATTGCATTTAGGTGCATGATAATTTTTGAAGAATTTGGAAAGTGAAGAAAAACATTGGATACTTTTGCATTTAATTGCATATAGTGGTTTTATTTTCAGTATTTTCAAATAAAATTTCAAAAAATATAAAAAAGAAGTCTTAGTTTTCTCATATATAGTTTCAGTTTCATTAGCTCATTTTTACAAAAAGAAAAGAAACTTGATTTAAGTAGTTGTAATTTGTTTTGAAAATTTTGTTATACATCATTTTACTATTTCTTATCAAGTCTATAATATCACAGTCATTCACACCATTTACCCTTTGACTAAGAAAACCCCTTAAAATGAACGATATAATTTAAAATTTATTAGTAAGTTTTATTTTATAGGGTCATACACCTACTAGCTTAGGCTAGACTTGTGGAATAGGAAGTGTAAACTCTCCACAAGTGTTTAAATTCAGACGTAGTTTTCCAATCAATAGATAAATCCTTTTCTATGTTGGTAGTATCCGGGAAGCTTCTCTCAAACGAGAGTTAAGCACGAGGCCGTGTGGAATCTTGGAGTGAGGAGATAACCCTCTAATTCCTTGTCAAAGCATAGACCAAGGTTTTTGCACATATGGGGATTCTATCCTAGACAGAGTTTCAGGATTTGCTACCCTGCCCATGCGTACGAACCAGGCTTGCGACTGTCCCCCCAAACTATTGATATAGTTAAGGTAGCCTTTAGTGTCTTTTACATCTAGTGTTCATACACAGGTAAACCAGAAGGCTATTTCTGGTTCACCTTGGACGGGATTGAAAGGTAACCCTTGTTGAAAGTGTAGGAGGGTGGTGGGTGATTCCTTTGCTTGTGCCTAAGAACCTCTTCAAGGATGCCAAGCAACTGTCTCTCAGATTTATTTGGGAAAGCATATCTTATACCCCTTGTGTCTATTGTGACTTTAGGATATTTTATAGTGTTTACTCTGTGGTTTGTTTTTGTTTAGCCGACCTTAGGGTCTTAAGAGTCAAATTTTCAATCGTGGAGGAACAGCCTATCAAAAGGTCAAGAAGGTTGCAAAACCTTCCTCCGCTTATTACAGTGGAACCTCCACCTCCCACTCAAAGGCAAAGATTAGACACAGATGGTTCTTTCGAGCCGGTAGGAGTTAGTTAAGTTCTGGGTGAACCAGAACTTAGGACAAACCAATTTGATTTAAACACAGTAGAGATAGAAGACTTGTGAGCTGATGAGTTTGCAAGAAATTTTAACTCACCTCTTACTGACCTAAATGATCCTATGATTGTCTAGGTTTGTCCTTTCAGCCTGTGATTGGTGTTCCTCTGGGAAGACTAATTTCTAGTGCAGGAGAAAGTCCTTCTACCTCCACCTCAGCCACTCCGGCTGAAGGAGTACCACCTCCCCTGGTTGGTGCCCCTAGAACAAGTATACCTACTACCCCTTTAACTCCAGTTAGTTGGTTGGTCCAACCATCGAATTTAACAAACATAGTAGGAACCTCTGGTGGAGTGGTCACTGGGATTCCTAGTGCACCTGTTGTTTCAACTTCCTTCACACACACTGCTCAGATTGGTCCTATAGGATCCTCGTCATTTGTCCAGGGTTTTCCTTGGAATGGGGGGCACATTCCCCCATCTGCTCCATATGTAGGACCAACACCTACATATGCAGGGGCGCAGTTCAGAAACCCTGATCCTTATGGTCAAGGTTTTCAAACTCTGGTTTCAGCTCCCTTCATGAGCTCTCCTTTCTCACTATTTATCAGAGGGAGACCTGCTTCTATTTTCCAAACCCCAGTTTCAACTGGGACATCTCGAACCTCATACACTACACCGCACATTAACAATCCACTGGCCTATGGGTGGAATCCTTTCCAAAGTGGCCCAACTACTTCACAACTGGTAGCAGGGCGGAACCCCGCCTTCACATTTGGGAATTTAGGGGTAGGTCCTTCTAATTCCCAAGATGGTACTTTTCATGCTCCAGTTAGACCCAAGATCCCTTTCCTAGCAACTTTAAACTTGCTAGACTTGTCGAAGATAATGAATGACTCGGTGAGACATAATGCCTCCTGGCCACCCATTCCTACCAAGCTACCCTCGGATATCCCAAAATTTGAAGGAAAATTTGGTGAAGACCCATGGTCTCATATCACCACTTTCCACTTGTGGTGCTCTTCCAACTCACTGAATGACAATACAGTTCGGTTGAGATTGTTCTAAAGAACTCTAACTAGTGCCGCAGGAAAATGGTACATTGAACTATCCTCTGCTGCGTTTGATAGTTTTTGGGACTTAGCGAATGTGTTCCTTAATCATTTCCAACTTCATGTCCAGTATGATGTTGGGATAAACTTGTTGTCCACCTTTCGGCAGGACAAAGCCACTCATATTTCGGATCACATCCAAGAGTGGAGAAGGCGGAAGAGGCTTATTAAGGCCACCATCCCTCCTGAGTTCTTACTATAATGGCTCCTTAAATCCTTGTTGACATATATATCTAAGGATTTATCTACTTCAGGAGTAACTAATGAGGAAGAGGCTATCCTCAAGGCCCAGCAGTTAGATTTGATATATTCTCAGTCTGGGATTCTATACAAAATTATCCTTGATGCACCGAGGCGAACTCATAATGTTGAGAAACCTAAGCCTGGACCCCATGCCAATGGTATGGTTGGTTCAGTAAAATATCCCACTATGGAATCTTTGGCTAAACAACTCCATGAGTTGTCTGTCAAATATTCTACAGCGGAGGCAGCAAAGGTTGCACCCTCACCTCAGAATGCAAATGTTTTTGCTCAATTCTCCCAAAAGGGCAATCAGTAGCCTGGTGGGAAAAAGAAGAAAGGGAAGAAAGGTGAGGGAAACCAAAACAAGCCAAAACCCACAAACAATGTTGATGGGGGGAAAAAAGAGAAGAATAAGGTGAAATTCCCATGTAAGTTGTGCCAGGAAGATCACTTGACCCGTCAATGTCCCCTTATGGACCAATCTCAGAAGCTGCTTAAAATCCAACAAATGGCTATTCTGAAGGATCCTTTTCCCCAAGGATAGAATTCTGCTTCAGCTTCAAATGTAGCAGGGGGAATCCCAAATGCCCCTGACCCAAATTATATCAACATGGTTCGATCCCAGACACTACTCCAAACTAGGAACAAGAACTATGAAATGAAGGATCTAGAGAAGGGTAAGTCTATAGGTGAAACTTCTAACCCTATCATGATTGAAAAACCTGCCGAAACTATGCCCAAGATTGTTATCAAGAATATTGCACCTTCTGTGGACAGAAGTTGTTCCTCTATTCTGAATGGTTCAGATCCATAACAAATGAGCGAACGACAAAGGATGAAGACCTTCCCTGAATGCTATATACACCTAGAATACTGCTTCGATTATGAACCTATGTACCTGCAAACATATCAAACATACAAGCACATCAAAGATACCAGAAAATCATCTACATATCCATGCTAGTGACTAAGGAATCTCGCAACATATACATGTGAAATCAAAACAACAAAAATGTGGGACAAAAATCAGCTTTGCATTAAGAATGTAAGAAGAAGTTTACAACTATTGCCTTAGTGTCGACAAGCTCATGCACGAGACAAACAGTTCATCCCCATAAGCTCCAACTTTGCTCTCTATGCTCTCCAATGGTTTGGACTAGGTAGTCAATTCAACAGCATAACAATACCTCTATAGTTCTCCCCCTCAACTATGGATATGAGCTTGTATTTATAAGGCTCAATGGATAGGGATAATTGAGAGAATGGTGGGTGAGGTGGCTCCAAGATCCTATCAAGGGGGATCTCGAGCTCAAACTAACCCATAATGATAGGGATAAGGGAGGACACGAGGCTCAAGTTCTAGAAGCCTCGAGAAACTTCTCTTTTCCCATTTTACCCAGGGTACCGCTTTTGTTCCCTTATGACAGAGCGGTTTAGATGAGAACTGCTTTAAGAACAAAGGCTATAGGTGGTGGCACCGCTTCTCTATAACAGGGTACAGGTGGTGCTGAAGAAGGTACCGCTCATCAGCCAAAGGGTAAGCACAGTGCTAGGTTTTTTCAAGTAGAATTGACAAACAGAGCAAGTTTCCACTCCAAGTGTTGGGATTAAGGGAAAACATGGAAGTTAAGGATCTTATCACATGATGGTGACAGGATTTAGGTATAATAGAATCCCCCCCAAAGCATGAGACTTAGAGGGATACGATAAGCGAGAGCTTTGAGAGAACAAGTTGTCACTTCGAGGTGAAAATGTCAGCTCGGTCGAAGAATGTCGTCAAGTAGGCATATGTAGTACATCAATAATTTTGACTCATAGACAAATGTAACCAACTCATGGCTACAGACCTATACAAGGCATATCCATGAGAGGAATAAACAAGCATGGCTACTAGAATACATCATAGATCCATGTGATAGAGGACTCAAACTTGGACATATCTACCGGACATACAACGTAGATCTATGTCATATAAACGCAAATTTGAGCATAGCCACAACCATACAAATGTGGATCCATGCTAGATATACAAAACTCCATCACAACCTGGGGAAAGCAATGAGCTCTTAAACAACTACCTAGTGTCTTCATCTCGTCTTGCACAACGTACGATTCTATCCATGTGATTACAATGATCTGAAGTTGAACATGGTAAAAACCACTTGATTACCGGCCAATGATGTGAACCCTTAACAAGTGCGAGGGAGATCACCATTGATGTCAATGATTCCCAAGGTACCCTAGTACAATCTACTAAGTGTGAATAGATGTTTTGATGTCGAACACCTAGTCAATTCTATCAATCAAAGGTCAATGATGTGAACCTATGTCGAGAGTGAGAGAATCTTTCATTAAGGCATACAGATCTCAAGGTAATAAATTTTGTTTCTAAGACTATTTCCTGGATGATGAGCTGATGTCGACGGGAATAGTCTCGTCGAAGGAGGGCCATGATGAGTCCCACATCGATGACATGAAACTCAGAACAAAGTTCTGGAATGATGTGAATAAGGTAACCATAAGACTGACTCAAAAGTAATGAAACATAGACTATTTTGACTGCAGAGGTAAACTTCTTCAACTTCCCTTTGAACATTGGGTGGCACAACAAAAGACTTGGCAGCATGACTAGACCAGAAAAACACACAGTGTGACAGTGGACAATGCATTCTTTTGAAAGACTCAAAGGAGTGACATAACTCATGAAAGTGGTTCGTCATGGAGATCAGCTGAATACCCAATTGACTGAAATGATATGCAGACAAGTGCCATGTTCAAAGGCAATGACAAACTACTGCCATTTATTTGCAAAATGATTCCCTTCCCATTTTCCCCATCATGGTTGATGAGTGCCTCTTTTTGGTTTTACGAGTTCAAAGAGGGTAACAAACACCGTTATATCTCATCCAAAGACAAGTCCAAACTCATATGTTTTACGAACCTGAGAGAGGAGGGGTTCATTCCCAAAATAGGGTCTCTCAATGTTTAACTTAACGAGTCCAATGAAAGAAAACTCGGTATCGTTCATGTTTAGAGAGTCTAAACGACCATGGAAGAAGACTCCATAGGGTCCTTTTTCGTAAAATAGTTCACCTGAACCGAAAAAGTGATAACCTACCGTAAAATGAACGATTCTTCAAATGCTTTAATGAGCGTGAAGAAGACAAGATCACTCGACAATCTTTTCGTATTTAAGGAGCCCAAAAAGAGTTTAAAGAAGACTGCACTAGGTCTCTTTTCATGATGAGAGATTTTACGAGCTTGAAAAGAATCAGAAATGGACTCAAACCTTTGATGCTGAGTTTCAAGAGCGTGACCAAAGTGTCACAATAAATGCTTAAATACTTTTTCCGTTTTATGGTAGTACTAAAAAGCCAAAAACGAACTCCCAAAACTTTACTACCACTGCTCCTCTATCCTGCAACGACTCGAAAAACAAGTGTTAAATGCTCCAATAACTGACATTAAAGGATTACGACTTATATATTTTGAGTAATAAATCATTTTAAAACAAAACTATAGCATGTCAAACCCTAAAATGTATATAAAATTCATGTAAATAGTAAAAAATCAAAACATTTTAACATTTACTCATAGTGGAGAGCCTTTGGAGCATTTTCTTGGCCAGATTTTCAATCGCTGATATCGGGGGCATCCACCTTCAGATTCATGCACCGTCAGTTCCAGGTAATAGCCTAGACCCTACTCTTTCATTTCATGCCTTCAATTTTGATTTTTTGTGGTGTTTTGGGCTTATATGGCGATCCCTAAAACCATGGAAGCGGGCATCGCTCTTATCCCTTGCAGGATAAGCGGTACCCCGCTCGAACCATGCCGAAAACACTGCGCACAGGTGGTGCCACCGCCTGTCCTCAATGGGACACAGGCGATGCCGGCCATGGATAAATATAAACGTATGCACAAGAAAATTTATCTCATTTTTGTTGATTTGAATGATTGGTAATGCTTCTAATTGGTCTTGTGATGGTTTTTTACAGGTTCTTATTAATAAAAAATGGTCATATGGAAAGAGAGGCAACATGACAACGACGATGCTTTTGCCGAACGAAACGCGAGTTGCATAGCCATGTTGAGAGACTATGGACTCTTAAATTTCTTCCGCACACCCAGTATGTTATCGCATGAGCGACTACTAGAGCATATACTCCGGATGTGGAATCCAGAGCAACAATATTTTGAGGTTGGTGCTCACATATTGATAGTTGAAGTAGAGGACATCTACTTCCTGATAGGCCTTTTGAGATGGGGTTCTCCCATATCTTTGACTGGTTCCCGTGGGGGGGACATTACTACTCAGGAGTTGATAGACCGCCACTGCATTCCTGGGACCAGAACATCAAGGAAGAAAATTCCCATAAAATCAGTGGTGGATGGCCCTCTATGGATCGTGTTGTTGAGCATGCAGAGAGTGGCGGGAATCCAAGGGGTACACCAGGCATCTAGAGCGCATATGCTCTATGCCATAGAGGCCATGGTACCTACAGTCTTCAACTGGGCAGAAGCTCTACTTCTGATCTTCAAGGATCAACTGACCAAGTGTCGACATGGGGAGCTGAAGCAATTTGGTTTCGGTTCCATTCTAGCTTGCTTCTTTTTTGAGCGGGTTCCACAGATGAGACCCCAAGTGGTCTTTACAAAGTTGAGGGCACGGGACCCTCGCATGCAGAGGTGGGTCCGGATTATGGCCCATACCGGAGCGAGTAGAGGAAAGGTAAAGTTCGGTGACCCAATCTTTCAATGGTTGAGAGATCATCTCCTCATGGTGGAGGACTATGCATACGTGGGAACTGACTTCAGTGGTGACCCTGGCCTACCGCTCCCACCTGGTGGATAGTGGGGTGATATCGGTAAGAAACAAAAGACCCTAAAATGGAAATAGTGTTTTTATGTTTTGATGTTTTATATTTTTTATTTTTAGTAACGAGACTTGAATGTTTTCATGCAGACATCGGAGCAGCACAACCTGGGGGAGCCTCCCCACTAGACAGGCAAGCCGGAGCCCGTTTTGTACCACAGGGTGATGATGTGATAGGGGAGTTAGAGGAGAACCTAGAGAGGTTGACTCTAGACATCCTGGATGCGTCAATCGATGACCTCCCACTGAGGTATCAAAGGCCTACAACAGGAGTACCGGGTTGTTTTAGCAAACTGCTACGTAAAGTAGCCCAGGCAATGATGTGTTACCACGAGCATCATTATATGATGAGTGCATGATGTATCCACTGAAAACTGATAGCTTCAGGACTTTTATATGATTATTTTTTATATGAAAGCCTACGCGCTTCAGATGAGGTCTTGTGACCTATTTTTTGTAAAACATGTTCATATATATATATATATATATATATATATATATATATATATATATACAGACTTCAACTTGGTGTTTATATGTCTCAAATGGCGAATGTATTTTACAGGACTCTGAATCTCACTATCACATGATTGAACAGGAAGAGAGGGACAGTCTTACCGTCCTTTGCATATGTAGGCATGGCCTCAACCCACTTTGTAAAATAGTCAACGGCTATGATGATGTAACCATGCCCCCGGGCTGAGGTAGGGTTACAATGCATATAGTAAATCCCCCATTTGGAAAAAGGGTCAGTGGCAATGACAGGGTGTAGAGGAGCAGGATGACTGCGCTTTTTCGAATAAAAATGTTGACAGGGTGGGCATTTCTTAACAGACTCGTGACAATCTTTAAAGACTGAAGGCCAGAAATAGCCAACGCGAAGGATTTTCTGGGCTGTAGCCATCCCAGATAAATGAACGCCACATGCTCCAGAGTGGCAATCATTCAATACTTGTTCAGCTTCCTCGTGGGTAAGGAATCACCGGAGAACAGAATCATTACCACGTCTATACAAAGTGTCATTCAAGATGAGGTAGTATTTTGCATGGCGACGGATATGGCGGTGATCGTCATGGGATAGATTTGGATGAAATATTTGTGTTTGGAGATAAGTGAGCAAATTTCCATACCATGGGTTAGTAGTGCTTATCAAGAACAGGAATTCATCCAAAAATGAATCACTTGGCTCAGATTCCGTTGAAGCACAAGGAAGATCACACATGAGCTCGACAAAGACCAAGGATTTCTTTGATGTGGATTTGGCAAATTCTAGATCAAACTCTTGTAGTATGACTATCCATCTGGATTACTTTCCCTCGAGCACCTAATGAGTCAGGATGTAACACATAGGGTTCTGGTCTTTCAATACGGTGGTTGTGCGGAGCAAAATGTAGTGACAAAATTTTTGAACAGCAATGACGTGGCCAATGCTAATTTTTCCACGTGTGAATATCAAGTTTTGGAATCCATAAGATTCTTACTAGCATAGTATATCATGTGCTCCTGACCGTCGGTATTTTCCTGCACCAAAACCATAGCAATGGTAGTAGTGGAGGAAGCAATATATAAGATAAAATCCTTTGAATAATATAGGGGGTGTATCACGGGTGAATGAGTCAGAGCATGTTTGAGATTATCAAAGGCTAGCTGGGCTTGGTCATCCTAATAGAACGGAGTGTCCTTCTTAAGGAGATGCATATAACCGAGTGTTTTCTCTGCAAAATTGCACACGAAATGGCGGAGAAAATTTTCCTTCCCTTGCAAACTTTGGAGTTCGAGAAGGTTGGTTGGGGCTAGCAGAGCTAAAATAGCGGCAATTTTCAATGGATCTATCTGGATGCCATCCTTAGAAACCACAAAACCTAACAGGTGTCCCGTCTCAATGCAAAAAACACATTTATGAGGATTGAGCCGTATGTTATAATGACGGCATCTCAAGGAAATATCTCTAAGATGACTAGGGTGGTCCTCCCATCGCTGTGAATGAGTAGGGAGGTCGTCAAGGTACGGTTCAACAATATGTTTGATATCATGAAACGCATAGGACATAACACACTGGAAAGTGGCTCCAACATTTTTTAGGCCAAATGGTAACTTCCTATATGCAAAGGTTCCCCATGGGAAAATGAATGTCATCTTGTGCTTATCGGTGGGTAAAATCTCAATCTGATTATAAACCAAAAATCCATCCATAAATGAGAATATGACACTTTCGACATAGTTGTCGATAATCTGGTCGATATGTGGAGTGGCAAAGTTGTCTTTGGGACAAGCTTTGTTCAAATCTCTGAAATCGATGGAAACTCTAATGGTTCCCTTCTTTTTATTGACAGGGATGACATTTGATACCCATTCCATTAGGGGTACGGGATAAATAAACCCTGCTTTGAGAAGTTTCTCTATTTTAGCTTTGATAGTTGCGGCTTTCAAAGGATGGAATTGCCTTAGTTTTTGCCTAACGGGTTTAGCAGTGGGATAGGTTTTGATTTCATGGACCACAATGGATGGGTCTATCCCCAACATTTCTTCATAAGACCAGGCAAAAATATCGCGGAATTCTTTGAAAAGTGCTTTGTATGCTTCAGATTCTTTTGCTGAGCAGTTATTCCCAACATTTATGCCTTGGGAATCTGATCATGTCTCCTACATGACAGATAAGTCTAGTTGTCCTATCTGCAAATTTAAAAGCTACCTTGGGTCATCTTTGTGTCATGCTCATTGTTCAAGGATTTATCCATGTTTCTGCTTATTATCCTGATCCCATCATTTTCCTATCTGATATCACTTATGCCTACCTTCCTTTATCCATTTCCTAGTCACTCTTGTGATCCGTTGGAGGATCTATTGCCTTCCTCATCACAGCATGGTTTTTCATCAGCATTTCCTGAAGACGAAGACCTAGAGTTTTGACAATGGTACCCTAGGATTCACTTTCATCATTGTTGAATTCATTTGCTTCAGTTGTCAATTGTCACCTATTGATTGGCAATCTATTGAATCCTTTCCATGTTCGACTTCGATATATCTATTCACATGGCCTGGATTGTACTGATTCCTTTGGATTTTGATGAAGACCTTAGGTTCACATCTATAACCTAAGTTGTGCAAGATTGTGTTGTGTTCACCTACACAGCTTCCAGATCTTTGAAGACTCATCATTTATTGTATATTGTGGATTTGATCCACCTTTTGTAATATACGTGGTCTAGCAACCGTATCATATGATGTACTCAAATATTGTAAAAGAGCTAGTGTTCCAGTATATTGAACATGGCATCCTCATATATGATTTTGTATATGACATTTGATATGTATTTGTTTCAGGTACTTCCTTTGTTTCCTTGGAATTTTGAGTTCTCCAAGATAATGATTATAATGTATTTCGGCCATCACTTCCCTCTGACGTCACACATTAGGGGGCATCTGTTATCAACCAAAATGGCACTCTACGTCTGAATGTCGACATTCCTCATGTTGGTACACAAAAGGACAATTTGGATTGAAGTGACCTAAACACTATCGATGGGCATGACCTTTGATGCATTTTCCTCAGACCAGCCTTGTATATTTTTATTATGGATTTTGGGTTGCATACGTGACTATGTGCATTGCAACTCGCATGTCATATGCGAGAATTTGCATTGCAACCCGCATATACTTGCATACGCGAGTTCCCTTTGAGCAACACGCGTATCATACACAAGTTTCCTATATTAATACTCGTGTATACCCTAATTCAACATTAAAAAATATAATTCGAGATTATATGAGATAACTTGGGGCCTAATCCATAACTATCCCAACCATCCCAACCTTCAAAACCACTCTATTTCCCAAAGTATAAATAGAGGCCTTAGGGTGGGGACTAATCAATCAATTTGGATAGCAAAGTTATGTTGGTGGTATATCTTTAGAATCTTGGTGCAGCAGAACTCTGAGTCCTTTGGTTGCAGAGGAGTCCTTGTCTCAAAAGCTGGGTTGTACTCTTATCTCATTCATCGATTGTTAATAAAGAGAATTCTTCTTCTGATCTTGTATTGAGTCTATTTCATGTGTATTGGTTAATGAATATACTTGTTTATATGTTGAATATGATTTTAATCTAACCTATGATATATGCATGAGATATTACTTGAAGTATTTTCTCTTTATAGGTGAATAGGTGCATCCCTGGAAGCTTTGGAGAGAAGAGGAGTGGGAGAAGATCAAGCTTGGATCAACCGTCATTAATTGGGTAAGTCAAGACTTCCTTCCTATTCCCTTTCCATTCTCTTGTAAAAGCTGATTGTCTACAAGTTAGTAGTAAGTTGGTAACCCCAGACCCTAGGTTACAAGGGTACTTTATCCTGAACAACAGTTACTCCAGTCAAAGGAAATAACCTCACTACTTGGAGAGGATTCTGTCGAAAGAGACAAAATTTCCTCTTGTATAGAACAATTAGAACTAACTACGAAAACTTCAGCTGGATGTTTTTCACTCTCGATTAGAAGAGAGGGACAAGACAAAGATCGTGTCAAAGGGAGTACTTCAGTCTCAACACTCTCTGATGAAAGAGTGGGATCGGGTGGACATGACATCGACTCGACCACTTTAAATTCACTCTCCAAAGAAAGAGTGGGATCGACCACTTCATCAACCAATGGGATGTCAAGGGACAACTTATGATAACTGGTTGGAAGCCGTTGCTGAGGAACAATAATATCTTCCAACAACTTTGAAGCTTCATCCATGCGAGGACAAAGGTAAGTACAGTGCATATCCTTACATAGCAAGCAAGGATACCTAACCTTTCCTTTTCAACTCATAACCAAAGAGTCACTAGTTGACGAGGCATCATCAACATGATGAAGGGAGGACCAACATCTACACAAGGGGGAGAAACAAAAGACATACCTTGAAAAGGGTTCTCTTGACTGGTGGTCTCGGGAGAGTCTCCCATATCTGAACTCTCTAAGAATCTCTAAAATACCACACAAGATCAAACACTACTCAAGTCTAAAAGCCACAAGCAAACTGTGTGAATAGGAGTGGATCAAAAGTCAGGACTCTCACAGGATTATCAAGGCTTCACATTTTTGTGATTCCAAGACGGCCAAAAGGTTAACTCAGTTGGTCACAAGAATCCTAAGGGGGTCTCCCAATATATGCTAGGTACAAGGGAGCTCAAATTGGTAGTAGTGATGTCTAATGCACAACCGTCCACAAGGGGCCTTCTGATATACAATCGAGTACGTGAAGTACCTTTCTATATACCTCAAGGGTACGTGAAAGGTCGTTCGATATACTGACAATAAGTGGAAGAACCGCGCAAGTCTTGAGTTGTAGTGTAGACAAATTAACAACAATTGCTACATTTTACGATGCCCGAACACGTCACTAACTTACACACAGTTACAAAATGATTTTAAACCTAAGCTAGCATTAATTTTATCTTGAGCGGTTAAGTGGGTGCATGATGTGTAGATAAGAAATGTAAAAAGAATGCAAATCCTAGCTACATGACAATGCACATTTCTCTTTCAATGAAAACTACCTAAGGTAGGGAAAGAGTTTTATGTTAAAACAAGACAGAAATTAGAGATCTAAGAAAACCAAGTTCTATTCAAAGGAAACTATGAATCTTTTAAATATCAACATCAAATACAATTCTTGAAAAGACATGTGAATTCATAAAAAAGCAAGGGGNGGGGGCGGGGGGGGGGGGGGGGGCCCCCCCCCCCCCAACCTGAGGGTTCTTTGGGGGTTCGAGGGCGTGAGCCCCTAAGAAAAAAAAATTGGCTTGTTTTTTTTTTCTTCTCTTTTGATTAAGTTTTCTCTTTAAACAAACATGAATCTAAATAATAAATAAAAGAACAATTCTTTCCTAGAGTGCACTAGCTCTATCTTTCTACAACAATAGTCTAAAAAGTGCAAATGAAATCAAAGATACTACACATGTTAAAAATGCACAAAACAAAGTAAATAAGCACTTTTATTTTTCAAATGCATGTATCAAAATGAAACATGATATCTATATTCTTTTTAAATCTATAAATAGAAAAATAGAGAATATCTACAGCACTCCATTCATTCAGAAATCAAAAGGAATATGACAAGCACCCAAACAACTCCAAAACAACCAAAATGCAACCAAGACTCAATGGCTGAGGGGAGGAAGAGATAGTGATGGATCTAGGGGGTGTATGACTAACATATGCAACCTAAAAACTAAAATCCATCAAACCAAAACCCAAAAATGAAGGAAAATCAGGCTAAAAACTAAGTTTCAAAGGGTTGACGCACCACCCTATACTGCACCAGAGCGCCTATAAGGGGTAGGCGCACCTTCTCCACTGCAAAAGAGCGCCTATGAGGGATAGGCACACCTACAAGGCTGCACAAGAGCACCTATGAGGGTACCGACGCACTTACAACATAGTGTAAAAGCGTCGATGACGCACTTTCTCCTAAGGAAAAGAGCGCCTATAGAGCCAACGCTTAAGAAACTAAAAAATGATGCCAATAGCGCTCTGTCCACACAACCTAGGTGCACCGGTGGAGAAAGAGACACAGTAAAAGCCAGATTTCCTATGGAAGAAGGGCAGAAGGTTTCATAGTGATCCAAAGAGCATCAAGAGGATGCAAGACACTCTTCAAAGGAAAAATACGAAGGAAGGAGGGTATCTAGAGTCTAGAAAAAAAATTGATAAACAGATATGAAATCAAAAACAAAATCAAATCAAATCTATGTAAGTCCCTAGTGGAGTCGCCAAATTTGTTATCGGATAAATCTACTCAAGCAGACTCAAACCAGATCTCCCTAGTCTAAGTAGATCTAGAACAAATCAAATACAGAATACAACCTACTTTCCTAGATCAAATGGAAATGCAAAGTAACGGATAGATCACCTACCTGAAATATGCAGATCCTCTTCTCTCTTTGTTGATCCAAGCTCCAAAGTCTTCAGATCTTCAGTTGCAAAACCCTGTCAAGCAAGTGGAAAAAAGAAAATAGTATATGTGTATCCAAACATATGATTGATCTAAGCTAACAATTAAGGAAGAAATCTCTAAAATTATTAACACAATAATATTTATGGAAAGAGATTTGTATTAATGTAATCAAGGAGATACATAGAATTACATAAAGAAAGAACATCACAACCTAGCCTTAACACTGCAACTTTCCATCCAACAATCCAAGCCAAGCCTCCAAAGGATGATAGGGATCACCTAGAAATTCCTCCAGCATAAGAGTACCATAGTCCTTCCTCCCTTCCAAATGGAGAGAGGGTTTAATTTATAAGACTAAAGGGATAGAGTAGGTTGAGGATTAGGAGGAGGAGTCTAAGGGATCTTCACTATAGGTTAGGAACTGAATGCCACCTCACCTAGATTATAAGGATAAACTACCACCTCATCCACCTTCGAGAAGGGTCTAGAATCTTCATTTTTTTCCCTCGGAACAGCATCGGCGCACCTTCCATGAAGGGAAAAAGCACAGTCGGCGCACCTAGTAGTGGGAGACAGAGCATCGGTAGCGGCACACCTAACATGAAGGGAAAAAGTGCCTTCGGCGCACCTAGAATGAAGGACAAGAGTGCCAACCTTCCTAGAGAGGGAAAAAAGGCAGAAAAAACCTCAACATCAATCCAGTTTAGCAGAGAGAAATTTGGGGATTAGGCAAAGGGTTGACACATGGATCAAGAGTGCAAGATTTTGCTGTAACAGGATGGAGAACACACTTTTTCATCCACTGTCAAGATATTTGACTACTTAGTAGATTTTTATTTTTGATCCCTTGTGATGGATGCATATGGACTGTTAGACATTGTACTATTGATGAGGTGGTAGCCATATCTGTTGGTGGATGCTTCTTGTGCCTTACTCTTTTATATTGCATAGAATTGTTGTTTGATGTCATGGAGGGAAGGGTATTTATGTTGCCTATTGATAGCAGTGGTCACTTTTAGTTGTTTATCATTTTTTTTAATTATATTCAAAGACATAAACTATGTTGGATTTCTCAAAAAAAAAAAATGTAACATATTTCTTTATTATAAAAAAAATGACCTTTTCTACTTAAAAAAACAAATAACATGTGATAGAATGGCTTTGCTATTAAATGATCTCTTCTGAAAACCTAGACGAACTCTTCCTATGGGACTTTAACAACTTATTTGCAATTTCCAAATACTTCCATATACATCACATGTATAAAATAAATTTCCACCTACATCTCTATACATCATATGTATAAAAATTATACGACTTTAACACTACATTCAATAATATTTTATGTATTTCAAAATTGTATATTACACCAGAATATCTTTTAAATCCCTCAAGTTTTTATGTATAAAAAATTATGATGGAATATTTTATTTTATCCGACTAACTAGTTCATATTAGATTTGTTAAATTATATTTAATTATAAATATACATCCAAAAATTCCACTTTGCTTGTTTTTTGGGAATAAATATGTTTAAAAGTCGCCATGTATTATTATCATTATTAAAGTAAAATGTACAAGTCGCGGTATATTATTATCATTATTAAAGTAAAATGGACAAATTAAACATTTGAGAATAATATGTGTCATGATTTAATTTTTAAAAACGTTATATATTATCATTATTATAAAACTGAAATAGAAAAATGAAACACCCCAGAAGAATACATATCATTAATTTTAAAGTTGTGGGATTGTTAAAACGTACTCTGAAAAGTTAAACTTAGCTTTTTTGAAAAAACTATTTATAAAATTAAATTGAAAAGTAACTAAATTTTAATAAAAGTCAAAATTTCAATAATATGTTCCACAAATGTAAGGACAAGTTTTATCCTTATTCATCACGCGGATTGGGCATTTTCAGAGATTCTTTGAAATAGTCTTTTATGTTTGTTATGAGGTGATTGTTGTCACATGTCAATAATATAACTCATTGCTTATTAATTTTGAAAAAATATATTTACCTAAATGTATAGTTTGAAATTTCAGTGTCCTTACAACGTGGCAAATACACATTGACACATATATGTGAGCCACATTTAATAGCAATATATAATCACTACTAGGTGGATTATTTATTATTATATATCACTTTATTGTAAAAGAATTATCAATATATCACCATTATGAAGTTAAAAATATATTATCAATACATCAATATTACCATGCATATTATAAAAATACAAAATTTTAAATTAATAAAACGTGATCAGCGGATCCTTTTATAGGAAAGTAACTGTTGATGATTATATGATTGAAATTGCATATTGTGGTATAGACATTGCATTTAAGTATTAATATAGTCCGGGCCCATTTCCTATGATATGATTTCAGTTTATTCCTCAATAATAGATACCTTGCATCAATGGTATTCATTTCTTTTGAATGATACATGTTGGACTTCATCATATCGATAATTTAGATTAGAAAGTACCGACATGTAGAGGACAATGACTTTATATTTGGTGAACGATTTATATTTTTAATGACTCTTTATTATTATTATTATTATTATTGAATATTGATAAAATATGTATATATTGGGTCATTATTTATTTTAAAAGATTATTGTTCATTTTTTTGTAATGTTATTGTTTATTTGACTAGGTTTGTGTTAGTGGGCAGTTAGTTTGAATTTCTGGGATGAGGGGTATTAGTTTATATGGACAATTTTATAAGGCATATAATTCATGAATTTGGGGAAGCATCTTTTGAATTTTTCACAATATTTTTTTTGAAAAATATATATATATATATATATAATTGAGGGATCAATAACTAAAATTGTAGATACATAAGTTCCACATTCTTCACACTTGGGTTCAAATTCTTTATGAGACATTCACTCGTTGTGGTAAAGACTAGAAAAGTAGAGGTCCCCTTAGGTGTGCCTCAAGATGTCTCAACCCTTTCTAAGTCACGAGTAATTGGTATCTTTAGCTTTTGAGATTTTGGATATACTCTTGGGTTATAGTGGCAACCAATCATAATTAAATTCAGGCCTTGCCCAAGTAATCTCGGGCAGTTACCGATTCTAGAATGGCTTTAAAAAGAAGGTATATGTAGTCAAATAGGAGTAGCTTAAGTGATTACATGAAGGAAGGAAGTCCAACGCCACTCGAGTTCAAATCTCATAAATGTATGTTGGCCAATTAAAGGAAAATGACCACATTGGCTTCTTATAGCTTCACTAAAAGGGTAGGTTCTCCCTAATTGAGATATCATCGCCCTAAGTTGAGTGATGTGTTTTAGGTATATGTGACTTTGTGAGCTATTGCATATATCGAGGAAGTTGTCTAATTCTCCTACGACAATTTTAATTAAAAGGAAGAAGAAAAAAAAAGTGTATATACAACATTTTATAACTAAAATAAAAATTGTTAAAAGTTTGAGCAAAGTGCTCTTCAAATAAAAGTTTGTGAATTTAGGATGACCAACATTTATTTGTTAATTTAGGAAGACCAACATTCAATAATTGGCTCTTGACAAGGGGTTATAGTCACATCCATCATTGTTATTAGCAATCTTAAGTGGCCTTTCCAACTCCATAAGTATACTCACATCCATCATTATTACTTGCAAGCTTAAGTGGTCTTTCCACATCCATTAAAATAATAAGTGTTAAGTAATCAAACTTATAATTGCTAGGAAGATGGTCTCCTTAGATGTTCTTGGAGCAGGTTGAGAACGTTTAAAGACAAGGTGTCTGGGAAGAAACATTGCCATGAGCAGGTCCCCGGTGGCAGACATTGTCCAATGCATTACATAAGCATTAAGGTGGATGCACTGAGAATGGAAGGTGATTGGTTGTATAGTTGGGACTTTGCTTTTGAAACAACAATTAAAGAAAACGATAAGAGCTTGGGTCGATTTGAATCATATCTACTTGGGTTCAAGGTAAGGCGAACTCATCCTGACCTACTAGTATATTTGTAGGAATTCTTTTATAAGGGTCTCGAAAACATAAAAGTTGATAATAATTCTACAACATAGCCATTTCAGCATCATGTAATATTTAGTTTTGTGCACCAATCCTTGGGGATAGTCGTCATGGGTCTTCTAGGTAATTGGCCAAACCTTGGTGAAGAGCCTTTAATTATTAGAAGACACAATTGCTTAAACTATATTGCATTGGTAGGGTTTATTTTCTATGGTAATATTCAGGGTTATAGAGAACTAGGTCAAATTTCCTTGGTGGAGGACCTCCTTTCCATAACTTCAATGCAAAGATACCTAGGGAGGGGGGGAATTCAATTTGATCCCTCTCGATAGATCCTTGCACCATTAAAAAAAAAACACTATAAGACTGGCAAGTTCTTCAAAGAAGAGAGACCACTCCGTTCAAAGGGATGAAGGGGAGTAAGAAGAACCTCAAGCTACAGTGGCCACTGCGCTTCAACAAATGGAAAATTGGAGGAAGAAATGGGAAGCTAGATATGCAAGGGACTTTTTTGTTTCTACAACCAAATATGAACTTGTTATGGTGCATGTGAAACGTTTGAAGAGAAAGTTGATTATGGAAGACATGGAAATTGAATTTTGGAAGGGAAAAATATAAGAACAAGCAAAGCAAATCTGCATGTTACAGGATAAAGTGAAGTATATAGAGAAGGAGCCGTACTTAGGCTTTGTATTAGACAGAAAGTTTCCAACCCTCAAGGGATTAGTTGGACCATATGGGATTGAGCAAACAGTGGAAGGTGAGGACAACATTGTAGGCTTAGGTGGAAATACAACAAACACTAACTTCCCCTTTATCTCGTATAGTATAACATATGAAGGAGGTTCCATAAGTACCAGGTTTTAAAAAAAAAGAATAAATTTTGGCTTTGCAACATAAATGTATTTTTTTAGGCCAATATTATAGACTTTACACATGCAAATAGTATAATATAAGAGGGAATCTATAAGACTATGTCATTTTGGTACTTTGCACCCTGTATGTAATTCTATAATTTACTATTTTTACTACTCAGCTTAGAAAGCAACATAATGTATTCACGGGTTGTCTAGTCTGGTCACAACCTTTTTTAATTAAAAAAAAAATAATCGTTTTTGTGAAAGAAAAAAAATATAATTGTTAGGTGAAGGGGGTATGGGGAGGAGGCCAAATATAGTGTCGATCGTTGTATTCATGCATAACATGGCTAGTGGTATGGTGGGTAGCCTTCATGCCTTTTACACCAGGCTAAGTGAACAAGGGATGGGGAACTTAGGGATTTTGACTTAATTGTTATAAGATAATGTTAGTGCCTCTTCCACCTCCATTAAAATAACAAGTGTAAAGCAATTAGATTTATAATTGACAAGTCGGGGGTGAGGAGGAAAACTATAGATTCCTAGGGGATCTCAACTTATGGTGTAAGAAATAATACTATAAAACATAAGAAACTGGTGTAGATGTTATATATTGTAAGTATTACATCTTAATGGTTGCATGCCTCCCTATAAATATGGTTATTTAAATGGTTAATGCTATGACTTATATCCTTGTGCATAGCATGGCCCAAAATTCATGTAAACCATTGAATCAATAGTGACATCACTTCTCATTATACAATGGATGAGATCATCTTAAGTTAGTTGTAAATAGATAGATTAAGAATTATGGACCTCAATTATTTTGTATTATTACTATGATGATTATTACCATCAACTATGGACCTCAATTATTTTGTATTATTACTATGATGATTATTACCATCAACTAAGACCAACTTTGATTTATGCTTCATAAATTTGTTGATTAATTGAGTTTCTTTAAATATTATTTTATGATAAAATAAATTGTAGAGATTAAACTTTTATAACTTTATTTGGTTTTCATGTGCTAACAAGTAATGAAGATCATTGATGGTATAAACATTGTACAATTGAGTTCTAATGTGTATATATAAATCTAATTCTAAGAGACAATGCTTGACAAGGGGTTATAGTCACATCCATCATTATTAATAGCAATCTTAAGTGGCTTTTCCACCTCTATAAATGTTATACTCACATCCATCATTATTATTAGCAAGCTTAAGTGGTCTTTCCACATCCATTAAAATAATAAATGTTAAGTAATTAAACTTATAATTGCTAGGTAGAGTGTCACCTCCCTGTGCCTCCGACCGGCAAGGAGGACACGATCCAATGCTTCAAACAACTGGGCTAACCGCCCATGAACATATACAGGCTTAAAAATTGCCTAAAACAGAATGCTGAAAGGGAATTTAGACTAAAATGTGCACACAGGATTATTCATCATGCACAGATGCAATTTAATCTCTTGCACAGCGGAAACATCATGCATTCAAACAAGCATTCATTCAACATGTTCATTTCTATTTAATTAACAGTAATTATAGAATTGCGGAGGTAAAATGCACAAGATTACTTATCTTATGAAAGCTTTGCTCTGCAACCAGCTACGTCGCTGCAACGTTCCACCCAACCATAGGCCAGCGTGCTCCTCAATCTCTCAGCAACGCTGCCACCCCCGAGCTGGGCATGATTCTCCAAGGAATAAGGGAACTAGCAGGCTTACACATAGCCAGGATACACAAAAAAACACACAGCCAAGCCAACCAAGTTGGGTTTATCAAGCCATTAAGGAGTTGATGAAGGCAATTTGCTAAGCTGGTGAGCTCATTACAGAGCCAAGAACACCTACACTCGAACTAGCCTGACCTCTAAGACACCCATCCACACCCAACACAAGGAATCAGTCCCTTCTCTGCTACACAGTCCCTCAGACCCTGCATTCCCTTCCAGTGCTATTCAGGGGTGATGGAGAAGAAGGCCAGCCCTCTAGCTCTGTCTGTGTGGTTTCTAGCACCAGGTTTATCAAGCAACCAAGCCAACACCCTTACTCCTCATATATTCCAAAGACCAACAATTGCACTCAGGCAATCAATTCAGCTCTCACGGCTTAAACAAGGAAAAACGAATTACACAGCCCCAAACGTAACAACAAAAACGGATCACAATATGGAGAAAACACACAGTCCTGAAGCTTATCAGGGAGCACAACTCTCAGTAGGGAAAAACGTCCCAAATAGCCTATGTGTGAGGCCCATAGTCGTTGAGACAGTCAAAAACGTGAATGGCCCTTCACAGCCATGGTAAAAACACATGAATTCACAAAAACGTGAATGGAAAAATGCTCCAACAGCTCCCAAAATGTGAGGAAGACAACCCAGTCCCCAGCACTACAAAAATGACCTCCCATCCATGGGAAAAATGAAGCCAGCAGCCAAAATCGTGGAATGAAAGACACAGGAAAAACTCCAGCTGCTCCCAAAACGTGAGGAAAACTGAAAAAAAACGTCAATGCATAGCAGAATGGCATACGTTTTTGGGCATTTTCCTTGCCAAGGAAGTCAGAACACGTTTTTCAAAAATGGGTCTCTGCCCAATTCGAATTTCTTTGCCCATACTCTTCCCATTCCATGCAATAACTAACTCAACCACATTCTGGCAGAAATAAATGATTGGAGAAAAAGACAAGAAAGGTAGTTGCCAGCTTGATGGGTCTTCTCATAGACATTTGGATTTTCCCCATTGGCCCATAGGTTAAATATTTCACCCCCCTTATCCTTAGAAAATCATGCCCCATTCGATTTGGTTGCCGCGACCGTAGCTAGTTGTGTTTATTTTTATTATAGATGCATATTTACATGATGCTGAAACTTAATATGTGCTGCATGCCCCGATATACCGTCGGTGACAAATTTAAATCCAAAACATAGCATTACCGATCAATGGCGGGGCCTTGGCCTTTAGCTCCACACCACGATCATTACAATATATACATCATATACATCCAACGTAGCGGGGTCAAAACCGGGGCATTACATAGAGGGTCTCCTTAGATGTTATTGGAGGACGTTGAGAACATTTAAAGACAAGGTTTCTAGGAAGAAACATTGTCATGATCAGGTCCTCAGTGGCAGACGTTGTCCAGTGCATTATATAAGCATTAAGGTGGATGCACCGAGAATGGAAGGTGATTGGTTGTATAGTTCGGACTTTTCTTTTGAAACAACAATTAAAGAAAACGATAAGAGCTTGGTTCGATTTGAATCGTATCTGCTTGGGTTCAAGGTAAGGCGAACTCATCCCGATCTAGTAGTATATTTGTAAGAATTCTTTTATAAGGGTCTTGAAAACATAAAAGTTGATAATAATTCTACAACATAGCCATTTCAACATCATGTAATATTTAGTTGTGTGCACTGATCCCTGGGGATAGTCATTATAGGTCTTCTAGGTAATTGGCCAAACCTTGTCGAAGATCCTATAATTATTAGAAGACATCGTTGCTCAAACTCTATTGCATTGGTAGGGTTCATTTTCTATGGTAATAGTCAGGGTTATAGAGAACTAGGTCAAATTCCCTTGGTGGAGGAGCTCCTTTCCATACTTTCAGTGAAAAGAGCTGTAGGGAGTGGGGAATTCAGCTCGATCCCTCTCGATAGATCCTTGCACTATTAAAAACAATAACACTAAAAGACTGGCAAGTTATTCAAAGAATAAATATCGCTATATTCGAAGGGATGAAAGGGAGCAAGAAGAACCTCAAGCTACAGTGACTATTGTGCTTCAACAAATGGAAAATTGGAGGAAGAAATGGGAAGCTAGATATGCAAGGGATATTTTTGTTTCTACAACCAAATATGAACTCGTTATGATGCATGGGAAATGTTTAAAGAGAAAGTTGATTATGGAAGACATAGAAATTGAATTTTGGAAGGGGAAAAACAGAAGAACAAGCAAAGCAAATCTACATGTTATAGGATAAAGTGAAGCCTTATAGAGAAGGACAGTACTTAGGATTTGTATTAGACAGGAAGTTTCCAACCCTCGAGGGATTAGTTAGACCATATGGGATTGAACAAACAATGGAAGGTGAAGACAACATTGTGGGCTTAGGTGGAAATACAACAAACACTAACTTCCCCTTTCTCTCCCATAGTAGAACATATGAAGGAGGTTCCAGAAGTACCACGTATAAAAAAAAGAATAAATTTTGGCTTTGCAAAATAAATGTATTTTTTTAGGCCAATATTAAAAAATTTACACATGCAAAAAATATAGTATAAGAGGGAATCTAGAAGACTATGTCATTTTTGTACTTTGCACCCTGTATGTAATTCTATAATTTACTCTTTTTTCTACTCATCTTAGAAAGAACCATAATGTATTCATAGGTTGTCTAGTCTGGTCACAACCTTTTTATTATTAATAAAAAAAATTGATTGTTTTTGTGAAAAAAAATAATATAATTGTTAGGTAAAGGGGGAGGAGGAAAACTGTAGTGTCAATCCTTGTATTCATGCATAACATGACCATTGGTATGTTGGGTAGTCTCCATGCCTTTCACACCAGTCTAAGTGAAGAAGAGATGGGGAACTTGGGGATTTTGACTTAATTGTTATCAGATAATGTTAGTGCCTCTTCCACCTCCATTAAAATAACAAGTGTAAATCAATTAGATTTATAATTGACAAGTCAAGAGTGAGGAGGAAAACTATAGATACCTAGGGGATCTCAACTTATGATGTAAGAAATAATACTATAAAACATAAGAAAATGGTGTAGATTTTATATATTGTAAGCATGACATCTTAATGGTTGCATGCCTCCTATAAAATATGGTAATTTAAATGGTTAATGCTATGAATTATATCCTTGTGCATAGTATGACCCATAATTCATGTAATAACAATTGAATCAATAACAACATCACTTCTCATTATACAATGGATGAGTTCATCTTGAGTTAGTTATAAATAGATAGATAAGAACTATGGACCTCAATTATTTTGTATTATTATTATGATGATTATCACCATTATTTATGGACCTCAATTATTTTGTATTATTGCTATGATGATTATTACCATCAACTAAGACCAACTTTGATTTATGCTTCATAACTTTGATGATTAATTGATTTCTTTAAATATTGTTTTATGATAAAATATATTGTAGAGATTAAACTTTTATAACTTTATTTGGTTTTCATATGCTAACAAGTAATGAAGATCAATGATGGTATAAACATTGTACAATTGAGTTCTAATGTGTATATAGAAATGTAATTCTAAGAGACCATGTTTTTTATCCTCTAATTTCTTAGTATCATAAAAGTTAAAGGTTCCTTCTTTTCTAGGTCTTTTGGGCGTTTTAGGTCTTATCTAATTTTCACTTTCACTATAAAATTTGTTAGTGTTCATTCTTATTTTAGTAATGCTAATTTTATTTTTTAAACCAACAAAAAAAACCTAGTTTTGATTTTCTAATTTGGGGTCAATGGTTTCTTCACGGTACATCCACTTAATTCCTCCAACATCTATACAAGAAACAACGTCCTAATGTCATCCTCTCTTAAGTCACAATGGAATTCAAAACAATACCAAGAAAGCCATTTATCCTTCATATTAAGTATCTTATGCATGTGCATTAAGTACCTACTCATATCCTTATTCTTATTGGGTGAAAAAGCTAAGTCTTTTTCTTAATTTTAAAATTATAATTTATAAAATTATTTTCTCTATCAATGTTTAAACTATAAACTTAACAACAATACAAGATAATTGAAATAACAAAAAGTATCAAAGATAAATTTCTATAACTATAAATCTAAATTATAAGATACAGTTTGAAGAAATTGTCGATGAGACTCTCATCATGGATGATTTTAAGGAACCATACTTAATTAAAAGTGTATAAATGTTGGAGATTCTTACCAATTCTTAAAACGCCAACTATAAAATGTTTGGCGATATTTTTCAAAAAATATTTTAATTTCCAAGGATTTTATATTGTTTGTATAATAATTTAGCGATTTTTAGGGTGAAAAAATTTATCCCATCAAAATTGGGCGAAACAAGGCTTCAAAAAATGCAAAATGGCGAATATTTTTTTGGAGAAAAACCCCTAAAAATAGCCCATGGGCTAAATTTTGCCCCTAAAATTATCCCTGACTCTCATCGACGAAGGAATGATTTCTCTTTTTTAATCTTATTTTGTTTGTTTTGCTCTCATGTAGCAGCTTATAGAAGCTCAATTTTGATATATGAAAGCTATTAAACTCAATTATTATGTAGTATGGAGCGATATCTTTCTCTATTATTAGGAGTTTTTTGTCACTTTTTCTATAACCTTTTAGAAGTTGAAGACTTGAAGGACTCTATGTAAGAAATGATCTAAAAGTAAAGGATGCCTTTTTGGAAAATGTTGAAATTCTTAGTATGTATTAATGTAACTTTGATTCTATTTTAAATAGCAAGTTACTTTTTTCGGCTTAAAAAAAATCTAAATTATAAAATATCTTTCTATCAATATTCCAACTATAAACTTAGCAATAATAATAAAAAATTGAAATAATAATAAATAATAAATAAATTTATTTTTTCCATAACTATAAATCAATTTAATTAAACAAATACACTTTCCATCTTTCATTAATCTTTTTTTTCATATTATAATTACAAATTATAACTATATAATCAACTTTATTATTATATTTCCAATTATAAAAAATGTTTTTCTTAATCTTAACCATACTTTACCTACATACAAACTATAAAATTAAATTTTTTTTTGGTTTGAAGATTCTCGACTATTTTTCAATAACCTTATACCAAACTAACCATATCAAAGTAATTAAAAAAAGTCATTAAATGCAACCAACTTATATACATAATCAATGCTTTTACTACCGAAATCCCAACCTAAATTTACTATTTCTAGATATAGCTATGCCTACGCTCAACTACAAAGACACAGTGGACAAATCCCTATGGAGCCTGAATTTTCAAATCCAATTAACTTTAATGATACCTTCGATCATATATAATTTATGATATTTATCATTGTTTTACCATTATTGAAAATCCAACCTTATAGAAGAAGCTTGTCATTAGCAATTGTGGAGGCGTGGCTTTCTCTTTTTCATTCTGTGCAATTATTCAACAACACGAACCTTATCTATGAAAGATATTTGTTTGATTCCATGATGGTGGTGTATCTCGGGTCTTTGTTAGATGGGTCACTTGAGCCATACCTTGTATGACATGTCATAATTTTTTATAGCACAGGGGTACATAGATTTTAATAATAAAGGCTTTCATTATAGTGACATAATTACACATAATACATTAGAAAACACCTTTCTTTATGCATTAAAACTTATTATTATTTTCTATCATTGATCACCATTGCACTTATATTTAACATTATAGGTTGGCGCCAAATCTGTCTAATTGATTATGTTTTTAAATCAATTCACGGTCTAAATACATCATGTCTTCTAGACCCCATGATGGTGACCCAAAGGGGAAGCAGCTCTGCTTATGTATATATAATGACAAATTGTTAGGCAAGAAAAGGAGTTATTTGGGCAGATTTTAGCCAAAGTTGAGAGATCACCACCTTAACCGTTTTTCGATGGAGACAGCTCCAGATTAGGGCATCCACGTGGGCAGAAATCCCCAACAAGTAATGCCAAATGTTGAATGTTCACAGATGAAGGTGGGGTCTACACGTGGACACTGGTTGTCTGTCCCCAATAATAATTTCAAAGAGCTGGCTGCGCAGACATCGAGGTGTGTTACGTGGCAGTGCAAATGTAAGGCTTTGGACCGGCCACTTAGCCACACTAGGTGTCCAACAAGCAATGCCAAGTGTCGAACGCACATTTGAAAACGGGGTGGGGTCGCTCAAATGTTAGGGTGTGGTACACAAAAAGAGCGAGGCATATTCTTGGTTTGGCGGGCCCCGCCTCTTCCCAAGTACAGATGAAAAGCGCGGAGTGTGGACAGAGAAGAAAGTTAATACAAGCAAAGCGTTATTTTCAAGACCTGACCGGAAATATATCATATAATAATAATAATAATAAATATATAAGAGGAAGATTAAAATGTGCGTAAAAGGCATTTCCTTGTATTATTCGTTTAGACACTAGCAGGCGGAGTAAATAAATAATAATTAAGAGGAAGTGCGTGATGAGATCTAATTAATTAGAATAAAATTTGGATTGTTTCTAAAACAGGTCGGGAAATCCAATCGTATAGAATGTAAGTAGTTATGTGAATCGTTATCCATTACAGTTTATTGCGCCAATCATCCAAGAGTGGACTTAATTATGTTCTTAACTATATATAAGTAATATTTTATAGATATTGGTGTGAGAGACTTAATGCCTTAATGAACATGCGTGGAACTCATGCTTGTAAGATATATGTGGTTAGCAAGCTGGTTTTTAAAATGGCTAAAGTTATGAGAGTAAAGAAAGGAGAAGGTTAAATGTTAATTTTTTTTTAATGGTAAGGTTTATTAGGATTAGAATTCAGTGATAAATGTTTGGTAGAAATAAAATAGTGAATTTCATTAATTTAAAATAGTATTGTTGGATTTTAAGTTAAAATAATTAATTTTCTTTTATGTTATTTTAAGTAATAAAAAAAGAATAAATAAGTAAAATTTTTATATTACAATTTAAAAAAAAGTTTTAGAATGTTCCTTGAGTTTGTAGTATTGAAGGAAGTCATTTATGATGGAGTTACTAGAGGGTTGGAATAGCTATTTGCTTACTTAAGAAGTTAGATTAGGTTAAAGTTAAGAATTTAAAGGCATAAGAAGGGTTAGATATCTTTGTGTATTCCAATTTAGGATGTAATGAAGTTGGTGTTTTAAGAGCTTTTAGACTAGTTCATAGGTTGGTATTGTTCACATTAAAAGATGTGTTAATTTGAAGTTTGATGTGATGACATCTCCCCTCATTAAATACCAACACAAATCAGATGTTAGTTTTTGAGACTTTGGTTTTAATGTTGTGCCTTATGTATTTATTTTTATTTGTGGTTGTTATCTATGTGATATTACATGATATCTTGTTGTAATGGCATATCCATGTGAGATTATTGCAAACGATGCCATGATAACATACCATTATTTGTTGTGTTTGCATTGTGAATAATCTCATTATTCCACATCATCCTTTGTATGCTTTTGTGGTTGTTATTTATGCAATGTTATGGGGATATCTTGCTATATTGGCATATCTTTATGTTGTCATCTCAATCTAATTGTCCATAGCAATACTCTTTTTCTAAATTGTGAATAATCATATGTGTGTTAAGATCACCATTTGACACTTTGTTTTATTTAGTTAAAGTGGTAAAACCTATCATAATTCACTTTTCAACTAGTAGTGAGGAATGTTATCCACTCATCACCTTAGATCTTACTCTAAGGCCAAACAAATGTTGATGATATATAAACAATGCCAATATTAAATCTTTTATTTAAAAAAATACAAACATTTTGTATAAATAATGAATTGAAATATTAGATCTTACTCTAAAATCAAGTAAAATGTTGATGATATATAAACAATGCCAACATTAAATACAATATAAAAAAAATACACACTATTATATATTTCATTAATCTAACCATATATTTGATTAATCTAACCTTTCTCTTTAGATTTTGTGTGTTATAGCAACAACATACATCACGTAAGAGTTTGAATTTCTCTTTTAAGTTGTATACTCTCATTGTTTTATGTTAATATTCATTTCTTAAATCGTGTGTGCATGTCTTAAGGTTATCATATGGGTGCATACTAACATATATCAAGAGCTAATTATACTCTCCTTCTAAATTGTGGATGTTTGTGTTAACATGAAAATTTGATGATATGCATCACGTGTGATGTGAATACGAGTTTGAGTTGCTCTTCTAAGTTGTATGTGTTAAGGTCACCATGTGAGTGCGGACTAACATACATCAAATGTGTTGCTATTTATACTCCCCTTCTAAATTATGGATGTGTGTGTTAATATGAGAATTTGATGTAGTACTAATATGCATCACGTGTGATGTGAATAATTTCAGTGCTTCACATTAATACTCATCTTCTAAATTGTGTGTGCATGTGTTAAGGTCACCATATGGGCACATATTAACATACATCCAGTGTCTTGCTAATTATACTTTTGTTCTAAATTGTGGATGTGTGTGTTAACATGAGAGTTTAATGTACTAATATACATCACGTATGCACTGAATAATTTCAGTGCACCACTAACACTCACTTTCTAAATTGTGTGTGCTCCTTAATATTAGATTCTGTAAACTAACATACTTAACGTGTGATCTCAATAATCTTTGCTAAATTGCATGGGTTAACATAATCATCTATGAATGTATTAAGATGCATCTAGTAGGTTGTGAATAATCTTAGTGTTCCACATTAGTACTAGTCTTCTAAATTTTTTTCCTTAAGAGCACGTGTGTTGATTCTCAACCTTCTTCATCAATGAATTTTTCTTCCATTCCAAGTGAATACTCCACTAAATTAGATGTGTTTGTGTTAAAGTTAGTGTTGTATGCATTAACATATATAAGGTGTGTTTAATTTCCACATTAATATCTTTATCTTGAGTTAACATCATTATTGGTATATTATTAACATAGATCAATCTTAAATTCAGATTTATCAAGTACATGGATCTAATTGATTGAAGTGTGTTTTTTTTTAATCTTAAATTTTTACACGTATCAAAAAAATTGATCCCTCTACTTAATAAATTCACGTTTAAAATGGATCTATGTTGATTTTAATTTTTTATTTTATAAAAAACAAATTATATGTATTTTTTTTACTAATATGTTTTTATTATTTTATTAAACTTTTAAATAAATATATAAATTCTATTTTTATTCCAGTAAATGTAATTTTTTCCTTATAATACATTCTCATACTAAACTTATCTTTAAATTAAGAAAAAAACACTTTAAAAAATTTAAAAACGAAATCTTAAAATAACTGAATTACAAAATACATTATTTTTAAAATAAAACAATGCGAAATAGCTCAACCAAATGTATAAAATACATTTATATTGCCCGTTCATGACATTCTTCTCATTCAAGTAATTTTTCCTATGCTTTCTTAGGCCTGAAATCTGTTGAGAGAATCTGCTTTTTGCGCTTTATGCAGATTTTATTAAGGTCTAGATTTTTGTCCATCGAGGGTGCATTTATGGGCTCTTTTGTGCTCCATTTCACCTCCCGTTGATTTTGTTGAGATATTTAATTTTTTTAATTCTATTAGATGTTGTTTAGTGTATTTTTAAAGTATTTTTTTTTAATATTAAATTAAATTTCTAAATAATTTAAATATTTAAATTTTATATTATGTATATACATGTGTTAAAAATATTGTGTATTTTGTAATAGAGAATTAAATTTTATCTCTTCATGATATTTACTTGTTAATATATAAAGTTGTAATTAATTATAACTTAATTTTATTGACAACTTGTGAATATGTGGTTGGGATGGTTATTTGTGTTTTCTTTCAACTATCTACTATGAAGAAAAATATGTTTTTTTTTTATAGTTATTATAAATGTAATGGTATGAATTTCATTATAATGTTATATTCACTTTGTTAGGATTTTATTCTACATTATTACTCCTCTTCTTCTAAATGTGTTAAATTCCATGGCATTGATAAAAGTAATGTAAGGGTCTTTAAGATTGTTATGGGTATAAAAGATGTGGCATTACTAAAACGGATTTAATTGTAATTTTAAGGATGCTGAAGGCTCTAGTTAGGGTGACGAGGGTGGATTTCAGTGTGAGAAGTTCAAGGTAATTATATTTGTGCTTAATGTTGTAGCATTGTGAAAAGTAGGAATCTAAGGTGGTTGGTTGAGCTTGTATATGTAAAATGGTATAACTACTATAAGGTTTTGAGCATTGAAAAAAGTAAGTCTTTAAGAATGTTTATTAAGTTAGTAGAGATGAAGTGATAAGAAGAGTTTAAAGGTTTCAATAAGTACCAAGCAATATTAATAACCATATAATTAGATGTTTATTGAAAATCAGTTAAAAACGCTTGATAAAAATCCAATGTAAATTTTTACATTTCAACATATACAAAATGAACTCCAAAATTAAAATTAATAAAATTAATTTAATATTCAATATAATTTGATTCATTGATGAATAAAATACAGAGCAATCTATCTATTCTACTTAGTGTCTTGTTATTTAGCCTTGTTAAAGGCGTAATAATGAAGGAAGCTCTCCGTCTGAATTCATAAGAGGTTTCTGGTCCAAGTTTCAAGTCCATCTAAATTCATAAGAGGTTTCTAGCCCAAGTTTCAAGTCCATCTAAATTCATAAGAGGTTTCTAGCCCAAGTTTCAAGCGCTTTTGGTCGATATTCCCGGACCCGGTTAAAAAAATTAAGCAGGAAGCAAATGAGTATTGGCCGTGCGCTTGTCCAATCAGCTTCAGAATTTACAGGCTACAGCCGGTGGCCCGGAGCATGTGGGCCCACATATACGTCATTGGCGCACGGGTTAGACAGACAGAACGGGTTGTAAATGCACTGGAACTGAGCAGTTTTAGGGTTTAAACATGTGAAACACGTGGCATCCATGTGCACGTTGGCGCTGATCGCTGATGCTGGCCATTGATCGGGGATTTGTGATTCCCGCGTTTCAATCTCTCTTATCAATGTGGGATGGAATCGCGGTTTTCCAACTCATCATTCCCACAATTCGTCGCAGCGTTAACTAACTCCACTGTGCACTCGAAATGCTTTTGGAAATCGCATAGATGCTCGCTTCCTTTCTTTTTTCTTTTTCAAGGACATTGATTTGATTTATTTTACAGATATCACTTTTCTCTCCTCTTTACAAACGCAAAAGTAATAAAAAAAAATTGGACAAGATGTCTGCAACGATCCTTCGAGGCAAGGCTTAAAAAGTTCAATTTTAGATGAAAGATGGCCTAATTATTAGCCGGATAAGGAGGCCTCGGGAAGGTATAGATGGAGATATATAATGGAGATTATTTTTTTTGGAGAAGGGACGGGGTTTCGTGTGGGAGTGGAAGACTGGAAGGAGTCGTAGAGTAGTTGATTTATTCATAGGGTAGATGAGCTGAAGTTACTTGCATAACACGGCTGAGTCATTCTTCAATCTTGTTCCTGAATACTTCATTTATTGCTAGCTATGTTATCTATCTGTCTATCTGTGTGTTTCCAAAGCTTAAAAGCCAAAACACCGAATAGAATTGCAGCGAAACTGGTATTTATATAGAGAATCGAGATCCCCCGTTGTATGTGTTCCATTTTAGTTCAGGATTGAATGAAGGTTTGAAAGGACTGTCTGTCTGAGTAGTCTGAGCAGTCTGTCTCTCTGGCCCTGCGTGCCTTGCTTGTTTAATACCCTCCTCTCTGTGATTTTAATGGTGATAGATGTACAGGTCGTGACTCGTGTACCTTTCCTGTATGGTGTGTCCTATGGCTTAAATTGAAAGACCCACTGGCACTGGCACTAAGTGTGTGTTATCTTGTCGAGTCTTATTATTATTATTTTCTCTTCGCGCTGACACCAGTACCATATTTACTCACGCCCGCACGCATAGATGTTCAGCTTCACGAAGCTCCTGCAGAACTGCAATCTGTATCAACAGCACTGTGTCTTTTAAGGCTCCTGGTTCAATTAGGACATTTCTCTATATTGATCTGAAATATCAAGAAGTCAATATTGTTTAGTAAGTTGAGTTTGTCATTTTCTTGGTTTTCTTGTTGCTATTATGAGAAGGATGGTCTAATAATTGGCCGATAAGTGCTTGCCATTGTGTGTGGTCTGCCCCCCCTACGTGAGGTCAGGTCTATATATTTGTCTTTGCCCTATAGCTACAGAGTCTATGAAGGAGGAGTTCATAGTGATTTGAAGAGTTTCTGAACGAGTTTGTAGTAATTTGAAGAGTTTCTGAAGGAGTTTATAGTAATTTGAAGAGTTTCTGAAGGAGTTTGTAGTAATTCGAAGGAATGATAATGGGGTCATCGAGTAGGAGTTCGGGGAATTCTGGCGAGGAAGGCTTGCCTCCAGGATTCAGGTTTCATCCTACTGATGAAGAACTGGTGTCTTGCTACCTGGTCCGAAAGGTTCTGGACAACAGCTTTTCAGGGATAGCCATTGCTGATGTCGACCTGAATAAGAGCGAACCCTGGGATCTTCCAGGTAGGCTTTAAAGTTTGCCCCTTTCTTCTAGACATTCTAAAGTTTGATTTGTGTGTGTAGACATTCTAAAGTCTTGATTTCAAGTCATTCAAATTCGTAAGTCCACAACTTGCAGCGATGTTCTTGAAATATTTATCTGTGGTTTTGGGGTGGGTGCATATTTAGAACAACATTATAGTAAGGGAGCGAGATGGAGATGGAATTTCTTCAGCTGCACTAAATTACTTGAACATGAAAGGGAGGACAGGCTGCATTGGTTATCATATAGAATATACCAGGAATTCTTTGAAGCTGTTTACTTGTCCTTTTAACTTTATATACAATTTTACATGGGTTGAATTTAGACTAATGAGTAGATAGTTTGTCTAATGTTCTAATTTAGCATAATGCTTAAATTTAACATTCTGATTTAGTACTCATATTTGCATTTGATCAGTTTTTTGTATGATAAGAAGTAAACAGCTACAATAAATTGTGTGCAAACAAATTTTCTTGCCATTTATCTTTACGTTGTTTCTGTACATGAGTTTTGAAGTTCTATAAGTCCTTAATTTAGGTGCACTCTTGCCTATTTAGAAGTTTTGAAGGTGCTTGTTTAGTACTATTCAAATCTGAGTGCTTTCTGCCTTACAATTCCAAGAATAACTTCAACACTTGCAATCGATTGTATCATTGGCTTCGAGAGATGGCATATATGTAATGCATAACTGATGGTATGGATGTTTGCAGGAAAAGCAAAGATGGGAGAGAAAGAATGGTACTTCTTCAGCTTGAGAGACCGCAAGTATCCAACTGGTCTACGTACCAATAGAGCCACAGAAGCTGGCTACTGGAAAGCTACCGGAAAGGACAAGGAGGTTTTCAAAGCTCACACTGACAAGCTGATTGGAATGAAGAAAACTTTGGTATTCTACAGAGGGCGAGCTCCCAAAGGAGAGAAGACTAACTGGGTCATGCATGAATATCGTCTGGAAGGCCACTTATCGTATCATCAGCTTTCCAAAAATTGTAAGGTATGTTATTCCTTGTATCATTAACTTGGCGCGCTCCTGTATCGTTTTGTACATTTATCAACAGTTGTTTATGGTCCACTTATGTCTTAAGATTGAAAGAGCTCAGTATCTTCGTCTCATCTGAATGACTGCACAAAAATGCCTGTCTCCTTTACCTCCCAGTAGTACTTAGAAACCATTTTCGCTGTATGGTTGGGATTAGAGATGTGAAACAGTTACAGAATATTTAGAGATTGATGGGTTTTCTAGATGTAGATAGATGGACTAATATTCGATTATTAGCTTTGATGATGACACTGCATCTGTTTTGATCCAAATTACAGGATGAGTGGGTGGTATGTCGCATCAATCATAAGAATTCAGGAGGGAAGAAGACAAGTCCACCAGGCTTAATAAACAGGAACTTCTACATTGATGAATGCCTGGGGTCTCACTCACTACCTGCACTTCTGGAATCCCCAACTTATACCACCAGAGCAGTGCAGAATGAAGAAACTGAACTCTCAGACATAGCCAACATTCATCTTTGCAACAACAATAACATCTTACCAAATGACCCTCAATTCAATCTGAATATGAGGACAGCCAATCCAATGTCTTGTCTTTTCTCTCAAATATCATCCAGTGGGAGTTTCCAAGGTGTCTCTTCACAGATGGGGTCGTCAAATCCCTATCTCATGGCCCTTGCTGAACAGTATTCAATAAGTGAATTGAACTTGAAGCAGTGTAAAATGGAGCCCTCTTCATCTGGAGCTAATAATGACAATAGTCTTCAAATTTCCCATCAAGAGCAATGGAGCATGGGTCGAGCTCGACATGATCAGCAGCAGCAGCAGCTGAACATAGAGAACAATGGGATTTCCAACACTGGAACCATGGAAACCCATGGTATTGATCCACAAGATCATACTGCTATGTGCATAAATCCTGATGAAATCAATCCTGCCATGTTTAATCGAGCAAATCGATCATACCCAGTGGATCTCTCAGCAGAAGCAGGCCCAGCACTCGACCTAGATTCCTTGTGGGCTTATTGATTTTTCAACTTTGTATAGCTACACTAAAGATTTGAAGCAAAGGGGCCTACTATACCTAGCAGATTTTATTTTACCGATTCGAAGCTTGGGCAATGTGTATGTAATATGGGAAGATTGTTATTTGTACCTATGTTCAGAGAAAGGCTGGAGGCTTACATGCAGCAATATACGAAAACAGATAAGACATTCAAGGAATCTCAGATTCAACTCCGGATGAAGGCAGCTAGTCTAAAGTGTCCTGGTTTCCGTATTCATGTTATTATCACACGCATATATAGTTGTGATTGAATATTTTCTTTGATTTTGGTCTTGCAATTTGTGATTTACCACGCTGCTACTGTTCTATGTCGTGTCCATCACATTCTTAGCAGTGTGAATGTAATAAGATGTAAATTTGGTTTTCACTCCGCGTGATTGATTCATTTACTCACTCGTCATTGTACATTTATACATATAAATTATTGAGATTTGCTTCTACTTCTTCATTGTACATTTATTCACATCAATTATTGAGATTTGATTCTCTTTGTTCCATTTTTAGGCTCATCAAGGACTACTGTGCAAACACCACTTGTGAAAGATTTTCAACTTTATAGTGAACTCTTCAAAGTGTACTGAAATAAAATTAATTGACTGAAAATAAAATGGTCAGTGATAAATGAAAATTTACACCAAAACGTTATATATAAATGTTCAACAACCTATAGAACACTTCGCTAGATTTTCGGCTTTCTAGTGAGCCCTATCTCGTGAACAGGAGTGAGCTGTATAAATATCTCATGACCTAGAGAACATTTAGCTAAATTTTCGGTGTTTGATATGTATCATCTTTTTGAAGGAAGATAAGATCAATTTGGCAAGTCTTTTTAAGTCAAAATTTATAGCAGAAGATCAGACATGGAAAAGAATATGGAGAAGAATTTTAGTCAAAAATTTACAGCAAAAGAACGGACATGAAAAACAGTTTAAAAATGGAAAAAAATATAGAAAAGAGTTAGAGCTGTGATTCTTTTGGTCTCTTAAGCTACTCAGCTGACTGAACATTATTAAAATGATTCATTCATTTGCTAAACTTTGGGATTTAAAAATAACATAAATGGAAAAAAGAAATACAATACATTAGAGGATAAATCTTGTTCTCCAAGTTCTTCAACTTGCAGGTGTGGTCAAATGTTGGCGACAAAGTTTTCATCGATTTGATTGAGTTGTAAGAATTTAGGGTTTTAAATGGATTCAGAATTTTAAAACATATTTGAACAATGTTTTTCATGTTAAAAAAAATGCTTTTTGATTGTGGAGGTGACATACCCGGACGAGGGATATTCAAAACTTATTGTAATACAAATTTTGTCAAATTTCAACGACAACTTTTAAATGATTCCAATATGATTTAAATTTTGTTCACAGGTTTTCCACTCTTTTGAAAAGATTTTATATTAAATTTAAAATTTTAAACTAGCGCCAGTTAACCTAGACAAACAAACTTTATTGCAACTGCAAGGATTTTATTCCGTGATCATCGCTAAAAAGGTCTGGCAATTCTGAAAGCTTGTGGGAGAAATTTCGCAGGTGCCCTGCCAGTGATGCGCATCGGCGCTCCCTTTTCACTATGTTTGACAGCTGACAAACAGGGGGAAAGGTGTCCCGGTTCCTGAAGCTAAACCCATATCGCCGATTCAACTAGTAGCAGTAAAGCGCATGATTTGGCGTTCAATTATTAAATACTTGATATGCATATAACGCGGAGACTGGAGTTAATGCACGCGGACAACAGAAACCTTTGAATTGCTACTGTTAATGCATTTATTATGAATTTCTTTCTTTCATTCAAGATATATCATTCATTGTATCTTGTTTGCTCCGGCTTTACTTTATCATACTACGACACCCTTGTCACATCGAGGGGCTTATATGTATATGTATTTCCAACTGGAATATACTGTTTGCATGCCATGATTTGAAAGGCAGCAACTGGAATCGAGATGACATCAGCTGTTTCTTTTGTCAATATCAAGCTCTACTTGGATTGTTTGGAGAGCCAACCCAACCAACCTGACAGATACTGTACTGCAGAATCTCGTCTCCAATGGATTGTAATCTCCGGGCAATCAATTTCCTTTCAAAATATTCCTTCTTTCTTTATTTCCACCAGGTCATGGACATTAGCATATTTAAGCCTTTTATATTCTGTTCGAAGATGGCCCTTCCTGTTCTGCTCAAAGATTGGTAGACCTGTCTGGGTCTTCTGTTATGACATCGACTGTATCTGTAAATTTTATGGTGTACAGTAAACTGCATTAATATTATATCTTATTTGAATGTTTGCTATTATCGATCGCTATTATTCATAATTTTAAAGCAGGCTTTAGATTGGCGACTGTGTTTATAATATGAGACTATGAGAGTGTTTATATATTTATATTTACATGTATATATTAACTAGTATAGATTTCTGGTTTATTGGTTGTAATTTGAGAGGTTGGGAGGAATGAATGTTATTTTTTCATCCAAATTCAATGATCTATACCAAGCAACCAGAGGATTCAATCAAGGTGTAAACCCTCTTTTAGAGTGGAAATGTAGGAAATGTGTAATCCAATGTTTGTGGTTTTAGCTTATCTAATTTATGTTGTTTTATATATGCAATTCTAAATAATTTAAATTTAATGGAAGTTTACATGTTATTTTTAATACTATTTTATTATTTTTTATAAAGGATACGTGTCAACTCTAAGATGAGCATGGAAGAAGTTACAGATCTCTTCATATTATGGCTATTAAAAGATTAAACTGCTGTATTTCATTATATTAGAAATGTACATTAACTACATAGTTATGTTAATCTTTCAGGTATTAAATATATAGTATAAAAATAGATGTATAGTATAAAAATATCACAACTATAACCAATAGAAAGTTATACAGTCACAAACAAAGAGATGGAAATGTATAATATAAAAACAGCTCAACCATAGACAAGGTAACCAGATAGAAAGTTACATTAACAGACAAAGAGCAAAAAAAATGGAAGGCTCAAGTTAGATAGCCACACACAAAGAAAGCAATCAAAAAGTGGAAAGTTAGATAAGCACAAAAGGTGGAAAGTCCGATAACCACAACAAGAAGCGCCAACCAGATATGGAAAGTTGGAAATGATATTATGATAGAAATGCAAATGAAAGGTTGATTGTTATGATATTTCATTATATATATATTATAATTTATATGTTTTAATATCTTTTTAAATTTATAAAAATTGTGTAATATTAACTTTTGAGATTAAGTAGATAATAAAGATAATTGAATATGTTGAATTAAAAAATGTAATTTAAGTAATGAATATTTAGAATTTAATTAATTAAATGAATTTAAATAAGTTATTTATTAATTTCTTTTTCAGCACAAAAAATACCAGATCCTGTTATTCAAAGGAATCAAAGATCATCATGTACAATCAATAGCAAAGACATACCCCGAAGGGAGTTCTGAAAGGGATCCTTTTGGATCAGCGAAACATAACCAACATACTGCATGCAAGCAATAAATAGCCTGTTTTGTATCAGGCTTTTTTCATCATTCCTGTGAACACAGGTCAGATTTTTAACCATTCCCAAGATATGAGCAGCAAAGACATATAGAGTGAGCATAAAAGGATAACAAAAAGTCTCCTTGTAAAGATCAAGCTCCAAACAAATATGAAACAAATACTAAAGGTGCTTAATGTGACAGCACAAACTAAAATAACCGAAAATCACCCTGATCTGCAATCTTGTCATCACAAAATTCCTGGAATTTCCCATGACCAGCATCCAGAGAAAGAGCAGCTTTTGAGAGACTATCTGCAATCATGTTATGCTCACGATATATATGATTCATAATCAAATCCGAGAA
>LPNX010552280.1:67817-241996 GCA_001517045.1 Pseudotsuga menziesii | reverse complement strand
TAATCAAAAGGCAAGAGAGAGCAGTAAGATATTTTCCCCTCTTTGTTCTGTTCCATCCTGGAACCCACACCATCGCAGTGGCTTTTCATGCTCTCATCCTCTTTCACTTCACCGTGAATGCTGGATCAATCTTTCTTGGTCATGACACTTAGTGTCCTTGGTCTATTCCAGACCCCTAATCCATGGAGTCTCTCCACATGGTTTTTCTCGCCTGCTAGGACTCCCCCGTCTCACTAGCACCTTTTTCATTGCCACTCATTTTGAGCTCTCCGGGACAGTCACATGTCCCCATGCACCCCTAGGATGCTCTCACAGTCCTCGCTTCCAGCGACACATATATCCAAACATTGAATAGATTCACATGTTTAGTTTATTCTCATTAATTTTACCTCTTAAACAAGAGCTTAAAAAATCATATCCAGATCATATACACATGTATATTCATAAGAAAAATAATCTAATACTTATCTGTATTGTGTGTTTCCTCGTTCGTCCACAGGATCCTGCTTCGTTTTGCAAGCCTTGGGATTGCCTATGGACTCAGATGTTAGGTCAGTACGCCGACTGCTCCACAACATCAAATAATTAATGTCCAACCAGTACATAACCATGTCAACTGGGCTTGGAACTTTATCATGACCATTTCTAGGTCTAGGATCTACTATGGATCCTTAGGCATATCACAGCCCATCATACACTTATGTCAACAATGACACATACACTTATATCAACCATTTACCTTTACCTTTAGCCTATCAACACAAGCAACACAAGCAATACAAGCAAACTCCTCAGCATTATTGCTCTAAAACTGTAATCACATTTCATATCATTCACTATCAAATATTGAGACACCAGGAGTGCGTCCACTCCCCAGAGTGTAATCAATATTGAAAACCCTTTCATGACTCGACATCGAAAAAGTGTGCACTCTCTTCCGGTGTGTGCCATGTAGGCCCTATGCATACTCAAGCAATCGGTCATCATGGAAATAAATCAAAACATGTTCTGCATATGGAATTTAATAATTAAACATTCATATTCATAGCAAGGGTTACATAACACTTATCCATTTTCCGTCGCAACATGCCTTTGTATCTGTTAGGCACTGTCAAGGAGTTGGGAAAAACTGAATGCTAAGCTGGTGAGCTCGCTACAGAGCTAGGAACACCTACACCAAAACTAGCCTGACTTCTATAACACCCACACACACACCCAGCACAAGGAATCAGTCCCTTCTCTGCTACACAGTCCCTTAGGCCCTGCATTCCCTTCTAGTGCTATCCCGGGGTTGTGGAGAAGAAAGCTAGCCCTCTAGCTCTGTCTGTGGGGTTCCCAATCACCAGGTTTAAGCAAAACAAGGCCCCATCCCTGTTTCCTGTTTATGTTTCATATCCACACATGTCTCACTGACATAATCCAAACCATCTCACTCATGTTATCACCAAACATGCAGTGCAGATGAGACATTTTCAAAATGTCTAATGGAGTTTCACCCGAACCCCATTTCCAAGATAAGGGAAAACCTTCCCACGAAGCTTGGCTCTTGCAGGTCATCACACATGATCTTCCTGCAGTGTGTAATCCTGACACATTCATAAAATAGCCAAACAGTCAGTCATTACCTGATACTACAATCCAATTGATCATTCCATAACCAAGCAATGACATTAGCAATCAAATTCAACAAGAATTTGCAATTCTATCTACTACATAAATTGACTTGCTCAATTGTGGGTCTCTTATAAGCAGCATTACTATGCCCATTATAATTTTATGCTTACTATCATAACATGAATACCGACTTACCATGTGTCCCTCCTGACACAATCTCACACAAGCCAACAATGATTAGTAGCCGTTAGTACCTCTTGAATCCGAAATCCACAATTCGAATTTAACAACCCGTACCAACTAATTTTCACAACCATGAGACTTTTTTTCATACATGGTAGATTTTGGCATTGGTCAGGGTCTTACCTCTCACTGCCATGCTCGAATAATCTACCTGAAACATAAGCTTCAAACATCCAAACACAAGCTTATGCAAGCCAACAATGGCTAGTGGTTGTCAACAATTTCTCAATTCTGAAATTCACAATTCGAATCCTAACAACCTATTATGCATATCATATGGTAGATTCAGGAATTGGTCAGGGTCTTACCTCTCAATGCCATTCTCAAAATAATCTACCTGAAACATAAGCTTCAACATCCAAACACAAGCTTATGCAAGCCAGTGGTGACTAATAGTTGTCAGCAATATTTGAAATTCACAATTCAAATTTAACAAGCTCTTTCACATGGTAGATTCCAGCATTGGTCAGGGTCTTACCTTTCAATGCCATTCTCGAAAGAATTTACCTGAAACATGAGCTTCCGTCAACCAAACACTTGTTAAGTATGCATATACTATCTCATTGCTACAACCATTACTGAAGCATTTTCAGAATTTATAAAATTCAAATACTTCAAAGGTTAGTCACATCAGTGTTCTCAAAGCTCATTTACTTCGTGCAATCATTATCATGCTAACATTGCAAGGTATAGTCATATCATTCATGCAATTAAATGAAGTGGTTAGATACTCCTTACTTCACAGGCGTATCATTCATACCACCCTGCTCTTCAATAGAGCATTTCTGGCAGCCAATTGATCATGACTATCCTGCATTCCTAGCAACCTTCGAAACAATTCCAGAATTATCATTAATTCACCATTTCAATCATTAGTTAGTCCACATACCACATGCATTCATCTCAATGCATTCATGCCATACATCACAACATTGCACCTACACTTATGCAATCAGTCATTCACACCCTTCATAGGCATACATCCAATGCATAACAACAAGATTTATAAAATCTTTCTAATGCATGTCCATTCAAGGCCACCTTGCATTGATTCAGGAATACTATGGATTCAACCATACCATGGCCTAACCATGACTACCTCATACAGGATGCATTACTATAATCAATATCATTAACATATATAGGGAGGACACCTTTCTACATTCCAACATTCACATGTTATGAGGTCTCTTACCTTTACCATTCCATGGAATCTGTCATAAGAAACTCTTACCTGCATGGGTCTTACTTACACCCTTGACATGACCAATTTAGTTGGTCCTTTGCAGGAGATTGCAGCATTTTCCCACCGACTTTTGTCATGGACTTGTTGCCTTATCCCTTCTCCAGAAGGTTGCTGGTCTCATTCATCAGCATCAGCAACATATTCATCCGGGTCCATGTCATCGTTGGTTTGTCCACTAATTCCAACATTGAAACAATGATTATCATTAGTGGTACATTATAAATATATAATTTCCAATATTTTTATCAATCATGCAATATCCTATGCATGCAGTACATATCCCCATGCATTTCAAGCATAAACTTAGGAAATGTAGTTATAATTAGAAACACAGGGTTTAATGAAAACTTCCCTTTCAATTCCCTCATCTTCTAATGGAATTCCTTTTTCCCACACAGCAGCTGGTTGACTTCATAGTCCTTGCTTCACCTAGGCATGCAACTGTCCAGATTTGTCCATTTGATAACGACATCCATCATTAGCACTTTACTGCTTCATGCTCAGATTCCGGTGACTTATCCTTGTTCCTTGCTGGATAAGCTTTCCAACGCCTATTCACACGTGTCATTCCGACCTCGGATGTGAAAACCACACCACTTCTCAGAATGAAGACTTTCACCAATCTTGGCATTTTACACGCAGCTGCAAAGTAGAATTTTCACATTCTTCTAATGATCTCAGAACCATTTTGGCAGCTGCATTTTAGGCATCCTTTTCGTCCTTTGTGAAAATCCCTCTGATTCAAACTCTTTCCCAAAACACAGGATTTTCCTTCTCACAAGAATGACTGTCTCAAGGGACAACGGGGGTCAAGGGGGCTTGCCCCCTTGTGGCTTCCAGGGCGGGTCGAGGGCGCATTAGCTCGCTGCCATTTTTCTCATTCTTATCCCTGAAATTCACTGAAAAACAGCCACAGAATCGGCCCTCGGGACCCTTATCCCGTCCGCTGAATCGGCTCTCCAACCAATCTCCCTTCCGGCATATCGGCTCTCGGACCATTCTCCCTTCCGCTGAATCGGCTCTCTGGAAGCTCTAACCTTCCGCAACGGCGGATCTCCGGGAGTTTCAACCCTTCCGTAACTGCGGCTCCCCGGAAGCTCCAACCTCCCGCAACATCGGCTGACTTCACATCGGATGCCGAACCACTTTTCATCCGCAACAGCAGACGTCTATTTCGTCAACTCTTCTGATCGGCGAACTATCTTTGAGCCTTAACCCTTTTTGATGTGTCGGCGATCGAGGGAATCTCCCATCGGAATAATTAACCGTTTGGGCTTCCGCAACGGCGGATGAAAAAATTCATCAGTTCGCCCGCAACAGCGAACGCCCACTTCGCTAGCCCTTCCGATTTGCACTTACGTCGGACATCGGCAGACTCTCGGAACATCGGACGTCGGCTGACTTCTCGGAACATCGGACGTCGGCTGACTCTCGGAACATCGGACGTCGGCTGACTCTCAGAACATCGGACATCGGACAACTCACCCTTCCGATTTCTCCAACACTTAGACAAATTTTCAAATTTCCAAAATTTCTCCTTCGTCGGCAATCGGATGACTCTTGGATCGGACGCGAGATCGCTTCGCCATCCGCAACGGCGGACAGGAAACTTTACCAATCCTTCCGCAACGGTGGAAGTTCACTTCCTTCAATGGCCCGACCGTTCCATACTTAGCCGAATTTTAAATATTTCTACGGCGTCGGTGATCGGACGGATCTCGAGTCGGATGCGTGATTGCTTCGCCGTCCGTAACAGCGGATGGAAAGATCGTTGTCTCACCCGCAACGACGGAGGTTAACTCCGTGAACCCTTCCGCAATGGCGGACAGGAACTTCACGAAACCTTCCGCAACGGTGGGTAGGAACTTCTCCAGTTCTTCCGACTGTTCACACTTAGCCAAATTTTCTCAAAATTTTTGCTGCTCTGCTGAACAGAGAAGGTAATTCTACCTTCTGTCACTACACCTTCTTGGCCCATAGAGGCCCATTGCTGCAACTCAGAGCTTTGATACCACTCTGTCATGTCCCCGTCCCTCAACCAGTGAAGAGGACGCGACGAACATCAAACACGGTCGGGAAAATAGCCCATGAACATAAAACAGGCGAGATCAATGCTGAAATTAAAAGCCTAAACAACAGGCATAATTCATCATACAAGAATGCACAGTACTTCAAACAATCAGCGGAAGCAAACATAGACATTCCAGCATTTACAATCAATATGAATTACAGAGATGCAGTAAACAACAACACTTATCTTCTGATGAAGAATTAACCCGCAACTAGCTATGTCGCTGCAACGTTCCACCCAACCATAGGCCAGCTTGCTCATCAGTCTCTCAGCAACGCTGCCACCCCCGAGCTGGGCATGATTCCTCCGGAATAAGGGTCAATTGCAGGCTTATACATAGCCAAGGGGACATAAACAACAAATCAACACAGCTGGGTTTCACAAGCTTTCAACAACCAAGCCAAGACAGCACAGTCTGAAGACTATCCATTGCACTCAGGAAACCAATCAGTTGTCACAGCTTAAAACAGGACAAACGAATTCTGAAGAGGCATACCACAAATTCCCAAACGTAGCAGCAAACACACTTACAGCAGGGGAAAAATCAACAGCTCGGGCCAAGGCAATGGAACCATGGGAAGACTCACACAGACCACGCTGGAAACAAATTTACAGACTCTTAGCCTGGGCATGGGTAATAATCAATGCAGAACCCACAATTCGACCCATGGGGAAAGGATTCAGCCACTCCATTCACCAATTCGTAGAGGAAAATGACTTGGGTAAAACCCAGGAAATTCCTGTGCGCGAAAATGAGAAACGGGAGGGAAATCCTCTGCGTGAGAATGCATAGTAGTCAGGAGGATGCGAATTGCAAGTTCCTGAGTGTTTAGTAATTCGTGAGGAGGAAGAAAATGCCTGCGTGAGACCACAATCGCCCAGAGCCTACGCTTGAGGAGCCAACAGACCAAAAATCGTGGTGAGAGTCAACTGACCAGGGAAGAGTGCGTGAGGGAGAAGAATGGGCAGACGTGGGTGGAGTGGGCATGTGGGTAAAGCTGACAGCCTGCCACAACCACCACCACTTCAGCAAGCAACTCCCCCAACCACCAGCTGAAGCATTAAAGAGGTTAACAAGGTTGGATGAGACAAAAGGTGACAAAACAACAAAGGTGGTGAGACAACAAGGTAATAAAACATGGGTTTTTCCCCCATAAACCAAGGTTTGACATCCCCCACCCCTTATCCTTTGGAACCATGCCCTTTCATTCAACGTTGCACTGCCGTAGCTGGTTGTGGTTTATTTTAATTGATGTGCGGGTTTACATGATGCCGAATTATAATGTGCCTTATAGCACGACATACCATCGACAATTATCCCCATTGCCGAAACATACACAACCAAATCGATGGTGGGGCTTTTGCTTTTAGCTCCTCACCATGATTAATTACATTATATACATCATGCAAACGGGGTCAATACCGGGGACATTACACCATGCCTTCTCTATGTTCCTACATGATCACTTGCACACATCCTCTCTGTGTAAATGAAGATGGAGACATGATACTTTCACTTGGACAATTATTTCACCTATATGGAGCTCATTTCATCTTTACTGGTTCAAAGTTCAAGTCATATCATCATCTTGGAGCTGATTACAAGTCTCAAGATCCTTCAATATTGCCTTCACATCATTGGATTTCAGTTGTTCTACATGGTCCCAGGTTCCATCCTGCAGCTGTCCTTGATCCAGGTGAGCAGATGTATCTTCTTCCCAAGAAGAAGATTCCTCTAGACATCAGCATTTAGTTTGGAGCAGTAGCAACACCAGTAGTTCAACATTTTTGGTATTTCTTTTCATGTCATTTCTTGAGGGAGGATTTTCCCCTTGAGGTTTTCCCTCTTTCCTCATTTCTTTGGACAACATAAATTGTAAAAAGGGTGACCATAGCTTTATTGCTGGGCCCTATATCTTTTTGATATATTTCTCATAAGTTAGGCTTAAGGGGGGGTGTTATAATAATCAGCCCATAGTTTACTACCGTAGACATTAATTTAATTATTTTTGTCTTATTAGCCTAGTTCATGTGTCCCACCTTGTGCAAGTTGTCTTTTACCTATCCATAGTGGTCAAACTTGCCTTATTTGACTCATGTAGCACTTGGGAAACCTCTAGGAAACAATTCTACTTTATTCCTGGCCTCCTAGGCGCCCTTCTGCTTTTTCTGCTTTATTGCCTACTTTTTCAGTGTTTTAAGGCAAATAGGAAAGCTAGACTAGGTGAAGTGAACTAGTTTTTTGTCCTCTTCATCCTCCACTCTTTTCTCCTTGGAAGAGCATGTATTAGTTGTCATTCCATCACTCTTTAGCTTTCCTAAGCCACTTTGGTAACTCGTGAGCTCCATGACTGATTTGGGATCAGCTTTTAAAACCTATGGGGGATTTGCTTAATTAGTAAGCCTGCTTTATGAGCTAGCTTGAGTTGTCTTCATGCAACTCCCTTTTCCTTTATAAGGATGTATTACCTATGTAATAATATTAATTATCATTTATTGATCATTCATTAATGTGTGTTCATTAATTCTTCTTCTTCTCTCATTATGCTAATTCTCTACAATTCTTTGTGAGGTTAATTGTGTGCCTAGATCCTTAGCCAGTTTAGGAAATTCCTTATGCCATAAAGGATTTAGAATTTATACACCTCATTTAGTCTAGAGACCGAAATTTCAAAGATCAAAATCTGCATCCCTCTTACTAAATCATTAAAAACTATGAATATCATTCCAAGATCGCAACCATGTTAAAGCCTCTAGGAGAAATATTTGAAAAATCAGATTCCCTGAACCTTCAAGATGACAGTCCAACCATCCTATTTATACCCCATGTAGATGAGCCTTATGATGAATACATTCCTCCTATCTATGTCATTCTGAACATTCATAATGCCATGCTACATAATGTCATGATTGATTCAAGAGCCTCCCACAATCTGATACTCGGAATGATCTTGGATAAAATGGGGTTGGAAGTGACCAGACCATACAAATAAATTTTTCCTTTGATTCAAGTAAATTCAAGTTCCTAGGACTAATCAAATATTTGGTAATTTCATTGGCCCAGATCCTTGCCAAAACCCTGGTCATGGGCGTAGTTGTGGTTGGCATCCCTTCAAATTTTGGAATGCTGTTATCAAGATATTGGGCAGGAAAACTCAAAGGTGCTCTTAAAATGGATATGTCCTATGCCACTATACCTATATTTAGGGTACATAGTAGGATTTTTAGAGAGAAAAAGTCGGCATACATGGTGACCAGTACTAAGAGGAAAAAAAACCATCCCATCTATTCATTGGATACTGAGATGGGATTAGTTATTTTCTTTATAGAAGGAGGAAAAGACAGTTTTAGTTCACAGAACATTTCTTTTGAACCCACTCAGGAAGAGTTGGAAGGAGTGGTGGATGTGATTTTTTATGGGTCAGCATGCAGGGAAGGGCCAAGAGCTGGAGTTTGGTTGAAACCCCTAGAAGGAAGAGCTTTCAATTATTCCTACAAACATCCCTTTGATTGAAAGAATAATGAGGTAGAGTATGAGGCTATGATGTTAAAATTCATATCCTGAAATATTTCCAAGTCAGGATGGTTGTGGTACATGGGGACTCTAACCTGGTAATTAAACAAATGCAAAGAAAGTATCAAGCAAGACATCCCCGGGTGAGAAGCTACAAAAATGTTTCCCAAAACCTGATAGAATGTTTTGAAGAATGAAATTTTAATATGATTCCCTATAGTACAGAATTGCATAGCTGATTCTTTGTCCACTTCTGCTGATGTTTTCAAGATTCCCGTACACCCCAATACAAAATATGAGGTTGAATTCAGGACAGAATCTTTGTACCCGATAATGTTTAAGAGTTGGAAGGTCTTTGAAGATGAAAAATAGATTTAGAATTTCCTCACTCTCACTAGGGAGTTTGATGGATTGACCATTGATGCAAATAGTGTGCTCCTAGAAGGGTTTTCTCTCACCCAAGAATCCCTACAAAGTCAAGTTGTTATTCCAAAAGAAATTCTACAGGATGATATTGATGTCCCTGTTGAGTGTGTTGATGACAAAAAAACTAGAGAAGTTGTTGGGCTAGAGTCATAGGAGGCTGATGGGAAAGAAAATATCTAAACAACCTTTGTGGAAAAGAAATCTTGCATCTCAAAGTTAAATCTATACCTAGGGGTTTATTTCCATTAGAAAATATCTTTGACCCAAATGATGTTTCTAAGGAACCTCATCTTGTCCCAAGTTGTGAGGATGTGGAAGACATGAATATTGGGATAGAATCCCATACAAAAATCATCAATATCTCAAGAACGCTCTCACCTGAGGCTAAACATAAATACATTCCACTAATGAAGGAGTACACGGATGTTTTTTCTTTGGGATACAGTGATCTTAAGGGTTATGATACTAGTATCATTGAGCACACTATACCAATAAAATAGGATGAGATAACAATATGACCATCAAGAACCGATACCCACTCCCTAGGATCAATGACTTGTTTGATCAAGTAGGAGGAGCTAAGATATTTTCAAATATCGACCTGTGATCTTGATACCATCAGGTACGGACCCACGATGAGGATATTCATAAAACATCATTTCGTATGAGGTATAGCTACTAGGAGTTTGTAGTGATGGCATTTGGGTTGACCAATACACCCACAAAATTTATTTGTATGATGAACAATATCTTCAATAGATACCTAGATAAATTTGTTTTTGTCTATACATAAGACATCCTAGTTTACTCTAAGAGTAAAAAGGAACACAATGAGCATATCTACATAGTCCTACAGGTGGTACGGGAACACCGGCTCTAAGCTAAATTTAGTAAATGTGATCTTTACAAACCATAGATACAGTACTTAGGTCACATCATCTCCAAGAAGGGGATAGCTATGGACTCATAAAATATTTAATCCATAGAGGATTGGCCTACCCCTACTAGTGTCACTAACATTAGATCCTTTTTGGGGTTATCTGGTTACTACCGAAAGTTCATTGAGAATTTTTCTAGGATAGCTTGTCCCATGACTCCTTTGCAAAAGAAGTTGAACAAGTTCTTATGGATGACCAAGTGCGAGGAATGTTTTCATAAACTTAAACAAATTTTGACGACTACAAAAATACTATGAATTACGGATCCCAATGGGCATTTTGTTGTTTGCACGGGTGTAAGAAAGGAAGGGCCTAGAGGAGTCCTCTTATAGAATGCTTGCGCCATCAGTTATGAATCGTGAAAGTTAAAAGAATACAAACATAACTACCCCACCCATTATCTTGAGTTAGCAGCCATCATCCAAGCCTTGAAGATGTGGAGGAACTACCTCATGGGGAAGAAATTTCTTCTAAAAACAAACAATATGAGTCTGAAGTAATTATTTGAGAAACTGGATCTAAATGCCAGAAATTCCAAATGGTTGGTTTTCCTTAGCGAGTACCATTTCGAGCTAAAGCATATAAAGGGAAAGGAGAACAAAATTACTGATTCTTTAAGCCAACGATATCATATGATATATGAGGTGACTTTAAGTCAAACCAATTCAAAATTACACAAGAGGATTAGAATGGCCAAAAGAATTGACCATTTCTATGTTGAAATCCTCAAGAAGGTCCAAGAGGACAGGTTGTTTCAGCAACAAAAAGAGCGCAAAGTAGATGAGTTGGGACTATTGTGGTCCAAAGAAAGATTGTATGTTCTGGAATAAGGGGACATCAGGTCCATCATCCTTACAGAATTTCATCAAACACCCTAATTGGGGCATACGAGATATCAAAAGATGATATCTGCAGTAAAGAAAAAAAAACTGGCCTAAGTTAAAGGATGACATAGCGTTGTTTATCGCAAAATGTGAAAAATGTCAGCTGGTCAAAGCTATGCACCAACATCCTTCATAATTGTTGCAGTTGTTACCCCTTCTGGAATGGAAGTGGTAGGTTATTAGTATGGATTTTATCATGGTTCTAGCGAAGAGTAAGAAGAAAAATGATTCTATATTTGTAGTAGTTGACAAGTTGTCAAAAGAAACACACTTCATTCCAGTAAAGTCGAACTACAAGGTAGTACAAATTGTTGATGTATTCTTAAAGGAGATATTTATATTGCATGGGATACCCAAGGAAATCATCTCGGATCAAGATAAAAAGTTTAACAGGAATTTTTGGAGATCCTTATTCTCCAAATTAGAGACATGGTTGAAATTTAGTACTGCTTACCACCAACAAACTGATGGGAAAACATAATGGCTAAACCAGATTGTAGAGGACATGCTTTGGATGTATGTCATGAAGAACCCCACCAAGTGGGAAGATTATCTGAATCTTGTAGAGTTTCCATGTATCCTTATACCAAACCTCTACCAAGATTAGTCCCTTTGAGGTACTTTATGGATGGACGTGTAGAACACCAGTTACTTAGGATAGCCCGGTGGATCGACTTATGTTACACAAGAGGATTTGAACCAAAAATATGACAATAGAATCTGATGACATCCCAAGTAAAGTATGTTTTTATCGGTTTGCAATGATGAAAAGTATTGTGCCTTTCGATTTCTTTAAGCATCATCGAAGTTTTTACATCCTTAGAGTAGGTTTTTTTATGACACTTTGCAATACTATGTCGTAAGATTTGCGACAGAACTGTGTCAAATTTGCAATGACACTTTGAGGATTAGTCGTTGAATATCCGACAATAGTGTGTCGAATTTTCAATGACACTTGGAGGATGAGTCGTCAAATTTTCGACATCATTGGGCTATTTTTTGAAAAAATATAAAGACATATTTCAAATAGTTTAAACCCATATTTCCAATGGTAACTAGGTTCATATCATCGGATATTCGACGACTTATGAATTATAAATATAAACATTTTTAAACATTCTTACATCTTTTCTATAGAAGCAATGGACGATTTGTGGAAATTATTTATTCCTTGATGAACGGTTTGAGGAATTATTTTATTCTTCAACGGGAGGTTGCAGGAAATGGTTTTTCTTCGACAAACAATTTGTGGGAATTTTTTTCTTATTCAAAAAACCTTCGTTTGAGAAAATTGTGATTCGTGGAACTCGATTTTTTAAGATTGTCAATAGTATTCATTCACGAAGTTTGTGACAAAATGTCAAATAGAAATATTCCTGATCCAAACGAACACAATCGACAATTGCTTGCTAGACTATGGGATATAGTGAAACGAAGGGGTGATGGAAAATGTTATTGTCCATGTACTCTATGTAGAGGATTTAAGAGGAGAAGAATATTGATTTCAATAGCCACAAAACATTGCAGGGAAGATGAACACGCTGGCGGGGGGGGGGGGGGGGGAATGAATATTGTCCATTTGTAGGTTTAGCATTATAATGTTGTTTATATTGTTTGCTTTGGTAAAGGTATGTATTATTTTAATATTTCCTATATTAAATTATATCTATTGATGTTTTCATGTATTTATACAGAAAAGACACCCTATGACATATCGTCCAGAGGAATTGATTTCAGAACAAGTTATGGATGAGGATCAGGGAGCATCTATGTTTAATGGAGAACAAGTGAATGATCATATTGAGCAAGATGATCATAATGATAACACAGTTGAAGATAATGGTACAAATACATTGATCCATAATTCATTTAATGTTAGAATGGATGATGATGATGGCGATGATAATGAAAATATTGATGACTATGATGATGTTCACGATATACCTCTTCTCGATAAGGAAAATGAACCCCTTTATGAAGGCTCCAAAACAACTCTTCTCTCTGTTGTATTGTTGATAATGAACTTGAAGGTTATGAATGGTCTTTCAAACATATCAATCACATGGATGCTAAGGTATGTAAAATAATACATCACATATATACCATCGTGATAAATTTTATATGTATTCCTCTAATAAATTTATTGTTAACTCATTATTGATCATCATACGGATGAAATGTGTTTCATTAATATTATTTATTTATTACATTATCTATATATATATATATATATATATATATGTGTGTGTGTGTGTGTGTATTATGTAGCTTGATAGCTAAATTTTTGTTACCACCATCAAATATTTTACCTTGCACATATCGAGATTTATCTTCCATCATGAAAGAGATTGGAATGCATTATCAAGCAATTCATGCATTATCAAGTAACAAAAAAGGTGGCTCACAAGGTTCTTCGTTATATTCCTATAATTCCACGTTTGCAATGACTGTTCAGGTGCAATAACATAGCACAATTTATGGATTACCATGCTAGGAACAGAAGTCAAGATGATGTTATTTGAATGCCTACAGATGGTTCTAATTTTAGAGATATGGAGGAAAAGTGGCCACACTTTAAATAAGAACCACGTAATCTTAGAATTTCTTTGGCATGAGATGGTGTTAATCCATCTTCACAGATGAAATCCATTTACATGATGTGGCCTATTTTTGTTGTCAACAATAACATTCCTTCATGGTTGTCGATGATTATTCCAGGTATTTTGTGTCTACAACTGTTTTATTTCTAATGTAGTTGTAACATCTCATTTGTCGTATTATGTTTCCTAATTTCATTTGTATATTTTTTATTTTACTCTTGTGCATGGTTTATATATCTTAATGGTTCTCATAATTATATATTTTTTATGTACTTCAAATCAATCACGTAAGTTTCATGTCAAAGATATGAATGTATATATCGAACCTCTTATAAATGAGATACTGAAGTTATGGAATGGAATCACTATGTATGATGTATCTATACCAATATGGTAAAGGAAATTTCAATTACATGCAATGGTTGTATGTACAATACACGATACCCCTAGATTAACTCAATTTTCTAGTTTGTATTTTTAAGTTCCACTTTAATTTCATTTAATTATATGAAGTAGTTAATATAGTTTATATATAATTATAATTGACATATAAATTCCATATCTATATATTGTAGGTCTTCAGACAAAGGGTTAATTTACATGTCCAGTTGGTGGTCGTCAGATAAAATCTCGTCGCTCAAAAAGCTTAAAAAAGGAGGTGTTTGATGAGTATAGGCATTTTATCTTTAAGAATCATAGGTATAGAACAATCGAAAAAATTATTTTCAATGGGAAGAAAGAAACTGTATTAAAACCATGGAGAATGACACCTCACCTTTGGAAGATGCAATACAATAGAAATCGTCATCATGGTATGTATGGATCATCGTATATGAATTGTTATATATTTTAATTTTTATTCTAAGTTGTTTACTGTAGTGACCATATTTGATTTATGATGTAATTTATTTATAAACTAATATTAATGATGTCCATCATGATCATGAAGGCATTAATGGGATTCCACAAGGAATGAAAAGTTATCCTATACAGTTCAGCAGGATGCCCTACTATGAGCACTTAAAAATTGCTCATTTGTTTGATACAATGAATATTGGAAATATTGTGACTGAAACATTATGGAGACTACTGGAGCTAAGGAGGTAGAAAGATAAAATTTTGAAAGCTTGCAAAGACATTCAAGAAGGAAACCATGCAATGAAATATGTCATCCAATTTCATAGAAATGGAGACCAAGTTAATATAAACTCAATTCCATGGATGTTTACAGAGCATCAAAGCAATGTTGTCAAAGACGTAACGCAGAAAATTAAATTTCCCGCTGGATTTTGTGCAAACTTGAAGAATATCATAACAAAAAAAGGTGATTTTGCAGGGTTTAAAACACATGATTGGAATGTCTTCATCAAGGTAATTATTATTATTATGTCCATATAATTTTTTTCAATTTTATTGCATAATTTTTTTTCTTGTTTGTATACTCTTTGACTAATGAATGGAATGGTTTGTATATTGATACTGTATGTTCTACCTCTCTCTCTCCCGGACAACTTCGACAACAATGTAAAACAAGTTATATATAATCTTGGTAAATACATGAGGTAATTGGCAATTAGTTGCTTGTGCTTAGTGTTTCTTTAATTCTTCGTATAATTTATATTTTTTTTCCACTATTTCATGATATGCAATTTAATTTTTTTTTGTTGTTAAATATCATTATTGGTTTGTGTCACTCGTAGATGGTTGACATATAAAAAAATCCATAAAGAAGATATAAAGTATTGGAGGAGAGAAATTCCTGGTCTCATGTGTGAAATGCAAAAGCATCTACCTTTGGAATTTTTCAATGCACAGTAACACCACCTCAAACACCAAGTTAAGGAGATTGAGTTGTGTGGACATGTGCACTCAAGGTCCATGTGGATGGTTGAGAGGCACTTGAAATTTATGAAGGGTTTGGTGAGACAAAGAGCACATGTTGAGGGTTCTATGATGTAAGGATATACGATATACCAAAACATGTTGTATGTTAGTGAATATCTTCATATTTTAGCATCAAATCTCAATTTACATCGCATTTGTGATCCGGACTCCAATAACAAATTTGAAGGGGAGGAACTGAAGGAGAAAGGTAGATCGAGGAAGGTGAAAGGTAATTTTTGGCTAGTGGATGTTTATTATATCATTCATATATTAATTGAATTTTCTAGTTATTGCATCAATTAAGAGCATATACTTTGTTCAAAAATTTTACATATGTTTTTCATTTTAATGATTATTGTCATCAAGCAGTTGGTCAAGAATGCAATGCAATTCATTTATACATCACAAACAATATTGACTAGATGAAGGTATGGATTGAACAATGCGAACAATCGGGTCATTGAATATCATGGGAAGGTGTGGATTCATTGGTAAAAGAAGAATGCCGCAATGGACATAGAAATATTACAGAAAGGGAAATCAATTTAGCATATGGTTTAAAAGATAAAATGGCAAGCATATTAATCAATCACTCTAAATATTTTATTTTGAAAATTACATTTTGATGTACATGTTGTTCTTTTCCATGTATTGTTGCATAACTATTGAATCATTTTGTAATATTTTCGTGTATTTCTTATTGCAGGTAAGACACCAGAAGGCTATGGTCTGGAATGGTTGTAGATATCACATTAAAAAATTGGATGAAACAAAGAAAACATCAGATTTTGGGATATCTACAGTCTTTGAGGTGACTAATGTTTCATCTAGAAGTGACAAACATCCATAACTCTTAGAAAATCGATACTATGGGTATTTGGAAGATATTATATAGTGTGACTTTAAATCCTTCAAGGTAGTTCTATTCGTTGTCAAATGGTACATGTTACGATTGAATCAACGTGATCCTCATAAAACTATTATTGAACATGACAATGATAGAAAGAGAACTTCGAGTTATGCATTTCATCTTGGATCATGTTTAATTTCATGGGCATCCAAAAACCATCCCATTGTGACAATATCTTCAACAAAAGTAGAGTATATGGCAACAACATCAACAACCTATCACGTTGTATGGTTAAGGAGAATATTAGAAGATCTTCAACATAAAGAAAATGAAGCAACACACATATTTTGTGAAAACAACTCAGTCATAGCACTATCTAAAAATCATGTATTCCATCAGAAAAGCAAACATATTGATACCGGATACCACTTTATTAAAGAGCTCGTAAGCAATGGAGAAATATGTTTGGAATTTTTTCAATCTCAAGACCTATTGGTTGATATTTTCACTAAGCCATTGGAACTTAGATAATTTTGTATATAAAAGGAATGATCTAGTTATAGGTATTTATGGAATGTATAATGACAAAATCAAGGGGGAGTGTAAGAAGGAGTAATTTCTCCCTGTGACATATATAAACCAGTCAAAGTATTTCTAACACAAGTAATCTTCCTATTGTAGTTATGATAGAAGATGTGATAGTCATATATTGAGTTAGGTAGTTCAATTAATGTGGGAAAATTCTTGAACTAGTCTAGGAAATGTTTATAAGTGTGAAGTATTATTTTCAATTGTATATAAATATTTTATCTTTGTTATTGAAGAAGATTTGGAAAGCTCATGTTGACTAGTATTTAATTAGTCGTAGTTGTGTATGTTGTTGTGATTGATCTCTGTTTTTTTGTGTGTTTGATATCCCCTTCTTATCCAAAAAAGTGGCCATAGAGAGCCATGTAATGACCATTTTTTAACTTTTACTATAGGCGTGTATGAACCAGGTTCAACAATTACTTTGTAAAAAGTACCAGAATTAAAAAAATGTAGGAATTTGATCCCAATAATACAGTAATATCTTAGAAAAATCAAACAATAAATGAAAATAAAAACAATGTTTCAAGAGACAACATTGAATGCTTTTAAGGAATTTAAGCTATATCTTTTTGTCTCACCTGAACATATGAGTAATCGATCAATTTCTCCATGTCGTAAAGTCTGAAAAATATACAAGTTTGAAAAATAAAGACGACCCATAAAAAAATATACATGAAAAGTTATAGGACTTATTTATAGCTTTATATATACCACAATATCTATAAGATTAAAGTGATAATAGATCAGTTGAAACAAATCGGTAGCATGGTTATGTCTATAGTGATAATTTTAAGATTTGTGCTTTCCAAAATTGTTTAGGACTATTCTAAAGGTTATAGTATTTAGATTTTTTATTATTATTGTCCCTACCAAAGTAGGGATATAATTTTCGTTCACAAGTTAAATTTGAGTATTTTAATATGTATGCATGCATACATACACACACACACAGATAAATATATATATACACACACATAATTACATATGTGTGTGTGTGTGTATATATATATATATATATATATATATATATATATATATACATATAATTATTCACAAATTTTTTAATGTTTTACAAAAAAAAAATATATTAAAGTGAGTATTTTGAAAATGCAAAATATATTCCAAAAATATTAATTTACATATATTCTATTTTTTATGGGTTTAAAAGGTTACCATGGGACATAAACACTCGAGGAGTGGTTTGAATTGTTAGATTTTAAAAATAAATAAAATTAAATTTAAAAAAAAAAATTGTTTAAAATGGCATATGTTGTGTTAAATAATTAACGCCACATAGCATGCTGTGTTAAATGTTGTATGGAAATCGTACATGATGTATGACCATTATGTTTCTTCAGTTTCAAGATGACAAGTTTAACAAAGCATATAATACAACACTTTCCAATCCAAGTGATTTTTAGGATCTCCATGCACACACTTGTCAGGGGAATGATTCACCATGAATTCATATACCAAATATATTTTGGATCCATGAGAGAAATAACCAAAAAGGTGCACCATGTTAACATGATAGTTCCTCCCACTGTAACCACTTCTGCAATGAATTTCTATTCACTATGTTTTAATTCATCAATCATATTCTCCTATGATTGTTTTGCTCATCCTAACTTCTAAAAGTGAATTTGAAAAAACCATCGGGGTCCACTTTCCTAAAACATGTTGAAAAAAAGAAAACAAATATTTTCCAATGTATTCATTAGGTGAAGATGTGTGGCATATCTATGCTAAATTGCATAATTTTCAAATCCTTTTGAAGTGCCATATCAAAGAGTTAAAGTCACAACGAACATATTAGTTAGTTCACATGACAATTTTAACCAAGGGATTGAAATGCTGGAAGAGAAGTAAGGAGAACAATGAAAAATCATACTCACAATGTGAACCAACTTTGTTTTACATTTGTAGGATTAACTTACTTTCAACAAAAATGATGAATTATTTATGCTCAAATTCACAAAATACATTGAAAACTATAACATGAATATTATGTATATTGATATGCAGAATCTACCTCATCCTCCATCTTCAAATTGGCTGACAAATAGAATCCATAGCCTAATATGATTGTTATATCTAGGCCACCAATCTTACTGTTTATTCCTCATCCATTACTTTGTAAGTCAGTTATTTTCAATGGCCGCGAAAGAATTCACACCTTTGCATTAAATATTGGAGGTGAAAGAGATCATCTCCTGAACTAAAAGCATGGGTGAATTCCTATATGGAGCTCCATCATTTATAAGCATCCTCATTAAGTAGGAAATAAATGAACTGAAATGAAAGCGATGAATGATCCAAGGTTGAAGTCCCTACTCACAATGTTTGACCTTGTTCAAATTACTCAAACATAATCATTTAATTTTTAGGTGATGATGATACTAATAAGCGTTTTCCACCATGGAAGGATCTTCAAGATTTTGTTGGACTACAATAGACTATATGGCCAATCATGAATCCTACATATTTATAGAAGAGAACACAATAGTCATCATCAAACAAAAAAATTACTTATTATGTTTTGTCCTTGACATTACTTATCGTGAAAAAATGAAAAACTCAAGCAAGTCATGTTGAGATCCTTGCAACATTATCTAAACCTAGTTATATAATCTTTACTCAAACTATCAATATTTATCGGTTAAATTGCATTTTTAATATAGAAATTAATTTAACCTCATAAAATACCCTTGATATAACTATTCTAGATTTTAAATAATATAAAATATATATAAACTAAAAACTTCAATAGTTTAAATATTCTAACCTTTAAAAAAAGAATTAATACATTTTTAGTGTTGTTGTGTTTGAATTTTGGTTAATAATTTTTTGGTGTTGTTATGTTTGAAGTTTGGTTGAAATTTTGTAAAAAAAAAGATAGAATCAAATATATTAGCTATACAAATTTTATAATCATGGTGCTATGGGAATATTAGTTATACAAATTGCATAATCTTTGTATTATAAGAGTATCTAAAGTACTAAATCTATTTATGTATTCATAAATACAATTTTAATACTTCTAAATTTGAAATTTACCAAAAAAATTACCAATTATGTTCAAAACGTACCAGAATGTCCAAAACATAAAAGAAATAGACTACTCCAATTATATAAGTTCTCTCGCTTTAAGATATTTAGTTTTTTCTCTTTTCTTGGTGGCGTTCTATCTTCAACTCACTCTTGGTTGCATCTCTTCCTAATGATCTGTCTCCACCTCTGTTCTTGGCTTCTACCTATGTGCTTTATTTTTTGTTGCACAATTTTCGTTATGTTGGCCTCCTATTATTTTGATCGAGAATCACTAAAAAATATATTTAATGATCAAGAAATACTAATAAATACACTACTCTACAGGTATGGTTTAGCTCCATGATAGACATTTGAGCTATATTGTTGCATGCGTTTTGATAAACTATGATCATGCTTTTGTTGAAATATGAGTATGTATTGTGCAAGCGTTGTTACCCGTTTTGAGCATAAATTACTAACTACGATTTGATCTAAACTCTGATGTGTTCATGCTTGTACTATTTCAGAGCTAATCTCTAAACCTTGCCTATATGTTTGAGCTGAGATCTGAACGATAGCTCCTTGGCTGCGTTTTTAAAGTTTATTGTTGTATTTGAATTGTTAATATTTTGTAAATGAATGAGTTTCAATACTGTGTGAATATCTTTGCAAATAGATGAATTTGCAATGCTTCATTAATATTAAGAGTATAAATATGTATATAACCTATTGTTGGCATGAGTATTTTGTTGATTTTAACTATACTCCAATGGAAAAAAGTTTCATAGATTACAATAAATATGAAAGGAATCGATAATCAATAGTAGAATATTAGAAAGAGGTTATATATATATATATACTAGTTAAGGGAAAGTCCTTATCTTAATATATGATTATCCTACTAGATAGTTTATGAGATACCCTCTTGAATATAATAGGTAACTTATAAATACTTTAGGTATAAGTAAATGGTAGGTAAAAGGTTGTCATAAAATGGTGGATACATTGCTTACTAATACACTCTCGAATTTTGGGTAGATAGTTATATCCATTCAATTAAGACATATTATTGACATGCCCTTTTGTTTATGGACAAAACATGATAAGGGTTTAGTCATGATTAATAGTTAAAATTTCAAATGTTATGACAACTAAGAAGTCTAAGTCTCATACTCATAGACAATGTAACACCCCGGTTTTGACCCCGTTGCATTAAATGTACATGATGTATATATTGTAAATGATCATGGTGCGGAGCTAAAGGCCAAGGCCCCTCCATTGATTGGTTATGCTATGTTTCGGTTTGAAATTCATCATCGATTGTATATCGGGGCATGCAGCATATATTATGTTGGTCATCATGTAAATATGCATTTATAATTAATTAAATGAATCCAACCAGCTACGCTCATGGCAACTAAATCGAATGGGGCATGATTTTCAAAAGGATAAGGGTGTGGGGAAATTTTCAAACCTTGGGCCAATGAGGGAAAATACCCATGTGTCTTCTTCCCTTGTTTTATTCCAACCACTTTCATTAAGAATGGCTGCTGGTGGTTGAGGTAGTTATGGTCTTTTAGAGTGGGGTGGCAGGACTATCAGTCCTCACCCACACGCACACTCCACCACGGTTGAATTCACTATGGAAAGAGAAACCTTCATGCACTCTCCACTAGGCAGGCCTCATGATTGTCTGTTCACCTCCACGCCTGTGCTGAACACCCACACACTTCCAAATTCGTGTCCTTCTTGCTGTATGTTCATCCTCATGCAGGGACCATTTTCAGTTCATTTTTACACTCACGCATGAGATTATTCCTGGATTCACTCACGCACGTCCAATTGCGTCCTCTTTGTAGGCTATTCGTCCTCACGCAGGAGTGGAAGTTGCTCATTCTCATGCACAGGATTTTCCTGGTTTTACCCACGTAGTTTTTCCCCTGTGGATCTGCGGATGGTTTGGCTATATCCTTACCTCATGGACTGATTTGTGGGTCCTGATTTGTTGTTTCATTCACGCATAGGTCGGGAGACTGTAATTTATTTCCCAGCGTGGTCGGTGTATGTTTTTCTCGTTAATTTTGTTGCCCAGGACGGGCTGTGGTTTTCCCCTGTTGTGATTGTGTTGTTGTTACGTTGGAACGGTTGGGATTTGCTCAGGAATCGTCTCCCTTGTTAAGCTATAAAAAATGTTTGATTGCATATGTGTAATGGTTGGTCTTCGGACTGTGTAAGGAGCAGGGATGTAGGCTTGGTTTTCTTGATAAACCTGGTGGCTGGAAACCACACAGACAGAGCTAGAGGGTTGGCTTTGTTCTCCACAACCCTTGAATAGCACTGGAAGGGAATGCAGGGCCTGAGGGACTGTGTAGCAGAGAAGGGACTGATTCCTTGTGTTGGTTGTGTGTGGGTGTCTTAGAAGTCAGGCTAGTTCTAGTGTAGGTGTTCCTAGCTCTGTAATGGGCTCACCAGCTTGGCATTTAGCCTTCCCCAACTCCTTGATGGCCTGATAAACCCAACTATGTTGGCTTCGCTGTGTTTTGTGTATCCTTGGCTATGTGTAAGCCTACTTGTTCCCTTATTCCTTGGAGAATCATGCCCAGCTCGGGGGTGGCAGCGTTGCTGAGAGATTAAGGAGCACACTGGCCTATGGTTGGGTGGAACATTGCAGCGACATAGCTAGTTGTGGAATGAACTCTTCATAAGATAAGTGATCTTGTCCATTTTACTTCTGCAACCATAAATTCTGTTAATGAATGTAATGAACATGTTGAATGCTTGTGTGAATGCATGTTGATTCCGGTGTGCATGATAAATAATCAATGGCATTTGTGTATGTTTTACTATAATGCATTTCCCTGCAGCATTCTATTTATGCAATTTTTATGCATGTACATGTTCATGGGCTCTTATCCCAGGTGGTCAAAGCTTGGGTCACGTCCTCTTTGCCGGTCGGAGGCATGGGGACGTGACAGACAAGGTATCCCATGGGTTATTAACTTGAAGTTTGGAGAGTTTTTTTTATAACCTTTCCTTAGTGGATTCATCGCCCAGATCAAGGGTAGCTTTAGACAGAAAAACATATGTCAAATGAATCCCATGGTTGGGAGGAAAGTCATAGGAAAGGTTTTAGTCGCACAAGTTCTTTTCACATTTTGTGGCATTCGTAATAGTTAAGCTTGTTTATGGAAATATTTTTATCTTTCTATTATGTGGTCTATACCACTAAAGAAATGCTTTGGTTTCTGATGTTATTATGTACATTGAACTAACATGAATTGCAAAGTGTGGCTGCATAGGATGAGTTCCAATGATGGAAGGACATCAGACTAAGAATCGGATGACAAATATAGTAAAATGAGTTTGTATATGTACATATTTTATAAATTAGTTCTTTATCATTTAAAGTAAATATAACCTCATTTTTTGTGCCTCAGCTGACTCACGCGACACATACCTCATTTATGGTGGTTGTGCCTAGGAGATCAAGTACAAAATATGGTATCTTGATATGGAGGGTGTTAACCATAATTAAAGGATAGGTTTAATGTGTAATCGTTATTTCATTCAAAGGATTAGCATGCAACTAATGTAATGGTTGTGCCTTATTACAACATTCAATAATATTTGCTTATGTGGGGTAGCATTAAAGTGATTGTATTTTGTAGGTTCTTAACTTTTAAAGAATGGTTATGGTTAAGTAATCAAAACATTTAATTTAATTGGTATGATTAAATGTTTTAGAAAGAAGAAACTATATATGAAGCACGCCAAGAATCTATTTAGGTATTTTGGGTTTGTTACAATAAAGAATAATATGATGAGTGTTGGTCAACTCACTAAACATGGTTATATAAAGTCATCTTTACAAATAATTCTTGTATAATCAGGGATAAATTCCCAAGTATGAAAATCATTCCTACGATTAAAATGAAAAACAATAGGATTTCTCCTTTAACTTTAAGGAATGCCAACCAGTTATCTTCATGTGTAAACAATGTCAGAATTCTAGATGAGTCTTCATTATGGAATTTGATATTTGGTAATTTTCACTTTGGTGGACTAAATTTATTGCAACCAAAGAAAATGGTTAAGGGCTTTCCAATAATACATAAACCAACAAACTTTTGTGAGAGACACATATTGGAAAAAAAGGGATATCTTTCTAGCTAGTGCATTCTACAAGGCAAGGGCACCATTGGAGATAGTGCATACGGAATTTTGTGGTCCCATGTAGACATAGTCCTTAGGAGGACACTTTTATTTTCTAAGTTTGATTGATGAGTTCAGTTGGAAGAAGGGGGTATATTTCCTAAATCAGAAATATGAAACTTTTGACAATTTCAAGGATTTAAGGCTTTAGCAGAAAAATAGAGTGGTATAAGGTAGAAATTAGGGCTTTTATAATGTAGCCTAAATTCTAGCAGAAAACAAGCACCACGATCTTGGTATGGATGAAATGACTCATATTTAATCAAGAATGGGTTTAGCATAAGAAAATATGAACCCATATTATACGCCAAATAGATCAATAAAACTGAATTTTGATTGTATTTCTGCATGTGGATGATATGATCTACACATAAAACTTAATCATGAGAAACTTTAAATAAGTCATGAAAATAGAGTTTGAAATGAAAGATATTGAATTAATGAAATATTTTCTTGGCATTGAAGTTGAAAAATCAGATAATGGCATATTTATATGTCAACAAAAGTACGATAAAATATTTTGAATAGATTTAGGATGATGAATTGCAAACCATCATACACTCCACTAGTAATAAGCACAAAATTAAGAAAGCAAGATCAAAAAATAGTTGTGGATCCCACTTTGTATAAAATACTTTTTAGCATCATGATGTATTTAACAACCACAATACTAGACATTATGCAGTTAGTTTAATTTTCGGGTTCATGGAAACAACAAAAACTTCCAATTGGAAAGTAGGTAAAAGAATTTTCAGGTACATTATAGGTACAATCAATTTTGGCATCATGTACTCAACCACAAATTATGGTTCTCAAGTTGGATACAGTGACATTGATTTTGCAGGANTTTTGAAAATGCAAAATATATTCCAAAAATATTAATTTACATATATTCTATTTTTTATGGGTTTAAAGGTTTTCCATGGGACATAAACCCATGGAGGAGTGGTTTGTCTTTTGAGAAAGAAAAAATTTTAAATGGCTTAGAATAGTCTGGAATTACCAATACTGGTGCTCGGATAATAGCTTCTTTAATGTACTCAAATGCTTTCTTGGATTCCTTGATCCATCTAAAATCTGCATCATTTTTTAACAACTTATTCAAAGACTTAGTAATCTCTGTAAAAATAGGAATAAATTTATGAATAAAATTGATTTTTCAAAAGAAAAATCTTAAAGCCTTCAAATTTTAAGGCAACGAAATTTCTTTAATAGATTTTATTCTTTCTGGATCTATTTTAACACCTTGCTTTGTAATGACGTGCCTAAGTAAATTACCTTCAATGACACCCAAAATAGACTTTTTGGGTTTAAAAAAATTCCATACCTACGACAACGATCAAATACCTGTCAAAGGTGTTTGACGTGATCCTTCCTTATTTTGGAGTAAACTGTGATATCGCATTCATATATTTCCAATATTTAATGTAATATATCTCTAAAAGCATAGTCCATAGCTCTCTGAAAGGTATCCCCAGCATTCATCAAACCAAAAGGCATCCATAGGTATTGGTACGTGCCCCAAGTGGTAGTGAAGGTAGTCTTTGCTTGATCTTCTTTCTTGATGGCCACCTAATTGAAGCCTGAAAATCCATCTAGGAATGACATCAATTTCGACCCCGTGATCCTTTGCAGTAAGAGTTCCATGTTTGGAAGTGGGTAATTGTCTTTCTTGCACACTGCATTAAGGTTCATGAAATCAACACACACCTTGACATCACTTGTTTTCTTCCTAGATGGGATGGGGTTGGAAATCCACTCTGATACCTTATCGGGACTATGATATTTTATTCCACCATCTTCTCCAATTATTTCTTGCGAATATAAGGTCTTACAAATCTTAATCGGATGCGGTTCTTCTTGAGATCCAATATTCACTTCTTCGTATTCTGGATTTGAAGTCGTGTATTTTAATTTCCACCTGGCATCTCTATCAAAAATCCTTTCCAAAAATACCCTTTCGACTGGAATAGGGTTATACTAAGGTTCTTTAGTGGATTCTTCCTTTATCTAATCAACTTCATTACCTGCATACTCCTCCACATTGGCCATGAATCTATGGATCTGCTTGTCATCATCAAACACTTCCCAATTGTCAAAGTTGTCTGGTACAAAAGGATGAAATATTACTTGAACTTTGCAAGGATCTTGTGCTTCATTGTCTGGATCTAATATTGAGGAAAAAACTACAATAAAATATGCTCCTTGGTTATGTTCTCTTGGTACTTCTTGCAAATAAATAGCTTGAAAATCCTCTGTAACAATTCTGATCGCGTCCCTATATCTCTTCAATCACATATTTTTACAAGAAAAATTACCCTTTACTTGACATACCACAAGGTCAGTGTAACTCCCCGGTTTTGACCCCATTTGCATTTAAATAATATGATGTAAATAATCATGGTGTAGATCTCAAGCCAAAATCCCCACCATCGATTTAGTGTTTATGTTTCGGCGATTAAGATTTAGGCCGATGGTGTTTTTATGCTAGATGAACGTTATAAGTTTGGACATCATGTTAAATTTGCAATTTTTTTAATTAAAATCCTATAGCCAACTATGTCAATGCAATAAAATGATATGGGGGGCATGATTTTTCCTAAGGATAATGGGGGGATAGGAAGAGTGGGAAGAAATTCGAAATGGGAAGAGCGCCATTTCTAGGGAAAATGTTTTTTAAATTTTCTTGGGCAAGAAAACACCAAGAAACGCCTTCCTTTATCTCATGCAGTCGTGTTTCACCTTCCCCTCACAATTTTGGACTATCTTGAACATTTTGGCAAGGGGGATTCTAGCATTTAGGAAGCAAGCAAAAACCGCTCTAAGTCTTGATCCTTCATGAATTTTCTGTTCTGTGAATTGTTTTCCTTTTTATGAGTTTCATGTTTGTTAGTCGTTTTCTGAATGTGAATGCCAAGAATCTGATTTGTGTTTTTGAATTGAATGACTAGCAAACAATTTCATTTTTGGTAATTGCAGTAGTCAATCTCCCTCAAGAAATGCTCATAAATTCATAATTGTTGTGGGTGTGTATTCCTTGGCTTCTGTTAGGTTTTGTTAATCCCATAATTTAGATCATTGTGTGTACACCCTCATTTGAAATCTAAACTGATTTATAGAATGGAAATGGAGTCTAGAATTGCTTAATAAACCTAGTCTGTGAAGGAATCTCATAGACCAATCTAGACGGATTTTTTTCTTCTTTGCATACCCTAACTGACACTAGAAGCGAAGGTGTGGCCTGAGGGACTATGTAGCAGAGAAGGGGATGATTCCCTGTGTTGGGTGTGTCAATGTTCAGAAGTCAGGATAGATCCGGTGTAGGTGTCGATAGCTCTATGATTGAGCCCACTAGATTAGCAGCCAGTCTTTCCACCTCCCTGACAGCCTAATAAACCCATATGTTGGCTTGGTTGTGTCTCATGTGAAATTTCGCTAAGTGTAAACCACTATTTTTGTAAGCCTGATAAACCCAAATGGAAAAATGGCTTGGCTGGTAGCCTTATAAACCCATATGTTTGCTTGGTTGTGATTTGTATAAACTTTGGCTATGTGTAAATCACTGTCTGTGTAAGCCTAATAAACACAACTAGAAGGATGGCTTGGATGGTAGCCTGATAAAACCATCTGTTGGCTTGGTTGTGACTTGTATAAAATTTGTCTATGTGTAAATCATTTCTTTTGTAAGTCTAATAAACCCAACTGTGCTTCCTTGGCTGATTTTTATTGTACACTTGGCTATGGGGAAGTCTGCTAGTGTTCCTTATTCCATGGGGAAATCATGCCCAGCTTGGGGGTGGTAGTGTTGCAGAGAGTGTTGATGAGCACACTGGCCTATGGTTGGGTGGAACATTGCAGAGACATAGCTGGTTGCAGGACAAGCTTTTGATAAATATAAGTATCTCTTATGTTTCAATCCCGGCAACTCTACTTGTTTATAAATTAATATGAAGTGATGAATTCTTGAATGAAATGTGTTGTGCTTTAGCTGTATATTTGATGAATGGTGCATCTATGTGTGCAATTACCTCAATGAATTTTCTAAGTTGTTATGAAGTTAGATCGACTGGATTGGTGATGGCCTCGATGTTGGAAATCAGTTTTATACTTAGAAATATTCATGAACAGATCAATTTTTCGCATATTTTTCCTTCCACAACCTCCTTTCCACAACCTGCGGGATGGAAGATGCGGAAATGCACCTTGCAGAAGTTTGGACTCCACATTTTCCTTTATGCAATTCCCTTTCTGCAACTTGCAGGATGCAAGATGCAAAAATGTCGTTTGACGAAATCTTCTTTCTGCAATTCGCGGGATGCGGGATGCAAAAATGAATATGGTAAATTTTGATTTCCACAACTTTGATCTTCACAACGGCCATTCCGCATGTGAGATGTAGGATGCAAAATGTAGGATGCGGGATGCAAGACGTGGAAATGACTATGGTAAATTTTTATTTTTGCAACTTTGATCTCTGCAACAGCCATTCCACCTGCGGGATGCGGGGTGCGAGACTGAAATTTTGATATGTTTATGATTCCTCAAGTGAAGCTCTCCGCACTGTTGATTTTCTATAGGATGATTCTCCACCGTTCGATCTCTCTGTGATTGGGGAAGATAAAGAGTTATATATGGTCTAGATCAGAATGTTAGCAGGAGAAATTCTTGCTTGTGTAGATATTTAAAGAAAAAAAGAATCAGGAATCATCATACGAATGCAGAATCGGAGATAGGTAACTCAAGTAGAAGCGTTGGGTCATGTTCTCTCATTTGGGGCAAGAGGGGATGTGACAGTGTGGTATCAGAGCTGTTGGTTGCAGTGTTGGGCCTAGATGGGTCGGAAAGGAAAGTGGTTACAGTAGTGGGCCTCGATGGGACAAGTTGGACAATTACAGAGATGTTGGTTAATAGTTCCAACATATTGTTGGCCACATAACAAAGAAAAAATTCAATGGGAAGTGGGTAAGTGATCTTGATTTTGATTATATCTAAAAGTTTTGTTATCTAACACATTTTTTGAGAATTATAGTCACCTTCAAAAAGGGCAGTGTGATTCTAAATAGTTGGTTTGACCATGAGGATAGACAATATGAATGATTATGCACGGGACCCCAATGCACATGAGGAAGATGCTATGGGGGAAAATGTTAGAATTAGAAATGTTCAGACAGATTCTAATGGGAGAAGGTTTCAAGATACTCCCCCAGACTTTGCATCCACCATGAGAAGCATCAGGGTGGAGATACAGAGCTATAGAGTAGACAACAAAAGACTGATTAAGGCTCAGGAGGAGAAGAATCAGTTGAATGTAGCCATATTGTACAGTTTGATAGACATTCAAAGAAATATGAACTCTCGGGACCAGATAGTAAAGCCAGAAGGAAGCAAGACAATTGCTATAGGAAGAAAGCGATCTCCTAGTGGCTCATTTGACTAAAAAATCCACTGATGGTTCAAGTTTTTCCTCTCATGATAATAAGAGGAAGAGACCTCCTAGTGGTTCGTATGACTCTGAAAGACCCATTGAATATTCAGGCTCTTCATCTCATGGGAGTAGGAGGAATAGGAGTTACCAAAACTCTCACGAGATGACTTTAGGAAGGAAAATATGTCTACCTTCAATGGTGAGGTAAAGACTGGTCAAGAAGATGAAGCTTGGCTTCTGAGAATAAGAAAATATTTCCAAGTCCAAGATTTTTCTAGAAATATGAAAGCTCGAGTAGCCAATTTCAATCTGACAGGAAGAGTGTCTATTTAGTGGGAACAGTTCAAGAAAGTAAAGCAAATAAATGAAAGGAATATTGTCTCAAAATAGTTCTAGAAATATTTCAAGCAGAAGTACCTCTATGATCAATACTATGATGATAAAATCAAAGAATTCCATGAGTTGAGATTGTGACAGCAGACTATGGAGGAATATGCAAAAAAGTTCTTGGAACTACTGAGGTAAGTCAGGTATATTAAGGATTAGAAGGTAAAAATCTAGTGCTTTCTTATTGGACTGCCTCAGTATTACAGAGACCGAATTGAGTTCTATGAACCTAGAACTCTAGAGGAGGTGATACGAAAATATAAGTATTTCTACAAGCAAAGAAAGAGCAAACCTAACTACTAGAGGGTGTGGAAGAACAAGATGAATGAGAAGTCTGATAAGAGGAAGAGAGGTTTCAAATCTTCTAACTTCTGAAATCATCAAAAGAAACAATTCCAAGCTAAGAAGTAGCCAGTTGGAGTAATGGGAGAAAATCCAAGAGAACTGCAGCAGAAAAGAGAACCACTTCAATGCTGGAAATGTGGAGGACCCCACATATGCCAAAACTAGCCCTTGAAGAATGAGAATTCAAGGCCAACATACAATATTCAAGAGGAATAAATAGTAGGACAAGTATCAAGGGTCATACCTAGAATTTATGAAGCACTGGAAGACCACTAGGAAGACCATCAGTCAACGGTGGTTGAAGTTGTAGGTAAGATTTGTTAGATTTGTATCATTCAAACTAACATTATGATCTTAGGATCTTATCTGAGATAATAACATGCATAGCAATAAACAAAAGAGACGAGAGACACAAATAATTTTCCTCGGGGAAACCATAAAGGAGAAAACCCCGCAACTTCCTTGGAGATAGAATCAACACCAAAAGTAAAACCCGAAAACATAAAGACAATCTCTCGACAGCAGTGGTCTCTCTCTCTGATCCTAGCAACGTCTCTCTCACTCATGCACCCCAATGAGTGAGCATGTGTGTGATAAATAGAGAGGCTCACTCTCTATTTATATTGTTTCCTTCACTTGAAACCCACTCCAACATGTCAGCCTCACTTAACAATTACTTACTAGAGCTGGCATCTCTAGGAGTGTCTAATAACCCTAGTGCCCCACAACTTGTGGGGACTTTGCCTCCTCTGGCCAAAAAGAATGGTTATCCTTAACAAAATGGTGGGGACTATTGCCCTGACTTATAACGACTTGCCTAGGTTCAAATTCTCTAGGATAGTCTAATAACCCTAGGGCCCCACAACTGTGGGGACTTTAACCCTTGACCAATAGGAGGGTTACCCACAATGACTTGACATGACTTATTAACATTATAAAACCTCCTGATTGGAACATTGGGGCATGAAATGACTCAATTACATTACAAACACTTCCCAGAATAAACATTGGGGTACAATACATAAGATATACAAGTGAATACATTCCAAAGTTACAATTACATCAACACTCCCTCTTAAGTAGGAAGGTATTCTCTCGACACAATTTATCAGCACAAGTCTTCTTCTCTATATCATCTGGATCATCATTGAGTTCTCATCATATTCATCTTCAAGTCATCTTCATCTGGATTTGGATCATCACTTGATCTAGATCGTCATCATTGGTGGATCATCATCACAGGTGTTATCTCATGTTTCTTCTCATCACAGGAAATTCTATAGAGCTAGCCATTTTTCATGTTGGTTGTAGGCCTAGCCTCCATGTAGGTCTTCTTCAGCACTTATATCTAACCCTAAGTCAGAATGGCCCGCCTATCACTTACATCTAACCATGAGAGGAACACATCCAACATCATGTCAAAAAGGCATGCCTAGTACTCACATCTGACCATGATAGGAACCAATCAAGTCATGTCAGAAAGGCCCAACACTTACATTTACCAGCATAATAAGACACAGCTATTATTATCTGTAAAAATGCACAGCACTCACATTCACCAGCATGATAGGACACACCTACTATCATCTGTGAAAAGGAACAGCACTTACAACCACCAGCATGATAGGACACAACTACTATCATCTATGGAAAGGCACATCACTCACATCCACTAGCATGGTAGGACACACCTACTACCATATGTCGAAAGGCACAGCACTTAAAATCACCAGCATGGTAGGACACACCTAGTACCATCTGTGTAAAGGCACAACACTTACATCCACCAGCATGATAGGACACACCTACTATCATCTGTGGAAAGGCCATCACTCACATCCACCAGCATGATGGGACACACCTTCTATCATCTGTGGAAAGGCTCTGAACTTACATCTAATCATGTGGGAACCAATTCCATAGTCACATCAGAATGGCTCTTAGTCCTAGACTGAGGATTCGTGGTAACTGACCAGGTGCCTCCATTCAAAGAATGGCAACAGCCCTTATATCTGATCAAGTGGAAACACATCCCTCAATCACATCAGAATGGCCATGCACTCATATCTAATCATGTGAGAAAACATATCACAGTCATATCAGAATGGCCCTCAGTCCTAGACCGAGTATTCCTGGTAACTAATGAGGCACCTCCATTCCAAGAATGGCAATATCCCTTATATCTGATCATGTAGGAACCAATCCTACATTCATATCACAATGGCTTAGCACTCATATATGATATGGAAGGAACCAATCCTCTCACCATGATAGAATGGCTCAGCTCTTACATCTGACCATGGAAGGAACCAATCCTCTCACCATGTCAGAATGGCTCACAGACTCATCACTTCCCCTTGGAAGGAACCTCAATCTGGAGAACACCAAGCTTCTCCCTAAATTACTCAAACTTCACTCTAGCTAATGGCTTCATCAACACATCAGCTATTTGTTCATCTGTTGCAACATACTAGAGCTTCACTGCTCCCCTCTGCCCCATATCCATGATATAGTGATACTTGATCTCTATATGCTTCGACTTGTCATGGAACATCGAGTTCTCTGAAAACTTCACACAACTCTAGTTGTCACAATGTATACAAGTAGCATCAACTAGAGATAAAATAAATCAGACAGTAGCTTCCTCATCCATACTGCCTCACAACTAGATGAACAAGCTGTGACATACTCTGTTTCAGCTATACTCAGTGCCACACAAGACTGCTTTCTGCTAAACCAAGAGATCATACCTGATCCCATACTGAAGCAACACTCTGAAGTGTTCTTCCTATCGATGGCACTACCCAATCTGAATCAACATAACCTTTGAGGTTAATCTTCTTATTCGTATCATACTTGAGCCCATACTTAGCTATACCCTTTGAAACCATCAAGTGAACATGTCTCAACATGTTCAAAGCAAAGCAAATATCGGGTCTTGTATTCATCAGGTACATCAATGAACAAATCAGCTGACGATACATCGTGGCATCAACTGAATCTGATGAAGCAACACTCAATAGTTTCAGGTTCGATGCCATAGGTGTGGTCATGGTCTTGAAGTCCATCATCTCGAACCTCTTCAAGATATCTACTGCATACTTCCCTTATCCGAGGAAGACTCCATCCGTATTCTGCTACACCTCCATGCCTATAAAATAGTGCATCGACACATAACAGGAGCATCACCGGTCTTCTGCCTTCAAACTTGCAGCAAAGGTTGGAATCCACTTTACTCTCAAGAAATCCTAGATTCATCATTAATATATCCATTCTGTCATACCATGTCAAACCTCAACATCTTCTGTAGTCACTCCCTCTGAAGTAGAGCATCATACTCCCTCTGTCTTTCGTACTCTATGCACCGAAGTGACAAGTAGCTTCCTATGCTACTAATATTCTATGTATCCATATAGGATTACTCGATACCAAGATCCTCTATCTTGAATTTTTTCAAAATTTCCTCTCGCACCCATCTGTGAGCTTGTCATCCTCTATAGACTTTCATCTTCAACCTTGTAGCAAACGCTAAGATATTCATCAAGCTCATCATGTATGTATTATCCCATGGGTATCTTCTGAGCTCGTATAAGGCCTTCTTTCATTTGCACACATGATTCTTCCTATCATGTGACTTCACTTCTAGTGGCTGCAAATGTCTCTTCATAGTTTATGGCTTCTTTTCATGAGAAAACTCGTGCTACGAATCTTTCCTTGTATCCCACGATGTTTCCATCTACTACATGATGGAACTGCAAACTTCCCTTCACATATCGATGCTGCATCCTAGACATCATTCTTCTTGAACTAGTATTTCCTTTCTTCTTGGTTACTTCTTCATAGTTGGAATGTTCTGCATCAATGATGTTGTTGCATTCATCATATTATTCTTCATCTTGAACTGTCATCACTTGTTCTTCGGAACAATTCTCGTCCTTCTTTGCTTGTAGGCAATTTTACGCGATGTTTCCTACAAGTCAAATGCATTAGTTGTATGGTTAGAAACATTTCATAACGTATACTCATAATGAAAACTTCTTATGCATAAATATATGATCATGCAACTATTTTATCCAATACAACATTCATCCATATCTCATGGAAACGCTTCTAGATGCCTTCCATCTCTACCAAGACAACATTCAGATTGTGCACTAATCCAATATGTCAGCAAAGAGGTTTCATTCTAGATAAGTAGCAATGGAGAGTTGTATAGAACCATTGGATACTTACCCATTACATGCATATTAGTAGTATACTGTCATTAATACAAACATTATATAATGCATAATACATCAACTGAATATAAACAAATGCATAACAAAACAATATCGTGAAATGACAATTGAATACTTATCTTTATTTGTTTCGTGGGTGGACTCCTTCTTGAGCCTTCAGCTTCATCATCTTCTTCATTCATAATAGCATTGTTTCTTATCCAAATGCTAAGGTGGATAAGAGGTTCTTCAAGAGTTGAGTTCTTCATATTCCTCATCTCTTGAGGGATCTTATTTGGATGGTGAGAGCTTGATCTTCAATTGCTCCCATCTTCTCTTCTCTTCTTATGAGTCGAGCTTCTTCTTCTTCCCAGAGTCTGTTGAAAGTAATCACTTCCTTCTGGCACACATTCCTTGAATGAATGAATCCCATGATCCTGGGAGGCCATTCAAGGTGGTTATCACAACTTCTGCATTCTCCACTTCTTATTCTACCACTTCAAGTTGTTCTTTGATTTGAGAGACCCTTGTAAAGTATGACTGTATGGTCTCTGCATTTTGGATCTTCACATTCTTCAACTGCTTTCTTCAGGTCATATTCTGATTTATGTTTTTCCTTTCAAATAGCTTGGTCAAGGAATCAAACATATTTGGTGTCTTTAGGGAAGACACTTGTGGTACAAGTTGATCCGTGATTGAATCACCAATTATCTTCTTGGCCTTGACCAAGTTCTTCTTGTGTAAAGCTTTGAGCCTCATCTCCCTATGGAATTGGAACCTATCTACTCATGTAGGTGTCCAATTCATTTTCTTAAGAGAGATCGTATACTTCCATGCTTGGAAGTTTTCAAATTAACCAATATTATCATCAAGCTGATGTGATAGATCACTTTTAAATGATAACCTCAAATGAAAATAGCAAAACATTAGATCTTACAAATTTTAGGTGTTCGTCCTCATTCCGGAGCTGGCTGATCTAGGGTTTGTCAGAGAAACCCTAATTTTCAAAACTTGGAATCTTTTAGATATGATTGGATAGAAATATATATCTCTCCAAGGAAAGCTGTCCAATGTACTCATTTTCTAAAAACAGTGGAGGGAAGCTCCCGGAACAGGAAGCCCTAGTTTACCAATTTCTCCTATCGAAAATCCTGATACTGTTTCTGTGATATCTCCAAAATTACTGCTCCTATTTGTCTAAAACTTTTTACTAAGGTATCCTCACCTGTCCCTATTCCAACACCATAGGTTTCATCAGAATTGGTTTCACCAATTGAGACTTATGATCATTTTCCCAAGGTGGCCTATTACAGGACTGTTCATAATAATAAAGTGTTACGGACTTCCACATGTCATTGTTTCATCTTCTAGGTCTAAAAATTAGAACATAGAAAGTACAGTACATGCCCTTTTTGGAAAATCTTCAGAAATGTCATTTGGACCTTTTTACCCCAAGATATAACAATTCTCCCCAGGTGTCCTGTTTAGGGATGAATCCTGGAAGAGGTTGGAACCCTAACTGGGAGGGATCATATCTCCCATAATATAGCGAATATGAGGCTGAATTTTGGAAACAATGTCAATCCATATTTTATCTTCATATTGGGAAAGTTTCAGATCCTGATCCTTCTCCAATATCGAGATATAGCGAATGTACCAAAACTTATCATTTTTAGTATTTAGGGTTTTTCCAGCTCAAGGTCAAACTAGGGTTTGACTTTCCCAAAGTTTCACCCAACCAAAAATATTGACCCAGGTCTCTAAACTTTGATTTTGATGAGGAGATAATTCCTATGCCATTCTCACTCAAAATTCCTCTTCTGTAAGAAGCCCTAATTTCTTGCACCAAAAACTGAAAATGCTCATAATCGAATTCTGCTTCGACAGAAAGATATGCCCTTCAATAGAGAGTCATCCTAGCATACTTTTGCTGATGTATTGTAGAGAGAGACCCAAAAAGTAAGAATCCCTAGCTTCTATAGCTGTACAATGTCTTCTTCTCAGGTTAGCTCTCATGCCATGTTATATTTTTATCATTCAAACTAGCATTATGGTCTTAGGATCTTATCTAAGAGAATAACATGCACAACAATAAACACAAGAGACAAGAGACACAAAGAATTTTCCTCAGGGAAACCATAAAGGAGAAAACCTTGTAACTTCCTCAGAGATAGAATCAACACAAAAATTAAACCCTGAAAACATAAAGATGATCTCCCAATAGTAGTAGTCTCTCTCTCTGATCCCAACAACTTCTCTCTCACTCATGCGCCCGAATGAGTGAGTGTGTGTGTGTGATAAATAGAAAGGCTCACTCTCCATTTATATTCTTTCATTCACTTGAAACCCACTCTAACATGTCAGCCTCTCTTAACAATTACTTACTAGATCTGACATCTCTAGGAGTGTCTAATAACCCTAGTGCCCCATGACTTGTGGGGACTTTGCCTCCTCCGACCAACAAGTAGGGTTACCCTTAACACAACAGTGGGGACTATTGCCCCGACTTACAATGACTCACCTAGGGTCGACTTCTATAGGATAGTCTAATAACCCTATGGCCCCACAACTGCGGGGACTTTAACCCTTGACCAATATGAGGGTTACCCATAATGACTTGACATGACTTGTTTACATTATAGAACCTCCCGGTCAAAACATCGGGGCATGACATGACTCAATTACATTACAAACACTTCTTGGAATAAACATCGGGGTACAATACATAAGATATACAAGTGAATACATTCTGAAGTTACAATTACATCAAAAAGATTGTTGAGAAATCTATTTCTATTTTAATTGACCCTGGTTCTACTCACAGTTCTATTTCTCCTAGAGTAGTGGAGGTTTTTTCTCTTAGGAAAGAAAAGCATATCAATTTATGGTTAGTTCAGCTATCCACTTGAACTAAGAGAAAAGTTAATGAAGTGGTGGAGAAATGTACATTGGTGATAAATGGACTAAGCACTTGTGTAGATATGAATGTTCTACCACTTGGTTCCTATGATGTTCTCACTAGAATGGATTGGTTAGAAGCTCGCATGGTGAATCTTGATTGTTATAACAAGACTCTTGAATGCATGGATGGGGAAGGGAACCCAGTAGTTGTAAAAGGAATACCAAAGGTAATTTCTGTAAGGCATATTTCAGTGATGCAATTGAAGAAGTTTTATAGAAAAGGTTGTTAGTTGTATGCAGCCCATATTGAGGATGCAGCAGGGAATGAAACTCTTAAGTTGGAAGAGTATCACGTGTTGCAAGAATTCGTAGATGTCTTTCCTGATGAGATTCCATGGATTCCTCCAAAGAGAGACATGGATTTCACGATCAAGCTTGTCCTAGGAGCAACACCAGTGTCCAAAGAACCTTACAAAATGAGTACACAAGAAATGTTAGAGCTGAATATGCAACTGCAAGAATTGTTGGAGAAAATTTATATTAGGCTGAGTGTGTCTCCTTGGAGAGCACCAGTTTTGTTCATGAAGAAGAAAGATGGTACACTTAGATTGTGTATTGATTATAGGCAGCTGAATAAAGTCGCGATGAAGAACAAATATCCCTTGCTGAGAATTGATGACCTCTTTGATAAAATGAAAGGAGAAAAGGTATTTTCCAAGATTGACTTGAGTTCTAGTTACCATCAGGTGAGAATCAAGGATTAATACATTCATAAGATAGCCTTCAGAACAAGGTATGGACATTATGAGTTTGTAGTGGTACCATTTGGTCTCACAAATGCACCAGCAACATTCATGTGCCTTATGAATAGTGTCCTCAGCAGGTATTTGGACAAATTCATTCTTGTTTTCCTTGATGACATTCTTGTGTAATCTAAAAATGAAGAAGAGCATGAAGAACATTTGAGACTAACATTGTAATTGCTTAGAGAACATCAGTTGTATGCAATGCTAAGAAAGTGTGACTTCTATAAAGATAGAATTCAGTACTTGGGTCACATTATTTGAGAAGAGGATATATCCATGGACCCTGACAAGATTGAAGCTATCAAGAATTGGCCTACTCCAAAGAGTGTGATAGATGTAAGATCCTTTATGGGTCTTGCACGATACTACAGGAGATTCATTGAAAGATTCTCCAAGGTTGAAAATGCTATCACTTCTTTGCAAAGGAATGGGATAAAGTTCGAATGGACCTCGAAGTGTGAAGAAATTTTCTAGCGGTTAAAGTATCTTCTCACCAATGCACCAGTATTAAAAGTTGCAAACCCAGAGAAATATTTTTTGGTATGTACGGATACATATGGTCAAGGACTTGGAGGAGTTATTATGCAATACAACGATATGATATGCTATGAATCCAAAAAGCTAAAGGAGCATGAGAGGAATTACGCCACTCATGATCTAGAACTTGTATCCATAATACACGCTCTCAAGATGTGGAGGCATTACTATATGGGAAGAAAATTTGAGTTAAGGATAGACCACTGAGGTATGAAATATTTGTTTGATCAACCTACTCTAAATGTTAGGAAAGCTAGATGGCTTGAAATTTTATGTGAGTTGGATTTTGAAATCAAGCACATAAAAGGAAAAGAGAACAAGGTAGTTCATGCACTGAGCAAAAAGGTGCAAGAGATGCATGTGGAATCTATTATTAATTTCCAATCAAATTTGAGACATCATATTATTAATCATAATGCTGAAGATGAAATGTATGCGCAGGTAAAGGACAAATTACAACAGCAAATCCTTGAAAAGAAATATGAAAGTTATAAGTTAGAAGAGGATGGACTTCTTACTTATAAGAGCAGAATGTATATTCCAAATGTGGTATATTTGAGGTCAGGTGTTATGGATGAAATCCATCAAACTCCATATTCTAGTCACCTGGGATATCAGAAGACAATTTCTATAGAAAGGAAGCAGTGCTTTTGGCTATGCATGAATAAGGACATGGCTGAATATATTTCAAGGTGGATGAAGTGTGAGTAGGTAAAGGTGAAGCATCAACACCCAGTATGTTTGTTACATCATTTTCCTGTTCCAAAATGGAAATGGGAAGTTTTTTGCATGGATTTTATTATAGGATTGTCGATGACTTGGAGACAAAATGATTCCATCATGGTTGTGGTGGACAAGTTGACAAAGGTAGTGCATTTTATACCGATAAATTCCACGCATAAGACTGATGATATTTCTAATATTTTCATGAAAGAAATTTTTAAATTGCATGGATTGCCTAAGGTAATAGTATATGGAAGAGATGTTAAGTTCACCTCTAATTTTTTGAAAGGATTGTTTGTAGACTTGGAGACAAAGTTGAATTTCAGCACTACCTACCATCCTCAGACTGATGGTTAGACCAAGAGAGTTAACCAAGTTCTTGAATACATTCTTTGCATGTATGTGATGGACAAACCATCCAACTGGAAAGACTATTTACACTTGATGGAATTTTCTTATAACAATGGACAGGAAGCATCCTTGGGGATGAGTCCATATAAAGCTTTGTATGGCAGGAGGTGCAGAACACCAGTAACTTTGGATAACCCAGTGAACAGAGTTGTGATCGGTGTAGAATTGCTCAAGGAGATGGAGTAGGAATTTGTAAAAGTAAAATAGAATCTAAAGGCAGCCCAAGTCAGACAAAAAAGCTATGCAGATAAGCATAGGGTGAATAGAGAGTTTAGTATTGGGGATCATGTTTACCTCAGGGTGAAGGAAAAGAAAAGTTCCTTTAAGCTTGGGATTTGTGTCAAGTTGTCTCCTAGATACTGTGGGCCATTTGAAGTGCTTGAAAGAATAGGACCAGTTGCATATAGACTTGCACCACCTGCTATCATTAGGGCTCATGATGTTTTTCATGTTTCTTTGCTTAAGAAATATGTACTTGATCCTAACCATGTAATAAATTGGGATGTGATATAGGTGGAACTAAAGGGAGTGTTCCAAATCGAGCCTATGTGCATCCTCAACAAGAAGGTCATAATGCTCTAGAACCAAGCAATAGGGTGGGTAAAGGTGAAATGGGAGCACTATGGTCCTGAAGAAGCTACATGGGAGCTACAGGATGATATGCGAGTGGCACGTCCTTTTTTATTCCATTCTGTGAATTGCTGAGGGCAGTACCAACAAATCAATTTTGTTCAATGTTGTATACCACTGAGGGTGGTGCTGTTGAATGGGGAGGGGAATGTAACACCCTCGTTTTGACCCCATTTGCATTTAAATACTATGATGTAAATAATCATGGTGTGGAGCTCAAGGAAAAAATCCCACCATCAATTTAGTGTTTATGTTTTGGCGATTAAGATTTAGGCTGAAGGTTTTTTATGCTAGTTGAACGTTATAACTTTGGACATCATGTTAAATTTGCAATTGCTTTTAATTAAAATCCTATGTAGCCAGCTATGTCAATGCAAAAAAAATAGATGTAGGGCATGATTTTTCCTAAGGATAAGGGGGGGATTGGAAGAATGGGAAGAAATTTGAAATGGGAAGAGCAACATTTCTGGGAAAAACGTTTTTTAAATTTTCTTGGGAAAGAAAACACCAAAAAACGCCTGCCTTTCCCTAATATAGTCATGTTTCACCTTCCCCTCACGATTTTGGATTGTGTTGAATGTTTTGGCAAGGGGGATTCTAGCATTTAGGAAACAAGGAAAAACCTCTCTAAGTCTTGATCCTTCATGAATTTTCCTGTTCTGTGAATTGTTTTCCTTTTTACTATTTTCCGTCCTGTTAGTCATTTGCTGAATGCAAAAGCCCATAATTCGATTTGTGTTTTTTAATAGAATGAACAACAAATGATTTCATTTTTGGTAATTGCAGTAGTCGGTCTAGCTTAGGAAATGCTTAGAAATTTGTAATTGTTGTGTATGTGTATTCCTTGGCTTCTGTTATGTTTTGTTAATCCCAGAACTGAGATCGTTGTGTGTACATCCTCGTTTGACATATGAATTGATTTGGGGAATAGAAATGGATTTTGTACTTGCTTGATAAACCTAGTGTGTGAAGGAACCTCACATACCAATCTAGAGGTCTGGTTTTCTTCTATGCATACCCTAAATGGCACTAGAAGGGAAGGCATGGCCTGAGGGACTGTGTAGTAGAGAAGGGGATGCTTCCTTGTGTTGGGTATGTCAATGTTGAGAATTCAGGATAGATCCGGTGTAGGTGTCCATAACTCTCGGATTGAGCCGACTAGCTTAGCAGTCAGTCTTTCCACCTCCCCGACAACCTGATAAACCCATCTGTTGGATTGGATTTGTCTCATGTGAAGTTTGGCTAAGTGTAAGCCACTATCTGTGTAAGCTTGATAAACCCAACTGGAAGGATGGCTTTCTTGGTATCCTGATAAAGCCATATGTTGGCTTGGTTGTGACTTGTATAAACTTTAACTATGTGTAAATCAATGTTTGTGTAAGCCTGATAAACCCTACTGGAAGGATGGCTTGGCTAGTAGCCTGATAAACCCATCTGTTGGATTGGTTGTGACTTATATAAACTTTGGATATGTGTAAATCACTGCATGTGTAAGTCTGATAAACCCAACTCTATTGGCTTGGCTAAGTTTTATTGTACCCTTTGCTATGGGGAAGTCTGATAGTGTTCCTTATTCCTTGGAGAAATCATGCCCAGCTCGTGGGTGGTAGTATTGCAGAGAGATTGATGAGCACACTGGCCTGAGGTATGGTGGAACGTTGTAGCTGTTATAACTAGATATTTTTCATAGTTTATCTATTCTTTTTGTCCTAATTTTCAACCATTTGTTTAAAATTATTTTACATTTTATGTTGATTTTAAGAACTTTTGACAATCAGTAATTGTTTTTGGATTTAATGCTTTTAATGGTTGAATTATTTCATTAATTTAGTTTTAAGGTTTGTCTTTTGGGCTTATTAGTTAATATGTATATCTTTAATCTTTCAAAAACTTATAATCAAAGTTTATTTCAATTTTGTTTTATAATCTAACCCGTCATTTTTTAGTCCTTTGTCAAATATTTTCATGAGGAGATTCTTGTAGCAGCTCTGTTTTTCCTGTTTTTGTCATTATCATTGGGAGAATATTACAAGGTGATGGAAATGAATTGTAAAAAACCAAAAGAGTTTTTTTTCCACAATAGACTCATTCACGAAAACCTCTCTCATTTTTGCAACATATGTTATCTTTTGAGATATTTAAATTCATCTTTGTGGCCTATTTTTAGGGTTTGAATTATTTAATAATTTGCTATTTTAGTCACAAATTTTCAGCATGTATTCCGATAAATTGAAGGGGAATTTTTACAAACCAAGAGGATTTTTTGTTCATAACAGACTCATTTAAAAAAAAAACTCTCTCATTTTTTGCACAGGTGTCTTGGATCGAGAGATATGAAGGCGTCTTTGAGACCCAAATTTTCAGAAATTTGTCAAATTTCCCCAAATCCAATTTTTCTATTTTTGGGTTAATTGTCTTTAAAGATTTTGGGTTAATTGATGTAACTGTTTCAAACTTTGACCTAGAAGGTAGTTATGGAAATACTTTACTTTTGTAATGATAAAAGGAAAACAAACATATAGTTTTGGGTAAGATTTTTCACTAAAGGAGAGGCTTTTGGAGCTTTGATTTCTCAAGCTAGCATTCATAACTCTTATGTAAGTGGATGACTATTATTGATTATATATAAACTGATAAGCTCTTTTACCTGTCATGCATTTTCATTTCTGATCCGGTTGATTGCTCAGTCTACATTTTCATTTCTTGTTTAAAGGCTTATTCATGTAAATGCTTCTAGCCTATGGGTGGAATTAGTATTTCATGTGTAATATTTATGGTTTATTGTGATGTGTTTGATCCCCAGTTTATCCAACTTACATGATTTAATTTTGTATTATCTTGTGGATGTTTATTTCCTTCTTGCTAATGAAGTTTTTAAAACCAAAACCCTTAAAACCAATTTTGTTTTATTTTTATTTGAGATTGTGTTGGCTTGTTCTTTTAGTAGTCTAAGAACAATTTCTGGTACTAACATCTTTGGCATTGTTGCCGAGGATGAAGCTGAAGTATATATTCCCTGGAATATCATTATTCATCTGATTTTGTTAGGTGAACAAAGTCAGAAAATATTTTAGACTACATTTTTTCACTGGAGACTCCACGATTAGAGATTCCACTACAAGGATAATTTTATTGATAGAAAAATGAAGAATCCAAATGGAAAGTCTGGGTATCAGCTTGTTACTTTCCTCCATGAGGTTTTATTCTCATTCATCAGTTATTTCCTGACTTCCCATTACATGTCAAAACAATTATTTTTTTGTTTTGTCTATTCCGATGATCATAAACCGAGTGAGGTACATATCCCTCTTTGGAAGAAGAAAGTTTGCATTCTTCTTGTTTTATTGATGTTGATCATATTCCTTCATTTGAAATACATGTGCAACATGATATACATATACCCATATCTCTTGAACATGATTATTCTGGTCATCTTGTAGAGAATAAAGTTGATCCATTACCTTCTACCATCACTGCTGAAAATTTTGAACAACTTGTTGAACCTCATTTTCAACTCGTAGATTTTCAATCTAGACTTAGACAGAAGATGTTTAAACCTCTTAGGATTCCATCTCTCTTACATCCTTACCATTCTTACTTTGTTGAATATCTTCCCCATTTTACTGGAAAAGACCATATTACAGCAGAGAAGCATTTAGGATCTTTCCATAATTTCATTGATAATTTTGAAATCATGCATGAGGATGTTGTCATGAGGTTATTTTCGAAATCCTTTGCTAGAGATGTTGGGTTTTGGTTCCAAAATTTAAAAGATGATTCAAATGGATCGTGGGAAGAGTTACATTATGTCTTTTTTAAGAAATGGGGTAAGAATAAATTTTATGATCAATTTCTTTCCAAATTTTATAGTTTGAAAAGGGAGAATGATGAGCCAATTACTAAATTTAATTGGAGGTTTCAAATTTTTTACATCAGTATACCTACGGAGATCATACCTTCGGAAAAACATGTTATGGTATATTATGTTATGGCTAAACATTCAGATCTTGTCTTTTTCCTGTTAGAAAGGAAATCATCATCTTCAAGACAATTGTTTGAGGATGCAAAAGGAGCATAGGAGAACATCCGAGCTTGCAAAATGCTTCGATATCAGGCTCATATTGAAGATATACAAGCTTATGAACAGGAAGAATAACATAGGTATCATTCATATTTAAGACATTTTTCTTCATCATTTTTAGATTTTCATATGAACAAGGATATAAATTACGCTTGTGTTGATTCTTCATATCATTTTGTTGACTTTTTCGATGATAATATACTTTCAGTGGATTATGGTAGAAATTTCCTAGTTCCAGCTATGAGATTATCATGTTATGAAGAAGAAGCTTCTACTTGTCAACCTCTTACTATTGATATAAGAAATAAGCTGCCATTCTTGACTTGTGATCACTTTCAGAATTTTATTTGTTCAAGTTTTGATCAAGGGTTTTATTTAAAGTTCGAGAAGCAGTTTGAAGAGCCCTTGGTTTCCATTCTTGAGCCAAAGTTTAAAAATAACAACAATGGAGAGGAAGAGAATGCTTCACTTTATGATGAATATAACGAAGACACTGAAGTTTTAAATCAGAAATTTTATGATCCCGTGGCTTCTTGGATGGAGTTGTATTTTTCAAAGGTTTCTAATGCTCTAGCTTTTGGAGAGGAAGAGAATGCTTCACTTTATGATGAATATAACGAAGACACTGAAGTTTTAAATCAGAAATTTTATGATCCCGTGGCTTCTTGGATGGAGTTGTATTTTTCAAAGGTTTCTAATGCTCTAGCTTTTGGCATACTTCCTATTTCTAGTCATAAGTATCAAGTGCCTATAGAATCTTTATTGCATTTATCACATTTTTGTGGGTTTTCTCAAACAGTAGCATGCATGGAATTATGATTCTCAGTCAAATGGTTTCTTGGCTTCACTGGAAGTATGATTATACTTGATTGGGTTGTTTCCTCCAATTAGAAGTAGGACTAAATATAAGAATAAGCTCGCTATACGAGCATGTAGATTATTTTCAGTATGTTGGTTTGTAGAATTATTTTGTCATTTCAGAGGTATGTGTTCAGAGTTTGAGAAATTTGCAAAGATTTGGTAAATGACTCCATCAACCAATGAATAAGGAACAAGGGCTACAGGTTCTTGAAGCCTCACAAGGAGGACTTCATCCCGTAATAAGAGCCATATGTTATAACTATATCTTGTTCATTGTTTATCTGCTCTTTTTGTCCTAATTTTCAACTGCTCGTTTAAAATTATTTTACATTTTATGTTGATTTTAAGAACTTTTGACAATTAATAATTTTTTTTGCATTTAATGCTTTTAATGGTTGAATTATTTCATTAATTTAGTTTTAAGGTTTGTATTTTTGGATTATTAGTTAAAATGTATATCTTTAAGCTTTCAAAAACTTATAATAAAATTTTATTTCAAGTTTGTTTTATAATCAAACCCTCATTTTTTAGTCCTTTATCAAATATTTTCATGAGGAGATTCCTGTAGCAACTCTGTTCTTCTTATTTTTGTCATTATCATTAGGAGAAAATTACAAGGTCATGGAAATGAATTATGAAAACCAAAAACACGATTTTTTCCACAACAGACTCATTCACAAAAACCTCTCTCACTTTTGCAACAGATGTTATCGTTTGAGAGATTCGAGTTCATATTTTTGGCCTATTTTTAGGGTTTGAATTATTTAATAATTTCATGTTTTAGTCACAAATTTCCAGCAAGTATTTCGATCAATTGAAGGGGAAATTTTACAAACCAAGAGAGGTTTTTGTTCACAACAGACTCATTAAAAAAAAACCTCTCTCATTTTTTACACAGGTGTCCTGGATCGAGAGAAATGAAGGCGTCTTTGAGACCCAAATTTTCAGAAATTTGTCAAATTTCCCCAAATCCGATTTGCTATTTTTGGGTTAATTGTCTTTAAAGATTTTGAGTTATCATGTAAATAATTGATGTAACTGTTTCAAATTTCGACGTAGAAGGTATTTATGGAACTACTTTACTTTTGTAATGATAAAAAGAAGACAAACATACAGTTTTGGGTGGGATTTTTCACTCAAGGAGAGGCTTTTGGAGCTTTGATTTCTCAAGCTAGCATTTATAACTCTTATGTAAGTGGATGCCTATTATTGATTATGTATAAATTCATAAGCCCTTTTACCTATCATGCTTTTTCATTTCTGTTCTGGTTGACTGCTCACTCTACAATTTCATTTCCTGTTTAAAGGTTTATTCATGTAAATGCTTGTAGCTTGTGGGTGGAATTAGTATTTCATGTGTAATGTTTATGGATTATTGGGATGTGTTTGATCCCTAGTTTATCCAACTTGCATGATTCAGTTTTGTATTGGCTTGTGGATGTTTATTTCCTCCTTGCTAATGAAGTTTTTAAAACCAAAACCCTTAAAACCAATTTTATTTTATTTTTATTTGAGATTGTGTTGGCTTGTTCTTCTAGTAGTCTGAGAACAATTTATGGCACTAACAGGTTACGGGACAAGCTTCTAATAAAGATAAGTATCTTTTGTGTTTCAATCCCTACAACTGTACTTGTTTATAAATTAATATGAAATGATGAATGCTTGAATGGAATGTGTTGTGTTTCAGCTGTATATTTCATGAATGATGAATCTATGTTTGTAATTACTTCAATGGATTTTCTAATTTGTTATGAAGTTATATCGACCGAATTGGTGATGGCTTGGACGTTGAAAATCAGTTTTATACTTAGAAATTTTCATGAAGAGATCAATTTTCCACATATTTTTCCTTCCGTAACCTGCGAATTGTGCCTTGCAGATGTTTGGACTCTAATTTTTTCTTTCCACAATTACCTTTCCTCAACTTGCAGGATGCGGGATGCAAAAATGTCATTTAGTGAAATCTGGTTTTTCTATTTCCCTTCTGCAATTCATGGGATGCAGGATGCAAAAATAACTATGGTAAATTTTGATTTCCACAACTTTGATCTCTGCGGCGGCCATTCTGCATGCAGGAGGGGGAATTCAGAATGTGGGATGCGGGATGCAAAAATGACTATGGTAAATTTTTATTTCCACAACTTTGATGTCCACAGTGGTCATTCCACATGCAGGATGTGAAATGTGGAATGCGGCATGCGGGATGGGGGGTGCAAGAGTGAAATTTTGATCTGTTTCCAATTCCGAAAGTGAAGCTCTCTGCACCATTGATTTTCTATGGGATTATTCTCCACCATTCGATTTCTCTACGATTGGGGAAGATAAAGAGTTATACATGGTCTGGATTAGAATGTTAGCAGGAGAAATTATTGCTTGTGTAGATATTTAAAGAAAAAAAATTGTGAATCATCATACGGATGTAGACTTAGAGATAAGTAACTCATGTAAAAGAGTTGAGTCGTGTTCTCTCCTCTGGGGCGGGAGGGGACATGACAATCAGAATTACCTATAACATGTAGTAATTGAATACCATAATATTTAGCAACATTTATCCTAAGAAAAGGAGCCTCGTACTTAGCAAAATTGTTAGTGCCACCAAATTCTAATTGAAAAGAGAACTAATGATGCTCATTTCTTCGAGAAATTAATACTATACCTGCCCCCATACCTACCTGATACTTGGCCCCATCGAAATATAGTATCCAAAACTTATAGATGTCCTTCTAAGGAGGAATATTTGTAGCCAATACTGCATAGGAACCAATATCATGTTGGTATATGTATTCATTTTTCGGTTCCACGGGGTCCTCTACGTGGTGTTTCCTCATTGCTTCTCTTTGAAGGTTGATGTAGATTCCTTCTAGAATGGGAATAGTTGCATAAGGAAGGTCAATTTGTAGGTGACCTCCAAGGTCTACTCCAAACTTTCTAGAAAGAATCATTCCCCATGATTCTGGAAGATTGATCACCACAATATCCATTTTTAGGCTTATGCTCGGATGAACAGTTAGTCGCACGGGGACGTCCACCACCACACCGCAAACTTTTAATTCTCAGGAATCCATGGAGCACATGTTCCTATATAGCCTCGACACTTGCAATCCTAGTCTTTTCATCACGGCTAAAGGCATAACATTAGTTGATTCTCCTAAGTCAAACATGCAATTATGCAAAACCAAATCACCAATGCATAAGGAAATAAAAAGGGTTTATGTGTAGGATTCTTATTCTCGGTTGGTAGCATGTTTGATAATATGATTGGTGGATATTCGCCTTCATCATTTTGATTCATATCAGTTGTTTCTCTATAATTCCTTCTTGAAAATGTAGTAATTCAGCAACTTGTTTTCTGACCGAGGGAACTTTGACTAGTTCTATTAGGAGTACTAGAATCTTCATGGTACCAAGGTTACATGTGATGTCAATATTTAAAGGTTTATTAGTAGCCAAATCAACCAAAGAAGAATTACTTAAACCTACGATGGAAGAAGCCCTCACCCCTTCGGTATTTGTTGTCGTGAGCCTCCTTTGCTTTTGATAAACATTTCCAAGGGTCATATTTTCATAGGATTTCCTAATTTCCTCTCGCTTAGGCATTTCAACAAGTATCTTATTCACTCTTTCAACATCGATTGAGCTTCTCCTTACTTCCTACATATCGTCATTAGACAACTCAAACTGCCTTTTTTCAAATAAATTACATACCTCTACATAGTCCTCTTCAAATGGAGCGTTGTTCCTGGTATATTGCAGATAAAGGGCACATGTTCTCTCATCGTGGAAACTCTGACATGCCCTACAATAGTATGATAATTCACTTATCGCATTAGTTGGTTCCAAAGAGGAGTGAGGTCTCTACTACAGAGGTCCTTTGTTTAGGTTCTTTGGATGAAACCTTAGTTGACTATTTTGTTGGGATCTTTCTAATTGAACGATTATGTTTTGCATGTTAGTATTTTGTTGAGCCATATCAATCCTTAATTGCCACATTTCTTCAATTATGATGTTCATCGGATATGGGCCTTTGCTGGGGGTAGGAGTTTTTTCCTTTCTCTTTGGCTCAGGTTTTGCTTTAGAATACCCAGATGTATCTGGTCAACCTGCAGCTTTCCAACTATCACCCAAAATATTTACCTTTTTCTTTGCAGATGTAAGGTCAGCCGGTCTATCCAGACTTACGTGGAACATCAAATCCCCCGAGAAGGTTTTCAAATAATATGACAAAATCATTGCTTCTAGGGCTTCGTAATCTATAGGAAATTCTTTGACAATTCTTTCGAACCTGCGATCAAATTCCTCAATGGATTCATGTTTGCTCCTTTTTAAAGTCATTAGTGCATTGTTCAGAAGCAATGGCTCCTTCTTTTCTTTCCATCTATCGAAGAAATTTTTCTTCAAATCAACATAGGTAGCTATAATACCAGCAGGTAGAGATTTGAACCATTCAGCTGCATCATGGGTTAGAAAAGATGCAAAATCCTTGAACTTAACATCCAAATGAGAAGTGTCAATAAGCATAAAACATCTTTCCATACCCTCACAATGATCTACATCAAAAATGGCGTGAGACCCAGAAAATATAGGAAATTCCCTAATATCTTTGAACTTTATGGTTTGGTTAGGATATCCTGCAATATTCGTGAAATCAAACATGGAGAAGGAAGCCATATCTGTTTTATTACTTAAATTGGCAAAAAAGTTTGTGTATGTGTGGTAAGGTATTAAAAGCTACCTTACTACTTACCAACCTTTTCTGAAGTCGATATTTTCTTCTTAACAATATATGAATGAGGTCTCGAAGGAATGTACCTTTGAAACTTGACCTTGTCAGATATCTTTTAGGATTGTTCACCAATGGAGTCACCAAGAAAGACCTGCACGGTTAGCTCGAGCAAGTCTCACCCAAAATAAAAACAAAGAACGTACCTGAGTAACACATGGAGTCGCCAAATAAACCTATCAGGTTAATCATTGTTAAAAACACAATTTCAAAACCCGACAACGTACGTGAAGATTTATCAATAATGTCGTTCTTTCCTGGATATCGCCTCAACAGTTTGAGTTCCCGGGAAACAGTGTTACCAGTTGAAATAGAAGTCAAGCAACCAGTAAGCATATGCGGGACAAGTGACCACTGTCACCTTAGTCACTTACCCTTAAGTGCTTTGGAAGTCGTAACTTTCTAGGGGAAAGCCCTATGTGACTCTACAAAAGACACTAAACACAAATATATCTCTCTCAAATATGTTATTGATCAGTGCCTAATGGAGTCTAATTTAAGAGTGGATAATTAATTATTGAGCTGAGAGGCTCTCTACAGCCCAGTACGGGGTAGATATTGTAACGTTACGTAACGTTGTCACGTTACGTAACGTTACATAATGTTATGTCGGCTATTAAAAAAAATAGAAGTAAAGTTACAATGTTATGTCGGCTAAAAAAAATAGAAAATTAGAAGAAAAAAAAAACAACAACTATATAAATAGCTATAGACAGAACTGGCTTTCAATACGTTTAGCCTAGCTTTCAATATGCTTAGCGCATTGAAATGCGCTTACAACTTACCTTACTTACATACGCATCCATCTTTGAGGGAGGGAGGATGTGAGTTTTTTCTTTTCTGTCTTGTAGATGAGTTACCTAATAGCGTCTCACCAGAGCTCCAATCTTCTGAAAATCATGGGGGCGCTTCTTGTTGCTGCAGAGAAGTTGTGAACCAGTGACTGCAGAGAAGTCGGAGCCAAATATAGAAAGACAGCCAAATGTTTGAGCCTGTTTTGGAGGCGTTCTCTAAAATCTCAGTAGGAGCACGTTCCCAAAAATAGAAAGACAGCCAAATGTTTGAGCCTGTTGTGAAGGCGTTCTTTAAAATCTCAGGAGGAGAAGCCTATAAATATGGCATGTGGAGCGTGCCAATTTTTGAGGAGAAAGTGTGCTCAAAGCTGTATATTCGCGCCTTATTTTAGCAGCAAGGAAATGGGCAGCGACCAATTTCGTGCCATACATAGTGTTTTCGGAACCAGGCACTTAGCAAATCTATTGTTGGAGGTCCGATATCCCATTCCCCTGAGAAGTTTACTTTCTCCGGCACTTCACTATTTTCTATCATTGCTAGGGTTGTTTATAGAACCAACTTGCAAATTTTTAAGTTTTTCTTCGACTTCTCTAACTTTGCAAATTTTCTTCAAACTTTTCTAATTCACAATGAGATTTCCTTTACTTCAACTACTCAGAACATTAAACCTTAAATAACCTCTAGCAAACGGCATGTGAGTTCTTCTTCTCTTCACGGTCAACAACTATCAGCTATGGAGTTACCTTATTTAGTAGGATTCAAAATACTCTGCAGGATACTCTCGCTATAATACACAAAATTCTAATTAAAAAATGCACAGATGCAATCATTAAAATTTAACCATTGATTTATCTTACTTCTCATAAAAATGATTTAACCATTGATTTATCTTACTTCTCATAGAAATGAAGAGTAAATTAGATTTTCAAGCTTTACAATTTTATGCAGCAGGAAATTATAACTAAGCCCTCTAATCTAAGTTTCATATGGGCCTTTACATTCATAAAGTTACTTAGAATCTGTAAACCTCGATATCCTTTATTACTGGACAAGATTAGATGGCAAATCCAGCTCGTTGCAAAGATTTAGAGTTTCAAAAATAATTCCAATTGTCGAAATTGAAGCAGAAGTTATAATTAGCGTAGAATCTGGGATATTTTGAATACTAATTTAAATATGGCGAACAAGATTAGATGGGTTATTGGAATTGTGAGTGTTGCGTTTCTTTTCAGAATGCCATTCTTTCAGTAGGGAATCTCTACTGGCCGATTTAAGAGCTGGATGACCATTACTCGAAGGTGTAACGCGTTTCCAATAGTTTTTTTGGTCTTATTTTGCTAATATCAGTGGGATGATTGTTTATATTATGTTGCTTTTCTGGTGTTGACAACCCCGTTTCCATGGAAACAGTATTTCGGACTCGAATGCAGACTTTTCACTTTTCTGCGTGTAAATGACATTCTCGATCCTCTATTTTGGCTGTGAGTTACATCTACATCAACTTGGCGCATAGTACAACGTTGATAGCTGCTACCCTCATCAATCTGTGTTGCAAAGTTCAAAAATGCGCAATTATGTCGATGGCACAAAATAGGAACACAATCAGAATAATTTGTCAATTAACTGGATGTAACAAAATTGAAACTCGCAATTAACTAGATGTAACATGATCAGAATTATTTGGAAATTAATCAAGGTAGATCCAAATCCTAGGTTCTATCAAGAGCCGAGAGATGGATCAAATATCCCGAGGTGCAAACCTCTTGCACCTCTTCTTAGGTATTGCACTCAAGGAGGTTTGCACCATGGGAGATTTGATCCCTCTCGACTCCTGATAGAGCCTAGGATTTGGATCTAGGCTCGTTGTTATTCCAACTATGATCACAATTATCTAATAAATAACAAAACAACATCAAATAATTAACTAAAGTATGCAAATAATAATTAAATAATTAATTCACTCACACTAACAATATTTAATAACCAAACGCAAGTTAATGCATATACTAAAATGCTTATAAAATAATAAACTTTAACAACGAAAATGGTATAAACAAATAATTATGAACTAAACCAAATATAATGTAAACAACCCAAATAACAATTAATAATCAACTCTAATGACTAAAATATGAAAATAACAAAATAGTAATTAATAAGCAAATAATGATACAATTAATAAAATGTTAATAAATATTGGAAACACTCACTTCAAATAATATTAATGTAATGAACAAATATAAAACTCAGTTTGGCAAAAAAAACCCTAACCCTATTTACGTCCTTTGCGTATGGGAAAAAGCACGGAGATAATGAGCATGGGAGTTTGGAAGAGGATATGGATGCCCAGCAGTTTGCAGCTGGCGGGAAGAAGAAAGTTGCGGATATGATGAGGAGGTGGGTGTTTAGGTGAACCGAGCGTGATCGCCGACAGTGTGAGAAACCTGCAGAGGTGGAGTGGACGCGTGAGTGTTTGGAACGCTTTAAGAGGGTGGTCGCGTGAATTGAGCAGTCGTCCAAGAAGAGAGGCAAGCAGGAAGAGATGGGAAGTTTGCTGTTGCAGCGTGGGTGGAAAGAGACACCATCCTAGCGAAGGTGGGAGGTGGAAGACCGCCAACGGAGAGTGCTGCGGAGAAGCTAGCGCGTGATAGCTGGAGGAGGTGAGACGTAGGTTGAGGGAGGGATCACAGCGACCAAGGTGTGGACAGACCTCAGTTAGGATATCGCGGAGTATGCATCGGTGGGGTCTGGCGGAGGGCTGCGGAAGTGGAGAAAAACCAAGTCCGCGAAGGTAAATGGAAAAATAGTGAGGCAGCTAAAGGTTTGGAGATGAAAATACGTTGGTACCCTTGTCTGAGGGAATCTAAGGAATAGGAAGGTAGAGACTAAGGAGACAGTGCAGTAGGTAAACAACCACTCAAGGAACCTCAAGGATATGATAAGTTTGTAGAGAAACTTTCACGATGGAAAAGTCTCTCTCATCTAAGGTGACAAATGGCTGGAAAATGGGAAACCCTAAGCTAAATGTAGTATCTCTACCATTCAACCAAAAAAATGCATCAGTGACCAACAATAAACAATAAGGTAAAAGCGAGTCCTTAATGTGCTTGTGCTAACGAACTTGCTCATCACCATAAAGTAACCTTATCATCAAAACTCCAAAAAATCTAGCTTGTATAAGCCAAACAAAATCAGTCTCAATAATAGCCCATCCTCTCAAAAGAGCCCTAGTTAGAGAAAAGCAATTATATAGTAATAATATAGGTTATCTCATAATTAAAAATTAAAGTGAGGAGATCTATTCATACCATCTCACACTCACTTAAAACATTTAGGCTTACATGTCTTATAATACATGAATTCATCAATTAAGACATCAATTTAAAATTAGAATAATATAATAATAAAATATTACTAGCTTGTAGGCTTAAGGTAAGGTACTGGGGATATTGGTTCCCAGGGTGCCAAATTAGCCCTATTGAGTTAAATATTCCATACTAAGGATTGGAATGGGTCAAGAGAGTGGTGTCATGTCCCTACTAACCCCAAAATATCTTAAATCCCTCAACACCTCCTTCCAATGGAACCATATGGATCCAATAACATATGGATCCATGAGAACCGTTGGTCAACCCTTGGGGGCCTGGTCACCAACCCCTAGGTTAAAAACCTAGGCTCTATGTCATTGACCGCGTTGGTCAATGACATCTTTTTGACTCTTTCTCCCTCGGGCATACTTGAATTTGCAGTGAGGTACATATGCGTAACAAGAAGGGTTAGGAAAAGGATCTAACAACTACGCTAAGTTTATGTCTTTAAGGTTTCTTATAGATTGTGCCATGAAAAAAATTGTGAATCAGATTCAGATCTTCGGTGACTTCGGCTTGGTCATAGACTCGATAAGAGGTCCTTTCGAGCTTCAGAATCAGGGTCTTAAGGGCATTGGTGAAGATTTAGTAACAGATGCAAACTTTTTTAAAATTATTTCTTTTAATCATATCCATAGAGAGCATAACCAAGGAGCAGATTTTCTATCAAAAGAAGCACAATAAGTACCTTTTGGAACGTATTTTCTATGAGAAGAAGCACAATAAGTACCTAAAGGTATCTTGCACTCAGAAGAAAATAAACATGGTAAAATCTCTATTTCTGAAAGTCCTTTTGAAGATATGGACATTTGCTTTCAGAAATATAGATATCACTAAGTAAGTTTGCAAACTAAGATGGCATTTCTTCGTCCGAAAGAACATTTATTCTCTTGAGAAATAGTTTCTCTTCTGTGAATCTGAAAAATATTTAGGACCTATCCACTTTAGCATTTAAACAAGTTTAAGAGTGTTTTAAAGATTAAGTGTATTTTTTGGTTTTTATTGGGATAGTTTTGTGTGCCCGTGATTTGGCTTCAATTTAAGTTATATTTAAACAATCCAATGGAGAGTACCAATGGTCGGGCACATCCATATTAGAGTTACTCAAGAACTAAAGTTTATGTTTGATTTACAGTTATTTTTACAGAGTCGGGCACATCCGTATTAGAGTTACTTAAGAACTAAAGTTTATGTTTGATTTACACTTATTTTTACAAACGTTGTAAAATGGAAAAGTTAGATTTGGAGGCATCATAAATAGACGTTGAATGAACGCATCGTCGAAATTATTATTTTTTGAATCTTGATTTAGATAAATAATGGTGGGTTAGAAACATTGATTTAATGTTAAAATTCTAATGTGTGAATATTCATATATCAACATTGTTGATGTTGATAGTTGTTGGAGTATGTAATCCATACTTGTTATGTTATAGGCATTTAGATATTATCATAGATTTTGGAATTTCTTGAAGATTGATTTCATGGCTGTCGTATCTTGTTATTATGCTTGAATGCATTGTGATTAAGATTTAAATAAGCTTTAGTTAAAGGGTTGTTAAACAAACACGTAACAATTTGTTTTTTGTTTTTTCACGTTGTTTTTTTTTAATTAAATAGTATTTGTTTTGTGCTTATATTAACTCTAACAATCTAGTATGAATAATTGATATAAAATTATATATTTTAGGGTTTGTTTAACATCTAGTGCAAAACTAAGTGGTTGGTTTGTCACTTTACTTGTAGATGTGCTAGTTGTATGAATGAGGTGATAACTTATTGAGTAGGTTACATGACATGATGACATAGAAGAATAGGTTAGCATCTATAAATGGTTGAGTCAATTGAGTAGTTGATAGAGATAAACTTGTAATTACGTCGATAAGCGTATATTGTAGAATTTTGGGTGGACTACCGATTTTTCATCTACGGATGAGAATGAGACAAGTGTACTTTCCATATTGATTCTATGGGAGTCATCTAAGATTAAGTGTGTGTGCAAGAAGTTGAGGGACCTTTTAGATGCAATGGAGTGAGGCCAATCACTCTTGATCCAAAAAAAAAAATCATCCCAAGAAATCCCGAACCTGCCAAGCCTAGTCCCAAGGCTACCAACAGGCATGCCAATTAGGATAGTAAACTAAATAGTTCCTTCATTTTATTTAATCAGTTTTGTTCAAGAAACTTGCACCTCCGTTTTGGTGAACAAAATCGCGCGCACCTTTTGGAAAGCCTGTTTTTTTTAAATAGGCCGAGCGCCTCTTTTTATCCACATCGGCTATTGGACTTCTTTGGAGCAAATCTCGACTGGAAAAATGCATTTTTTGGTGTGCCAAAGCCATCCATCTCCACCTTTGGATCAACCTCCTATTTTTGAGGTATTTTCCTCATTTCTTTTCATGTTTTTTTCTCTTTCTTCCTCAATTTATTTGCCCTAAATTGAAAAATTAAACCAAAATAAATTAAATTATCACCAATGGAAACAAAAACCCCAATGGAATTGGCCAATGGAAATAAGAACGCCAATGTAATAGGCCAATAAAAACCAATTCCCCGATTTAATCAATAAAAATTAAATAATTTTGATTATTTACCGAAATTCATACCCAAAATTCCCATGCCCAATGGAAACCAAAACCCCAATTAACTCAAAAAACAAATGAATTTCACTATTTCCATATGCATATTCACAAGGATCCTTGTGAATACATACCAAAATCCACAAATATGCAAAGTTTGTTAAGCACATTGCAAGTTTGCATAAGTAATTTGCATGCCCAATGTAAACCAAAAACCCAATTAACTCATAAAAAACAAATGAACTTCACTATTTGCATATATTTATATTCGCAAGAATCATTGTGAATCGAAACCAAAATTAACAAATATGCAAAGTTTGTCAATTATGTTGCAAGCTTGCATACAACAAAAAAAAAATCAATTAGAATTCATATATTCCCCTAAAATACATAAACAAACATGGTAAATCCCTTGCCTCTATCCGAAATATCAAAGTTTCTCTTCCAATAACATTAATAAACACCTTATAGTTTTGATGAAACTTCCCAATCCAAGTGTTAAAATAAGGTATAGAAGCTTTCCATGCTTTTAACAAATATTTTGTCTTAAACGAAGGGTACTTTTTGGTTAAGGTCAAGACAACAAAGTTCAATAATAGACTCTATGAACGTGAAGATACATAGGTAGGTTGATGTATTTTATTAAATATGCCAATCACATACTATCATACATGATATAATCTAGTGGAACCCTTGCAACCTTAAAAATCCATAAATATTTGCTAAATAGACTTTGGAGTCCAAAAAACATAACACCGCAACAAATAATTACATATCTAACAAAATTGTTTCCTATACTAGGATTTTATTCATCAACAACACATTATGCTGCCTATTCTATGGTCTAGTTGTTGCCTCTACCCGCAATCTGGGAGTTGGTCCTGCAAAGGCAATAGTCAGCACCTCACAATTTCAACAAAACTTCATAATCCAAGCCTTAAAATAAGCTAGAGGAGATTTGGAATCAACATATGCACTCAAGACACTTTATGTACACATGCATACTTAAAAATTGGAATTAATACTTGAATTTAGGACATAAATATGAAATAAAAAAATGTTAAATGTTTATTCCTTACTGTAAAATTCAAGATCAATTTTTAAATTTACATGATAGATTTAGTTTATATGTTGTTATTTGTTGTACATTAGTTATACATTTTTCACTGCTTAAATATGTCATTATATCATGTGTTTATATTTCTAATGATATTTTATTTGTATTTATGATTGCACTAGCTACTATGGATAACAATGCAGAGATACTGAGAGTTATTGCCCATTTGAGAGAGATTGGTTCTGCTTGTAGGGGTGGATATGAGCTCCGCCGCTCCTTGTGAGATTCTTTGTTGTCTATTGTTGATATCATCACAAGATCGAATGATGCTTTGTATAGCATTGCATCTTACCAGGAGAGAAAAACACAACAATATGTTGATGGGTTAAGTTATAACGAGGTAAAAAAGCTCAAAATAACAAAACAACACATTTATTCATTATTTAGACTGCTTGGGATGAATGACATTCCAGAGATAAATAGGCCACATATTTCTATTGAGTTGTTCACCTTTCCACCCATCAAAGACAATTGGATGGATAGGTGGTACATGGTTTTTGACATTCCCCCTCATAACAATAGGGAAGTACCATTGTACTTCCTCCAAAAATTGTACGCACAGTTTGTGATGGGAAAACATGTCAACTATTTTGACATGTTAGGCTTCCAGGGAGTTGGTAGGGGGTTGCCCCAACATCGACCGAATGCTAGGCATAGAAATTCCAATCCATAGATACCTACACCCTGTGCCCAGCTACCAAGGGCAGACATCCCTGCTACACATGACATGGTTGGCCAGATACAGAAGGCATTTTTTACTCTAGCTGAGATTGTCTCTCGACACACAACCACTATTGACCAGAGAGCGCCCGCTTCCTTTGCTGGTGTACAACCACCAGCTTCTGGTGGTGGAGGGACATCTGTTGGTGGGGATATATTAACATCCTATGTGCCTCAGAGTGAGCCACATGTGTGCACATCGTGTGGGGGAGCATGTTATGGTCCTGGACCAAGACATGGTACCACTACGATGACTGGTGGTTAGGTAAGGACATTGTTTTAAAACTCGGTTATTGTTCAACTTTTAATTTTTCCATACTATATGTAACATATTAAAATATTCATAATATATGCAATATTTACTCTTGCACGACATTGATTCCTCTCATGGGGGTGGTACTGCACCCGGTGTGGTTGTACCCGAGGCCCAAACAACCACCATTGAGGTGATATTTAAACATTTGTCATTTTTTTATTACATATAATTTTGTTAATCCATGTGTTAGTCTTGATTGATTTATTAAATTGTCCAATATTTACAATTTTTGAAGTTACAGGAACCCCACTTAGAATGTGATGCTCAAGACGTTGATATCAATCACATAGTCCAAGGTGGAATTCATGATTACTTGAAGAATGTAAGTACATGGGTTGTGACTAAATCTTGTTCGAATTATTTAAATTTCTTACTGTACACTCCTTTATAGATCACTAATATTTATAATTTTTAAACTTGCAGATGCTATTAGCATCTAAAGAGGGGCAAGAAATTGATGGAAGCGGTCACTCCCATGGGGGAGATATGTCCGAGGAAGGGGTAAGTATATTACAACATGTTAGTTTTTCAGTACATATTATTCCATCCATTCAAATCCATGTCTAGCTATGGTAACACTTTATGACTGCAGACATCACTGCAGATCCCTACACCGCCTCTTTGTTTTGGATCTCCCCGTAGTCCGAACATAGATAAGGGGGTTGTTTACACTAGGTGACCCTCTTCCTTGAATAGAGCGAGTGTGCATGAGGATCAAACTACTCATCTGACGACAATGTACACACTTCCAATGGCAGTTGTTGGTTAGCTATGAATTCACTTCACAAGTGGTTCTTCTTAATGTTATTTTCACATGTTTACAGCATCAGGATGTATAGTCATCCATGCCAAACCTTAGTGGGATTGTTGATGCTGCGGTCAATGCTGCATCTACAATAGGGATAAGTCACACTGAGGTACATCTACTTGAATATTTGTAATTGTACATTTCATTTGTATCGTTTATGGACATGCACGATGTCTAACTATTTTATCATTTGGTGAATGTAGCCACACCCTGGTCCATTAGTGCATGCAACTGAGGTTGATGTTCAACCTAAGGATCCTCTTACTACTGAACAGTCCCAGCGTAATCCCCTAGAAATGGTTTTTTCGATGAGATGTTCATTTTATACATAATTGATTAGTACTTTCTCATCATGTACATGTTGATAATTCTTGAGATAATTGACATTTTTCTTTTATTCACAGAGAAGCATTGCAGAGAGACTCTCTGCAAGGAGGAGGACACCAGAGGAACCTATACCCTCGACACCAGAGGCACCTATACCCCCGACGGATGTACTGAGTCTTTGTTTTATTTACAATTGAGTCATATTTTGAATTTTCAAACTTTGTTATTGCTGGACAGTACTAGTTCAGTTACCTGATCAAGAAATATTGTCATTGATTTGTAGTCGCCAGAGATGCACAGTGATTGTAGACAGAGTCGAAAAGCATCAGGGTCCAGGAAAAACAAGAGAAAGTTAGATTTTTTATGTGTTAGTCAAGGACAAATATGTATTTTTAAGTACAATTTGGAGTTAGAGTATAGGGGCGCAGTCCACGATAGATGTACTTTTGTTTGCACATGTACATCAAATATGTTTTTGATACATGTACATTGACATGCATGTAATGTCCTAATTCTGGTGCATAGACCTGAACACTTTAATTCTACAATTTTTCTTAAATAATTCTGAAATTTAAAGGGTTCACACAAAGCCTTCTCGAATTCGCAAAAATAAGGGTTTCTTCTGGGAGATTTTGTAGAGGACAAGAGTGATCAGTGGGCAGAAAACAAAGAGATGTCAGACATTTAATTTACTCTCCCATAACACATTTAGATATGGTTCCATTTAGGTTTCATAATCCGCGCCATGAAAACCTACTACCACGCTTCTAGGCAGCCAAACCGTGCAACTAAGGACAGTAGTTCTGCCTATTTCAACCAGAGGCTTAGGTAAACTTGCAGAGGTTTGTTACAGCCTTAATTTAATATGTAAAAAGGTATTTAAATATTTTTTTGAGGTTCTGGAAATTTTGAGGTGTTTTGGGTGAATTTGGGGATTTCTGGCAATTTTGGTCAAGAGAGACCCTCCGCAGAGGAGGATACAAAAGGGTGGTACAACCCAAACCAAAAATGGTTCTAGAGATTGATATGGGAAGGTATGCCTGTTACTGACCTATAGGAACTAACAGAGATCAGTTTGAGTTTACAAAGCCTATTTTGCATCAATTTCAGTAAAACTAGTTATTAAAAACTAGTAATCTAGCTAGGGTCTTACAAAAACCATTAAACCATCTTAAATACAATTATATGAAACATGAGATTTATAAAATAGATAAATATGAGATCTCTGAACATGAATACTTATCTCAATCCATTCCCCATTATGAAATATTCATTACAACACTCATATTCACTCAATCCCCCCATACACTAATAAAATAGGATCTTTTATGAAACTGAGATAATATTATTCAGGGGATAAGATATCTCGACCTGATAAATGTAATGTTTATAATATATTTACACTACAATACAGAAATAACATTATTGACTGACCATTACAAAGAGGCTTCCAAAATTAAGGGGCAGGAGGCCTGAATCATGACCAGCAACGGGCTGTGAGAATAAGTGAAGCATGGGCTTCACTAGAGATTAACATGAAATTTATGGAGGCTGTAATATACTTCTGAAATAATCTTCACTTTCTGACATTAGCGATCCATCGGCTTGCAATAGAAAGAAAGGGAAATGGAAGAGAAGGGAGGAGGGGTTTGGGGATCATCACTGAATGGTCTGAGACACAACACTCAGAGAGTATGTTCACATAGCATAACCACAATATCAAATCATCAAAACTAAATCAATGGGATCACATTCACCTTTTATAGAATTCAGGATGACCTGCTTAGTAAGTTGATGCCAATGGTGACCTGTGAGAGCAAGTCAACCCCATGGGTGACCTAACCCTAGCCACAAAAGCACCCCCTTTAGGAAATTAGGAAAGTAGGACCATGTGGAATTGTTTCCAAGTCCAAATAACCCTTCACAATTAGAAAATGCGCCCTCCCTTAGTTAAAATATGCCTCTTTTGAGTTATGACACCTTTCTACTTTTCTTAGGTCATAAGGAAACTTTTTATTTCCTTCAAAAACTTTCCCGCTTTTACCTCTGTCTTCTTTTTACTGCTTTTTGGCAACTTCTGTTTATTCTCCTATTTTCTTTTGTCATGGACTTTCTTATTTTTACCAAGGCAAGTTGACTAGCTTTCCCCATTGTGCCCTCCTGACATGGCAGCCTTAATTCCACATCATTATTGTGCATAATAAATAAAATTGCTGAGATAAAATTAAATGCATGCCTTAAAACAATTATTAGCAAAATTTATCCTATGAGGAATAATTAATATCAATTTTGAGCCCCAAGGAACTTAGCATGGTCAACACATTTTAATGGTCAATTTGAGGAGACATGGTAGTCCTCCCCTCCCAAATATGCTTGTCCTCAAGCAGAAGCACTCCAAAGTGCTGCAAATTTGTTCATCATGTAGGAGAAATGGAGCATGAATCCATTTTGCAAAAATATTGAATTTCTCCATCAATCCATCGTGTAAAGTTTCTCCAAAACAAGCAATGCCAGGGTCTCATTGCTTGCATTGCACCCTCTTTAGTGAGAATTCCTTCCCACACAACTTATTAGGTGAATTTATTCCTGGATCGCATTTCCTCAACTATAAGTATCCAAACATTAGAATCCACCATACAAATTTATCATCATAGGAAATGACATTCATGTTGTGGAAATCATACCACTGCACTGAAAACTGGAAATTCTCAATGCAAATTTGGAAATCTGTCAGACTTCCCCACCCAACATAAGGTTCCTTATGTGCTTGATGCACATCAACATTGAATCTCACAATTATGTTGTAGCAAATGCATAGGTGTGAATCCCATGTCCAACCCCAATGAGTATAGGAATCATTCAAGCAACAATGATTCCCAAACTGGTCACAATAAGATGATGCATCATAATTATCTCCACAAATGCAAGTAGGAAAATTAATTAAGTGTCTCATCATCCAATCTAAGAGGTTACTGACACTCCAAACAAAAGTTCCATGTGAACACTTCCAATGGCTCAACTCTCTACCACTGGTCATAGGGTACAAGAATCCATCCAACTGTGTGTATTTCCTCCACCATGACAACTTGATGCAAGATGTTTTTCTCATCAATTCCTCTTGATGGTTTGATTGCTCAGCTGCCTTCCACTGCTCATGAGCAGAAATTTTTCTGCAAGAAGACTCCATGTGTGACATGTAGTATTCCACCCAATCCACATGTGGTTGAATGGCAGCAAGTGACAGCAATATTTTCTTATGTGGCTGATGTGAGGGTGATAGTACATTCCAGAAGTCATCATGAAAACCTAGGAAAGCCTCTAGCTCTTCCTGTTGCATCGCCAAGGAAAATTCCTTCTCCCAAATTTCATTCTCTCTTGATGAAGTTGAAATAGAAGTATGGGTAGAACTGTGAATCATATCTCTACAATACTTATCCACCCAACTTATGTTGTCCCATCTTCATCCTCATATGAATCTCCCATGGGGAAGAGATTCTTTTTAGGAAACAATTCCATTTTTTTTTTGGAAAAGACCAAGTGCTTGGTTCTCATCAAACTTGTCTGTACAGTCCTTAAGAACAAAAGAATCAAAATGCACCTCATGTGTATGTGTATGGAATGTATCCAATTTCTGCAAATTAAATCCTTGTGGCTGCCCACATGCCAAGGCAATGTTGGTCACAACAAAAAATTTATTGCAGAAATTAAATTATTTATATCCCACCTTCTTCACTTTAAAGGTGTCTCTATCCACCCAATCAATGGATGAATAAGGAATTTTATTTTATGATCCATAAGTAATGTGATTATCCATCTTTATGGTAGAGAAGAACACTTCATCCTTCCTCTCAACCACAATGAGTGCTTGGTTAATATTCTCTTCCTCGTAGCTTTTTACAAGCACCTGCAAATCTAAGTGCATCTCACGATCCACCATCTCATGAGATTCCTCCCTCTGTTCAAGAATGCAATCATCCTTGTGAATATGACTTAATGGTGTGTAGGAGGGTAGGTAATACCTTTTCAACTTCTCATGAATTTTCTCTATCTCCATCTTGGATTCTTGGAGTGCACATTGAGTGCTCTTCAAGGACTCTTGGGTGGTCAATAAATCTTGTGTGAGCTTGCAGATTTCTTCTCCATCCTTCAAGGATGATACATGCAACACATCAGCAACCTCAATCAAATCATCTCTATCAGAAATCAATTTTAAGAATTCTCCTTGTATTGTAGACAATGCCTTCTGCATCTCCTCCTTGGATTCAAGAGAAGATTGATATTCCAATGAAACAGTTATCCAACACTAGTGTGCCACTGAAGAATGTATGTCTTGGTGAAGGTGTAAATCCTTTTGAATATTTTTTTTATCCATTTTCAAAGGCCAAGGAAATGAGTGGGGCTCTTGAGTAAAATCACCCCCTTCTTCTTTCCTGCAATTTTCTTGCTGTGACTTGTACTTCTGTTTATGAATCTTTCTTTGCGCTTTCCCACCTGCAAGACTAGATGGCTCATAAATCTCCACAATGGTGATAGTGGGATTGTGGATTCTCAATGAGTTCAAGCCTCTCCTCTGATGTGGATGCAAATTCATCATGCTGCAAGAGAGTCCAAAATTCATAACTTTTTGCATCCCTTTGCACCATATTTTTCTCCTTCAGATTTCCTAGTTCACACCTAGCTAGTGGGGGCTTGTCTTCCACTTCATTGGGAAATTCAAATAATGAATTCAGATCTAATATTTCCTCTTATTTTGGATCTGATTCAAAATATTCCTTCACCATATTATCATCATTGACAATATCACCCTTCTTTTAATTGATTGTGTGATCACCAACAGAGAAAATAGGACTGAATTAATCTCCCTCACAATTGGCCTTCCTTTTGCAGTCCTCAAATGCAAGTGAAGACCTTTTATCTTTACATGGATCAGATGGTTGTAGGTGTATAGGGCTGCTACAAAAATAAAAAAATTTATTATCCATATTCTTAACATTACCATATTCTTGTACGGATACTATGGTGGCCTACTCTTCCACCAAAATTTCTGCCTCACACCCAAGCAGTGTGACCTTGTTTTCATCTTCATTCTGTGGCTCAGGAGGTGACTATAAATATGATATGTATACCTATTTTGGATCTGATCCAAAAAATGTCTCACCACCCATACATGAGCCAAAACCTTGAGCAGTGATCCGGAGATCACCCACCAAGAAAATTGAAGTGCATTCCTCTTCAACTTCTTCTCTTATGCAACCACCTTGTGGTGATTTGCAGTTCACCTCCTGGATATCTGTGTCCACTTCATTTCTATTCTCCTCCAAGAAACTTGTGACTTTTTCATCTTTAGTGGTACTCATGACACAATATTTAGAATCTCCTTTTGAAGGAAAACCAAACAAACTCTTAAGTCTTGAACATGTCGATGTCTTGGAGGAATATTCCCCTTTGGTTCTGTCTTCTTCTACTTTTCTCAGAGAGTTGGAACAAATTGGTTCCTCTTTGGATAGCTTGCTGCTCTTGAAATAATTCTCATAATCATGCTTGGGCCAGAATCCATACTTCAAATAAATATAATCTCCAAAAGAAAGGTTTGCACAAATATTCCTACCCAATGCTAGATAGTCCTCATACCAGTGAGACATGTTCTCACATGCTTCTATAATGTCTGTCAAGTTTTTCTTAACCATTGGAGAATCGGATCTGATCTCTTCCCCATTTGATGTCCATTAGTTTTCATCATATTCATGTTTTAGTACGCCTCCATCAACATACAGGATTTCTTCTTCATATCTTCTGTAGTATTCTTCATACTGCTCATCATAGTCATCCTCATAGTATGACATGGCTACAAATTTATTTAGTGAGAGATTTCTTTCCACATGATGATACAAGGAAAGAGATATGATACCACTGTAATGTCCTAAGTCTGGTGTAGAGACCTAAACACTTTAATTCTTTAATTTTTCTTAAATAATCGTGAAATTTAAGAGTTTCACACAAATCCTTCTCGGATTGGCAAAAATAAGGGTTTCTTCTAGGAGATTTTGCAGAGGACAAGTGTGATCAGTGGGAAGAAAACAAAGAGATTTCATACATTTAATTTCTTCTCCCCTAACAAATTTATATCTTGTTCCATTTAGGTTTCAGAATCCGCGTAGTGGAAACTACTACCATGCTTCTTGGCAGCCAAACCGTACAACTAAGGAGAGTAGTTCTGCTTGTTTCAACCAGAAGCTTAGATAAACTTGCAGATGTTTGTTACAGAATTAATTTTATATATAAAAAGGTATTTAAAAAAAAAATTAGGTTCTATAAATTTTTAAGTGTTTTGGGTGAATTTGGGGGTTTCTCGCAATTTTGGTCAAGAGAAACCCTACGCAGAGGAGGATGAAAAAGGGTGGTACGACCCAAACCAAAATGGTTCTGAATATTGATATGGGAAAGTAGTCCTATTAATGACCTATAGGAACTGACAGAGCTCAGTTTTAGTTTATAGAGCCTATTTTGCATCAATTTCAGTAAAACTAGTTATTAAAAACTAGTAATCTAGCTAGGGTCTTAAAAAAAATATTACATCATCTTAAATCCAGTTATGTGAATCCTAAGATTTATAAAAGAGATAAATATGAGCTCTATAAACATGAATACTTATCTCGATACCTTCCCCATCATGAAATATTCATTACAACACTAATAAAATAGGATCTTTCATGAAACTGAGATAATATTCTTCAGGGTATGAGATATCTCGACCTGATAAATGTAATGTTTAGAAGATATTGAAATTACATAACAGAAATGACATTATTGACTGACAATTACAAAGAGGCTTCCAAAATTAAGGAGGCCCGAATCATGATCAGCAAGGGGTTGTGAGCATAAGTGAAGCATGGGCTTCACTGGAGCTTGACCTGAAATTTATGGAGGCTGTAATATACTTCTGAAATAAGCTTCATTGGCTGACATTAGCGCTCCATAGACCTGCAATAGAAATAAAGGGAAATGGAAGAGAAGGGAGGAGGGGTTTGGGGATCATCACCCAATGGGATGAGGCACAACACTCAGAGAGTATGCTCACATAGCATAACCATAATATCAAATCATCAAAACTGAATCAATGTGATCAAATTCACCTTTTATAGAATTCTGGATGACCAGCTTAGTAAGTTGAGGCCAATGGTGACGTGTGAGAGCAAGTCAACCCCATGGGTGACCTAACCCTAGCCACAAAAGCGCCCCCTTTAGGAAATTAGGAAAGTAGGACCATGTGGAATTGTTTCCAAGTCCAAATAATCCTTCACAATTAGAAATTGTGCCCTCCCTTAGTCAAAAGATGCATCTTTTGAGTTATGACAGCTTTCTACTTTTCTTAGGTCATAAGGAAACTTTTTCTTTCCTTCAAAAAATTTCCTGTTTTTACCTTTGTCTGTTTTTTACTGCTTTTTGGCAACTTCCATTTATTCTCTTGTTTGATTTTGTCATGGACTTTCTTATTTTTACCAAAGCAAGTTGACTAGCTTTCCCCATTGTGCCCTCCTGACATGGCAGCCTTAATTCCACATCATTATTGTGCATAATAAATAAAATTGCTGAGATAAAATTAAATACATGCCTTAAAACAATTATTAGCAAAATTTATCCTATGAGGAATAATTAATATCAATTTTGAGCCCCTAGGAACTTAGCATGGTCAACATGTTTTAAGGGTCAATTTGAGGGGACATGACAAGGCCATAGATGGGATTTCTACTTTTGTATTATAACTTTCATGATATAAAAGATATTCATGGATCAATCTTTTAAGTGTGATTATACACGTGTGTCCAAGAATGTTTCTATGTGTCATGTTCCCAATTTTTGTATAGATTTTACGATTGCATAGAGATGTCAGTTATAAATTTGAGAACAATGCACAATTACAATATTACGTAATGACAAAAATTTATATTTTAATTGTTTTTTACCATGATCCAATTGCATGTACAATTTTATATTAACAATGTCAAATTGTATTCACAAAGATGGAACATACCTAATACACATAAGCACCCAGCACAGCTAAGCAACTGATTGGTGGAATACAAAAGCACCTTACCCACATAACAACCTAACAAACTTTTATAGGATGCACGAAGTTGACACACCTAAGTGATGCACCTGTGTGGTCTACATAAATAAAATTAGTGTTTGGCATGATGTCTTTCATCTAACGAATACATGGGATACACATCAAACCTAAAAGTATCTGAATATTATAAGGTCGATTCCTAATAATGGTTATGATTATATCCTGCATATTATGCCATATCCTGCACATTATTTTATCATTTTGTTAATGTACATGGCATTTGATGAATGGCCTCGAGTAACAACTTTGAAAAAGATGAAAGTTATGTGTGATTTTATTATAGTTTAAATTGATTAGAGAAGTACTATTCTGAATCTTGTTTTATAAATTCATAATTATGGAGTATTATTCGAAGCATTCGTAGCATGAAGATATATATATTTTGTAATAATGGTGTAATAGGTTGGCACTTGTTTCTAAACATAAACATGTTCCATTACATGGTTACTAACGTAATGGCATTGTCTCCTATTGCATTTCATCATACAAATGCTCACATCTCTTGGATGAGGGGATGATCTACAATCACCTTCAAGCTGACCTCTATGTGCAAAAATTTCACATTCACTTAGTGAGAAAAACCCTAGTTTCCAAAATTGACAAAAAAAATGATCCCTTTTCCATGGACCCAGAGTAGAGGGCCACTCTAGCACTATCCTAATGTACTGAATCCAACGAAGTTGACGGTTCATCGATCCTAGCAACGGTCATCAATCTATGGAACGTTGAATCCCACCTCCTACGGGCTTTTAGGGACACCTCTTGAATCCCTAACGAGGGCATAGAATGGAAACCATGCATCAAAAAGGGCTTTCAGTGGGTCGTGCAAGCATGTTTAGGAAGGTTCCATGTGTGAATGCTAGCCACATGTTCACAGTCAAGGAATTTGCAAAGCCGACCCCTATGTGCAGAAATTGGACATTCACTTACTGAGCAAAACCCTAGTTTCCAAAATTGACTGAAAAAATGATCCCTTGTCCATGGACCCATATTAGAGGGCCACCCTAGCACTATCTCGATGTCCTCAGTCCAACTGAGTTGACGGTTTGTTGATCCGAGCAATGGTCATGATGATCATGTTGATGATGTTGATGTTGATGATGATGATCATGTTGATGATGATGATGATGATGATGAAGATGATGATGATGATGATCAATATGAAGATGATGAAGATGATGATCATGATCATGGCGATGATGATGATGATGATGATGATGATGACGACGACGACGATGATGTTGATGATGTTTATGATGATGATGATGATGATGATGATGATGAAGATGAAGATGTTTATGAGGATGATGATGATGAGGATGAGGATGGTGACGATAGTGATGATGATGGCGATGATGATGATGATGATGATGATGATGATGTTAATGATGTTGATGATGATGATGACAATGGTGATGATGATGTTGATGATGTTCATGTTCATCATGATGATGATGATGAAGATGAAGATGTTTATGATGATGATGAGGATGAGGATGAGGATGAGGATGGTGACGATGGTGATGATGATGGCGATGATGATGATGACAATGATGTTGACAATGATGTTGATGATGATGATGATGATATTTATGATGATGATGATGACGATGGTGATGATGACATTGATGATATTGATGTTCATGATGATGATGATGATGAAGATGATCATGATGATGACAATGAATATGATGATGAAGATGAAGATGTTTATGATGATGATGATGATCATGATGATGATGAGGATGGTGACGATGGTGATGATGATGATGATGATGATGATGATGATGTTGTTGTTGTTGATGATGATGATGATGATGATGATGATGATGGTGGTGGTGATGATGTTGATGATGTTGATGTTAATGATGATGATGAAGATGATGATGATGATGATGAAGATCAAGATCAAGCTGAAGATGATGAAGATGATCATGATGATCATGGCGATGTTGATGATGATGATCGATGATCAATAGATTATGGTGATGATGAGGATGAGGATGGTGACGATGATGATGATGATGATGAAAATGAAGATGTCTATGATGATGATGAGGAGGAGGATGAGGATGGTGACGATGGTGATGATGATGGTGATGATGATGATGATGATGATGACGATGATGTTGATGATGATGATTATGACGACGATGGTGATGATGATGTTGATGTAGATGATGATGATCATGTTGATGATGATGATGATCAAGATGATCATGATGATCATGGCGATGTTGATGATGATGATAATGAAGTCGGGGATGGGGACGATGTTTATGATGATGAAGTCGAGGATGATGAAGATGTTTATGATGATGAAGATGAAGATGAAGATGATGAGTATGAGGATGACGACGATGGTGATGATGATGGAAATGATAATGATGATGACGATGGTGATGATGATGGCAATGATAATGATGATGATGATGATGACGACGATGTAGATTATGATTATGAATATGGCGATGAGGATGATGTCTACGATGATGGTGATGATGAAGATGATAATGATGATGACAACAATGATGATGATGATGACAATGATGATCAATGATCATGATAGTGATGATGATGATGATGATGATGGTGATGATGATGACAATGATCATGACGACAATGATGATGTTGATGTTGATGATGATGATGATGATGATGATGCCGATGATGTTGATGTAGGGGGAAGAGAGGTAGGAGGAGGAGGGGAGTTAGATATAGGGAGAGGAGGATTGGGGACTAGTAAGAATTGGGGGGAAGAGGGGCAATGTTAGTCATAGGGGGTGACACGTGGATGTGTGATGTGGGTGTCTGTGAGAGAGAGAGAGGGGGGGTTGGGGAATAGATAGGGGGTGGGGGGTAAGTGTAGTTGGATGAGTTGGGGAGAAAGAAGAGTGGAGAGAGAGGTTTTAGGTGTGAGGAGTGAGAGAGAGGTGCTAGGGGGATGCATGTGTGTGTGAGAGAGGAAGAGAGAGAGATGGGGGGAGGGATGTTTAGGGAAATGGGGTGTTAGGAAGAGAGAGGAGGGGGGGTTAGTATGAGTTAGGGGGGAGAGGGGAGTCAAGGGAGGGACATAAAATAATAAAAGTATTGATATAATTGACAAAAAAAGCACTCATTGTAGTATTTAAAAACGCACTCCCGTATTTTTTAACTAAAACATGCCCCCATTTTTATTATCTAAAATGTGCTCACGTTTTGCTTATATAAAATGCGCTTCCGTTTTGATTTAATAAATTGCACTCATGTTTTGGTTAAATTCAAAAATCTATTCCCTCCAAATGATAAGGATGAGCCTCCACCCATGCTTTTATGGAATTATTATGCCTATGTGCCTGCATCGTACTTTTCTTCAGATTCAACATGTCTATTCCTTGGAGTATGATAAACCATGGCTAATTCAACATTATATCCAAATTTTCAATATGCTCGTGTTTAGCGATTCATCTGATTATGCTGTACACCTCCATTTTTTATGAGATTTTAGAAACATGTATGGTTTTTTTTACAGATTCTAAATGTATAAATTTTAACAAGAATACATATTTTTTTCTATTTTTTTCTTATTTATCTTCTGTCATCACTCCTCAACTCAAAAAACACATTGTTAGTGTTTCATCCATATCTCTTTCATTTCTCAACCATTTAAAAAAAAATTGTATGGTGCACTAAAGAACACCAACCTCTACATGCATGCTATACAAAACAAATTTCCAAATAATTGCATTAAGACATTCAAACGCTGCACGCACAATTGACATACCATTTTCGAGGTTTGATCTCTTATATATATATATATATATATTATTTTTATTATTGGAAAAATAGTCGTGCACTAGTCCTATATGTTCTCTATATGTATACTGGTTTTCCTAAGTTTATTCCATCATTTAGATACTCAGACGTTGCATCCACAAAAACATATACCTTATAATTTGTCCCAAAAATAAAAAGTGTCATTTAAAAAATATCTAACTTTGGATAGTTAACAACATTTTCAATAGAAAAAAATTATATATTTGGAAAGGTCATTCAATTTCCTACATTTCTTGTTTTTTACTCATCGCAAGATTCATTGTGTAAGTGTCTCAAAATATCTATGCAAGTTGATGGATATCTATTTTTTCAGTTTTGTATTACATCTAATGCACCAAAAGACACCCTCAACTTTGTGCACTCACCCTTAAACGAGAATGAGACAAGTGTACTATCAAGATTGATTCTATGGGCGTTGTCCAAAATTACTAATTAATAATTTCAAAAAAATAAAAATAGCTTAATTACATGTGATGACTACAATTAGTGATAATTGTAAGAATTAAAATCAATCTTATTATTAGATACAACTACAAGCTTACCTCCATCGATTATTAGATACAACTATGAGCTTAACTCCAATGATTATAGAACTATTAGCTTAACTTCGACTCAATCACAATTATATTGGATAACTATTAGATACAACTATTAGCTTAACTTTAATGATTCTAGAACTATTAACTTAACCTCAACTCAATAGTTTAAATATTCTATGTTTTTAATTTTCATTTTTTTTATATTTTTGGTGTTGTTATGTTTGAAATTTGGTTAATATATTTTTGGTGTTGTTATGTCTAAGTTTGATTGAAATTTTATAAAAACAAATTAGAATAAAATATATTAGCTATACAAATTTTATAATCAGTGTGCTATGGGAATATTAGCTATAAGAGTATATAGGGTACTAAATTTATTTATGTATTCATAAATACAATTTTAATACTTCTAAATTTGAATTTTACCAAAAAAATTACCAATTATGTTCAAAATGTACGAGAATGTCCAAAACATAAAATAAATAGACTACTCCAATTATATAAGTGCTCCGGCTTTATGATATTTAGTTTTTTCTCTTTTATCGGTGAGTTCTATATTCAACTCACTCTTGGTTGTGTCTCTTCCTCACAATCTCTCTCCACTTTTGTTATGTTGGCCTCCTATTGTTTTGATCGAGAATTACTAACAAATATATTTAATGATAAAGAAATACTAACAAATACTGTACTCTGCAGTATGGTTTAGCTCCATGATAGACGTTTGAGTTGTTTTGCTACATGAGTTTTGGTAAACTATGAGAATGATTTTGTTGAAATATGAGTATGTATTGTGCAAGCATTGTTACCAGTTTTAAGCATGAATTAATGCCTGCAATTTGATCTAAACCATGATATTTTCGTGTTTGTACTATTTTGGAGCTAATCTGTGAACCTTGCTTATGTGTTTGAGCTGATCTGAACGTTAGTTCCTCGGCTACGTTTTTAAAGTTTATCCTTGGATTTGAAGTGTTAATATTTGTAAATGAAATAGTTTCAATACTATGTGAATATCTTTGCAAATAGTCGAATTTACAATGTTGTATTAATATTAAGAGTATAAATATGTATATAACCTCTTGTTAGCGTGAGTATTTTGTTAATATTAACTATACTCCTTAAATGGAAAAAAGTTTCATACATTATAATAAATATGAAAGGAATCGATATTTAATAGTAAAATATTATAAAGAGGTTATATATATATATACTAGTTAAAGGAAGGTCATTAACTTAATATATGATTATCCTATTAGATAGTTAATGAGATTACCCTCTTGAATATAATAGGTAACTTATAAATACTTTTTGGTATAAGTAAATGGTAGGGAAAAGGTTGTTATAAAATAGTGGATGCATTGCTTACTAATACACTCTCGAATTTTGGGTAGATAGTTGTATCCATTCAATTAAGCAATATTGTTGACATGCCCTTTTGTTTATGGAAAAAACATGATGAGGGTTTAGTCATAATTAATGGTTAAAATTTCAAATGTTATGACAACTAAGAAGTCTAAGTATCATACTCATAGACAAGGTATCCCATGGGTTATTAACTTGAAGTCCGAAAAGTTTTTGTTTATAAGCTTCCCTTAGTGGATTCATCGCCCAACTCAGGGGTGGCTTTAGATGGACAAATATACGTCAAATGAAACATGTGGTCGAGAGGAAAGTCATAGGGAATTTTTTAGTAGCACAAGTTCTTTTCACATTTTGTTGTATTCATAATAGTTAAACCTGTTTATGGAAATATTTTTATCTTGCTATTATTTGGTTTATGATGTTATTATGTACATTGAATTAACATGACTTGCAAAGTGTGGCTATAGAGGATGAGTTCCAATGATGGAAAGACATTAGACTAACCATCGAATGACAAATATAGTAAAATGAGTTTGTATCTATACATATTTTATAAATTAGTTATTTATCATCTAAAGTAAATCTAACCTCGTTGTTTGCGACTTAGGTGAATCTCGAGACGCATACCTCATCTACGGTGGTTGCCCCTAGGAGATCAAGTGGAAAATATGGTATCTTGATATGGAGGGTGTTAACCATATTTAAAGGACAAGTTTAATGTGTAATCATTATTTCATTCAAAGGATCAACATGTGAGTAATGTAACAGTTGTGCCTCATTATAGTATTCAATAAGATTTTCTTATGTGGGTTAGCACTAGAGTGATTGTATATTGTAGGTTCTTAACTTTTAAAGAATGGTTATGGTTAAGTAATCAAAACATTTAAATTAATTGGTATGATTTAATGAAACCGAATTTTGATTGTATGTCTGCATGTGGATGATATGATCTACACATAAAACTTAATGATGGGAAATTTTAAATAATTCATGAAAATAGAGTTTGAAATGACAGATCTTGGATTAATAAAATATTTTCTTGGCATTGAAGTTGAACAATAGATAATGGCATATTTATATGTCAACAAAAATATGATAAAATATTTTGAATAGATTTAGAATGACAAATTGCAAACCATCATACACTCGAGTAGTAAAAAGCACAAAATTAAGAAAGCAAGATCAAAAACAGTTGTGGATCCCACTTTATATAAAAGACTTTTTGGCATCCTCATATATTTAACAACCACAAGTCTATACATTATGTAGTTAGTTTAATTTCTAGGTTCATGGAAACACCAAAAAATTCCTATTGGCAAGTAGGTAAAACAATTTTGAGGTACATTGTATGTACAATCAATTTTGGAATCATGTACTCAACCAAAAATTATGGTTCTCAAGTTGGATACACTAACATTGACTTTGGAGGAAGTATTGATGATAGAAATAGCACTTCAAGTTATGCATTTCATCTTGGATCATTTTTAATTTCATGGGCAACCAAAAAACATCCCATTGTGACAATATCTTCATCAAAAGCAGAGTATGTGGAAACAACATCAACAACCTCTCACGTTCTATGGTTATGGAGGATATTAGAAGATCTTCAACATAAAGAAAAGGAAAAAAGACACAGCTTTTGTGAAAACAACTCAACCATAGCACTATCCAAAATTCATGTATTCCTTCACAAAAACGAACATAATGATACCAGATACCAGTTTATTAGAGAGATTATATGAAATGGAGAAATATGTTTGGAAATTTGTAAATCTCAAGACAAATTGGTTGATATTTTCACCAAGCCATTGCAAAGAGATAAAATTGTAAATAAAAGGAATGATCTAGGTATAGGTAGTCATGATATGTATAAGGTGGAAATTAAGGGGGATTGTAAGAAGAAGTAATTTCTCCCTCTCACATGCATAAAACAATCAAAGTATTTCTAACATAACTAAGCTTTCTGTTATACTTATGATAGTAGGCGTGATAGTCATAAATAGAGTTAGGTAGCTCAATTAGTGTGGGAAACTTCTTGAACTAGTCTATGAAATGTTTATAAGTATGAAGTATCATTTTCAATTGTATGTAGAGAGTGTTTTTTTGTTAATTGAAGAAGAGCTAGCAAACTCATGTTGACTAGTATTCAATCACTAGTAGTTGTGTATGTTGTTGTGATTGATCTCAATTTTGTTGTGTGTTTGAGATCCCGTGGCCAAAGAGCTATGTAATGACCATTTCATAACTTTGACTGTAGGCATGTATGAACGAGGTTCAATAGTAACTTTGCAAAAAGTAGTGGAATTAATAAAATGCATGAAATTGATCCCAATAATCAAACAAGTTTCACGAGATGCATACATCATCTACAGTGGTTGGGCTAGGAGATCGAGTACAAAATATGGTATCTTGATATGGAGGGTGTTAACCATAATTAAAGGACAAGTTTAATGTGTAATCATTTTTTCATTCAAAGGATCATCATGCCACTAATGTAATGGTTGTGCCTTATAATAATATTCAATAAGATTTGCTTATGTGGGTTAGCATTAGAGTGATTGTATATTGTAGGTTCTTAACTTTTAAAGAATGGTTATGGTTAATTAATCAAAAGATTTAAGTTACTTGGTATGATTAAATGTTTTAGAAAGAAGAAATTTTATATGGCGCACCCCAAGAATCTATTAAAGCACAATTTGATGAGTGTTGGTCAACTCAAGTATGAAACTTATTTCAACGATTAAGATGACTAACAATAGGATCTTTCCTTTAACTTTATGGAATTCCAACCGGTTAGCTTCATGTGTACACAATGTCACAATTCTAGATGAGTCTTGGTTATGGAATTTGAGATTTGGTAACTTTCACTTTGGTGGACTAAATTTATTGCAACCAAAGCAAATGGTTAAGGTATTTCCAATAATACATGAACCGACAAGCTCTTGTGAGAGATGCATATTGGAGAAAAAGGGATATCTTTCTAGCTAGTGCATTCTACAAAGAAAGAGTGCCAATGGAGATAGTGCATACTGAATTTTGTGGTCCCATGTAGACATAATCCTTAGGAGGACACTTTTTTTTTCTAAAATTGATTGATGAGTTCAGTTGGAAGAATGGGGTATATTTCCTAAAGCATAAATATGAAACTTTTTACAATTTCAATGATTTAAGGCTTTAGCAAAAAAATAGAGTGGTATAAGGTAGAAATTAAATAGAGTGGTATAAGGTAGAAATTAAGGCTTTATAATGTAGCATAAAGTCTAGCAGAAAACAAGCTCAAGAGCTTGGTATGGACAAATTGACTCATATTTAATCAGTAATGGTTTAGCATTAGAAAATATGAACCCATATTATATGACAAAATAGATCAATAAAACCGAATTTTGATTGTATGTCTCTCTGTAGATGATATGATCTACACATAAAACTCAATGATGGGAAATTTTAAATAAGTCATGGAAATAGAGTTTGAAATGACAAATCTTGGATTAATGAAATATTTTCTTGGTGTTGAAGTTGAACAATTAGATAATGACAAATTTATATGTCAACAAAAGTATGATAAAATATTTTGAATAGATTTAGAATGACAAATTGCAAACCATCATACACTAGAGTAGTAACAAACAAAAAATTAAGAAAGCAAGATAAAAAACAGTTGTGGATCCCACTTTGTATAAAAGACTTGTCGGCATCATGATGTATTTAACAACCAAAACACTAGACATTATGTAGTTAGTTTAATTTCTGGGTTCATGGAAACACAAAAAACTTCCCATTACCAAGTAGGTAAAAGAATTTTGAGCTACATTGTAGGTAAAATCAATTTTGGAATCATGTACTAAACTAAAAATTATGGTTCTCAAGTTGGATACACTCACATTGATTTTGCCAAAAGTATTGATGATAGAAAGAGCACTTCAAGTTATGCATTTCATCTTGGATCATATTTAATTTCATGGGAAACCAAAAAACATCCCATTGTGACAATAGCTTCATCAAAAGCAAAGTATGTGGCAACAACATCAACAACTTGTCAAGTTGTATGGTTATGGAGAATATTAGAAGATCTTCAACATAAAGAAAAGGAAAAAACAAACATCTTTTGTAAAAACAACTCAGCCATGTAGCACTATAAAAAATTCATGTATTCCATGGCAAAAGCAAACATATTGATACATTCATGTATTCCATGGAAAAAGCAAACATATTGATACCAGATACAACTTTATTAGAAAGCTTATAAGAAATGGATAAATATGTTTGGAAATTTGTGAATCTCAAGACAAATTGGTTGATACTTTCACCAAGCCATTGGAAAGAGATAAATTTGTAAATAAAAGGAATGATCTTGGTATAGGTAGTCATGTAGAAATTAAAGGGGAGTGTAAGGAGTAATTTCTCCCTCTGATATAGTAAGCTTTCTGTTGTACTTATGATAGTAGATGTGATAGTCATAAATAGAGTTAGGTAGTTCAATTAATGTAGAAAACTTCTTGAACTAGTTTATCTATGACATGTTTATAAGTCTGAAGTATCATTTTCAATTGTATGTAGAGAGTGTTTTTTTGTTATTGAAGAGCTAGCAAGCTCATGTTGACTAGTATTCAATCACTAGTAGTTGTGTATGTTGTTGTGATTGATCTCAGTTATCTTGTGTATTTGAGATCCTGTGCTTGTCTAACAAAGTGGCCCGAGAGAGCCATGTAATGACCATTTTATAACTTTGACTATAGGCATATATGAAACAGGTTCAACAATAACTTTGCAAAAAGTAGCGAAATTAACAAAATGCATGAAATTGATCTCAATAATCAAACAAGTTTCAGTTTACTCTGCCACTTATCACTGTGTCTTCTATTATGTTTTGTAACATGGTATCACAGCTAGGCTTAGCTCCCTCACGGTAGTGCCCAGGATCATGAAAGAGAAGCCGTGAGAGTAATATTATGATGTAGGAATAGTTTCCAGGATGATGGTCTGAGGCTATAGTTTGCTAGAGAAAGCTGTGTGTCAATCTATGGCGCGTGTTCGGATCAAGGAGGATGGCACTTATATTGTGTCGCTTCTGCTGTTATTAAGAAGTGCATTGTTTTGTTATTGCTGAGCTACCCACGTGATGTTGACAGTACGCGAATTTCTACATAATCTTGATTGAAGTCTGAGATTTGAAAGTAGCACCGCCGGTTGGGTGAAGAAGTGCACCCGTGCAGAGAAAAACATTGTTGTTTTCTTTTTGTTGAATCATCCAAATTGTCGATGCTGTTGACTATAAAGCAGCCACCCTCGGTGTGAAAGGAGAATCTACTATCATTGATAAGGCTGATGTTTTAAGATTTTGGCCAGCGTTTGGCTTATTTGCTCTCAAAATCAGAAAAATCACTGTGGAAAAATTCACATCCATTCAGAAGGAATTGATTATAGCCCATGCTTTTCTCTTGTGGAGAAGTACGTAGAGGTGTTTATTTTGGCTACATGAGGATGAAACATGCATCACCCACCCAACATCAAACAAACAACTCATCATTACATAGGCCCAACATCAGTCCTATCTGATACCACGTTTAAAAATACACAGAAACATCATTTCATACACAGTACAAATGTTACACACAAATAAGAAACTGGGATGGCCGCTGCCATGCCACTATGCATTCAGAAAATCTGTATTTATAAAAGCCCGTGAAGGTTCCTTTGGAAATGCATAAAAGCCCGTGAACTAAGTCGGTGACAACCAGAACACTTTCTAGATGTCGTTGATATTTAGAAGCGCTAGAAGGTTCGTCCATTCATCTATTACACAAAAGGACGGAAGGAAGTCCAGACGGTATTGGGTATGTTACATATCCATAATAATAATAAAACATAAAATTTTACCATAAGCAAAAACTGTATAAACGTTTTAGGTTTTATACTAATTGGAAAATGTGGGTAAACATTTCGATTTTATACTGCATGCGAAGAATTGGAAAAGCTGCAGAAACATTTTCGATTTTATACCACATGCCAATACCGAAAGCTTCATAGTATCAAGCTACATAGTATCTTCCTTGAAAAAGGCTATATCTAAGTTTATACTATTTGATTTCATCAAATAAAGAAACCTGAAACAAAATCAAACCCTAAGTTGAACAAAGTTCAGTGGTGTGAAAATATCTATCACACAAAAATGCATGGATCGATCTATTCAGTAACCCCACAATTCACTGAAGAGAAACGTTGCTCATAAAAGTAAATTACTAAGGTGTGGCCCATTCGAAAGGCCTGCTATTGTTCCCTGCTGCAATTCGATGACAGGAGGGGCACACAGTGAGGGTTGCCGTAGGCACGAGGGGAGATGCCAATTTCAGAGATCTTAGTTCCTGCAACTCCTGTTGCAGTCTTAAGTTCTCGGTTATAAGTGTCTCGTTATGCCTCTTGAGAAGCTTGCAGTTCATTTCCGTTTCATTGAATTTCGTCTTGACACAAATTAATCACATTCAAATTATGCAGAAAAACAGAAAAACAGTATGCAGAAAAACAGAATGAATGAATTTCGTCCTGAGTCACAAGTATGCAGAAAAACAGAATGAATGAAGATCAAAACTTTTCCGTGTCTCAAGTATGTAGAATTTTATGTGTAACAGAATTACTGCTAATAAAATAGAGCACCCTGAAGATCAAAACTTCAGTGACAAGTATGCAGAAATATTAATATCTAGAACTCTTCAAATCTACACACGAAATTATTTAGTAGCCGATTCAAATCTTAATATCGAGATGTACAACGAATCAATAAACAACAAGAGCTAACCTTGTCCGTTTATTCTGGAACCCCACTTCAACTTGATGAAGGGGGAGGTTCAATTCTCTGGCCAATTCTTTCCTTTGATTCTGAAGAAGGCCCAAATCGTATTGAGAAGACAAATAGATGAATCACAAACAAGAGAACGTGAAGTACAATACAGTTAAGATGGATAGACTTACCTCTGTGGGCAGTTTGCTGAAGCTTTCTTCCAAAAGAGCATATTGCCCCTCAGACAGTCTGGGCTTCTTCTTGGTAGCGCCCTCTTCTTCTATATCGTTGTGTACCCTTGAGCAAGCTCTGTCATTCTCCAGCTCCTCGGTCGAAGCCAGCAGTCTCTTGACGTCCATGCCGTAGCTGCTATCTGAACTGATAGCACTCGCGGTATCCACTGTGCTGTTAGATGACGCTAGATTAATCGCGGCCGCTTCTTCATTGCGATGACAGAGCACAAGAAATTTGTTGAGATCGAATCGCCTTGAAACCGGTACTTGACGGTTGACGGAATGCAGCCTTCGCTTGTCCTGGTGATCTTTGTTCATCAGAACCACCATCTGCAAATGCCGCTTGTCATAATTATTATCCGAAATACAATCAAAACCACCCACATGGCGATCAAAACCCTAATAATTTAAAACTGAATCATTTTAAGTAATCAGTATTGCAGATCAATAACGTGTCTCAAATGAAATATACCAATCCCGGGTGAAGTCTTCTTCAATGGCAAAGTGCCCGAGGCTGGAAGAACAGCCGAGCAGCCCAAATTTAATTGTAGAGAAGATCCTTGGACGGGTGAAGTCTTCTTCAATGGCAAAGTCCCCGAGGCTGAAAGAACAGCCGAGGAACCCAAATTTAATTGTAGAGAAGATCCTTGGCCGGCTGAAGTCTTCTTCAATGGCAAAGTCCCCGAGGCTGGAAGAACAGCCGAGGAACCCAAATTTAATTGTAGAGAAGATCCTTGGCCGGCTGAAGTCTTCTTCAATGGCAAAGTGCTCGAGGTTGTGAGAACAGCCGAGGAACCCAAATTTAATTCTAGAGAAGATCCTTGGACAGCTCTCCGGGAAGCACACTCTAGATCTTGCTTTCTTGAGGCTCTCGCAGAACTGATATTAAGACCTAGGTGGAGCTCTGTGTCGCAATCTCTCGCAGAACTGATGTTGAGACCTAGGCGGAGCTCTGTGTCGCAATTCTGATCCATGCTCTCCTGTTTCAATAGGGTTTGCGGAGATAAAAAGTGGTTCGTAAGATGGAGATGGAAATGGAAATAGAATATATATAGGAGCGAATGCTGAAAAGAAGAATCCGTACCATAATTGGCTAGGTGCTTTGGACTCGTGAGACATTGATTAGTAATTATTATTTTTATTTGATAAAAATTAATAATAGATTGATTTTTAAAGTAAGGAGATGGAGAATGTGAGATGTGCTCTTAAGTATTTTTATTATTTTAATTAAATGTAAAAATTTATCATAAATTAATTGTTAAAATGGGATACAGCATAATCATCAATGAAACCATGTCATTGGTGGTGGTCCATAAAATGACAGATTTTCATTAATCTTGGGAGGTTAATCTTGGAAGGTTAAATGGTAATCTATTTTGTTACAAGTCAGATGATTTTGAATTTTTCATACTTATTAGATTAAAATTTTTATTTCTATATTAATATTCTGGAAATTATAATTTTTTATTATTTAGAATCCAAATTTTTAATACATAAAAGAAGGGAAGATGAATTTTTAGAACTAGCACAACCATAAGTCGAATGACCCATAAACACTGTTAAATAAATACTAAACATTAAACTAATTCTGATATCCTTATAAATATCATTTTAAGGTATAATATAAATATTAAACTGAGAAAAAAAACATATAAAACAAATACTATTTAATAAACAAAAAACAAAACAACCAAAACGGATCAAAGTATTAAACTTTAGTGAATTATAAATTTATAAATAATTAAATATTGAATTTTTAATTGAAACTTATTTAAATTTTAATTAAGATGCATTTAAGCATAACAAGATAGTGGAGTTAATGTTGTTGATCATCTCAAGGAAGTCCAAAATATGAAATAATATCTAAACACCTATTAGTGTAATTAATTAAAAAATTATTACATTAGTCCAATTCTGGTAGAGAAAAAGGCTAAGAGGAGTTTAGTTTGTTTGGTGAAGATCAAAACCACTTCTAATGGTTGGTGCCCTTTAAGCCCTGTGCAATCCAAGCAAGTCACTAAACACCCAAGCAAAAAAAAAAATAGTGCATTAATTGTCTTGAGGTGTAAATCTTTACTCAAATTTTGGCAAAATTTATAATAATGTGATATAAATCCATTATTTAAAAATAAAATATTTCAAATTATAAAATAAATAACATTGGCAAAAATATCTCACTTTCATTCAATATTACAGTTTTAATTAATTAAAATATAAAACTTTTTTATTTTTAATATAATTTAAAATCAAAATTATAAAAAAAAAAAAGTATTTTGTTAAGTTTAAATAAGATCACACCTCCTCACTCAGAAGAGAATGGTGCTTCTTCCTCGTACTCTAATGGAGAGAGTGATGTAACAATTGATTAACTCCCAAAATGAACTAATAGAGAGAGTGGTGTAACAATTGATTAACTGTCAAAATGCATGTAGTTCATTGTACTCCTCAATCTTAAATATTGAAATAATCAATGGCTATTTCAGTTTAAAATTGGTAAAACCTTATTATCAAAAGTTATAAATAAACATTTTTATTTTTATAAATATTTTTTATAATCCAAATTATATATAAATTATTTTATACATTTAATTTTTTTTTGTTTTTTCTACATATTTTGATTTAAAGTATATTAAAGAGACATTTTTTATGTAGCTTATTATTCTTTACCAAGGAAGGAATATACTTTTTCATAAAAAGTCAAAGTGCAAATTAGTTTATTTTTTGACCAAATATTTTGACAATGTGTTGTAATATTTGTTACAAATTTATTTTTAATCCTAATATTTTGAAAAATGAAAATAGTTTTAATTATTTTTAAAATACATTATCTTGATTTTCTAATGGGTGTAGTATAAGTGAGATGCCACATAATTATCTTATGGAGTGATTTTTTTTATCAAAATTATAAAAAAATGTAATACACTGAATATTTAATAATTGTTAAAGACTTTAAATATTTTTTTTTATATTTTGATCAAATGAGGTCAAAATAAATGTAAACTAATTATTATTAACGAAACTCAGAGGGTTTAAGTGCCTCTAAGAAGGCGCTACAACATAGTTTCACTAAGTGTAGACCCAGTGGGCATTGGCTATCCTGTTGCACTCCTCCATGCAAACATGTCAGCAAGTGAAAGAGTCAAATATTATTTTAATTAAGTCTATTTATTCTAACATAGTAGCTAATTGTACATTGTGACATTGTTGGACCTCCTTCACTTAGTTGACAACAAGCATTGAATTCCCAAATACTTAGATGTTTTTGTAGCCTTTTTCCAAAGCAAACAAATAGAGGAGTCATATGGATAAGTGTTCTACAAAATTGTTTGTTCCTTTACCATCGAAAGTTAAATAGTTGTTAAAAGAGTGTTTTCTGACCCACAAGGAGGAATGACAAATGACAAAAACATCTTACTGAAATCTCAAGTGATGCAAAATGAACCTTCCCTAAAATAAGGTCGAGATGGAGTAGTAATGAGCAAGTTCTCATAAATGACTACAACCCTAGGAAAATAACTATAAAATATTGATGCCATCAAATAAGCAGGAGGCTTCAGATGGAGGGGGGGTGATCTAGCTTATGTTGGGAGAGAATGTGCAATGATCAATATTTGTCCTTGTGGTTCAACAAACATGTTCACGGTTCTAGAGCAAGTGATTTGGATGCTCTTGGAGTTTGGTTGGGAGGAACGACCATTTCTGTTTTGTTTTACCATCAATGGTGAGATGTTTTATTTTAGTAACCATGTAATGTTAGATTACTAATTTTATTTCTGAAATGATTGTTATGTTAGTTTCTCAATACATTTTATGTACATGAATTTCACATCTATTACATAATAAATCCTTGTCCCTATTTTCAATTTATTTGTGCACAAAAATAGTAGAAATAACAATTTTATATTCCATACAAAAATTCACTATCAAGCTAAGCAAACCCTATACAACCTATTATAACTCTTTTAGAATAATTAACTAAATAAGCATTACATTTTTTCTTTTAGCATTGTATAGAGATAACAATGAGAGTTAGAGGCTTCCTATCAAATCTAGAGATACATCAATTTCTATCAAAGTTATGCCTATGTCGTTATGGCCAGAGATACGCTCTCAAAATCTAATAAACTATAGCAGATCCAACAATGATAATATGAACCGAGGGAGAAAATATAATGTACATGCATATAGTCGCAATGAAAAACAAGATTCCAACCAAGGGATTAATAGTTATTATAGTCCTTCATGAAATCGAAAACTAAGTTTCTTTCCAAATTAAAGTCTTCAATAAAATGAATCACACTTCAACTCGTATAAATTGTATAGCTGAATCGAAAAGGCCAGAATTCCCTAAAGAATAATTTAAACCATACATATTTATAAATCACGACGAGTATCAAAATCACAAACCATAAATTGAATCTAGCACTTCTATAGGCTTGTAAACTTATCTTAAGAAAACAGAGGCTAAGAAGCCCTTTTCTTACAAACCCAAGAATGGTGAAACAATGAATCGCTGCCCAAGAGTGGTCACATTATTCGGTATGCATACCTTGTTATGCAGCAAGTGCTCACCTGTGCATATCTAGAATGAATACCTGTTTTTTCCTGTGATTTCATTTGAATCATAATTCTTATGTGTCACTCTTACAATCTCGAAGATATACATCTGTTTTCCTGTGATTTCCTTTGAATAATAATTCGCATCTGTAATTTCGAAGTCGAACTTTCGGTCACTTGAGCCCTTTAAATTAGAAAAGTAACCTTAAGGATTAAGGGATGAAGAAAAAGTTGAATTATGTTTCCTTCCTCATTAGTTGAGTAAGTAAACATTGTAGTTTGATTCATTCTTATTATGTTCTTCCTTAAAGAGTTGTAATGATAATAACATTTACGGATTCATATTTCTCCTAATCATTTATGAGTTAACCTGTTGGTCGTCAAGTTGTGATTGCAGAGAATGTTGTCACAAGGGTGAAAAGGAAAATTAGTCTATCATATGAAGGATAACATCGTGAAAATCAATTTATGGTTTATAAAGTTAGTTTTTTATTTATTTATTGAAAATGTAGCGACGTGGCTTTATTGTTCTCTCAACAGTTGACTCAGGAGATTCATACTTCATCTCCTACAAATTGTTCTTGGGAAAGATAATCGCATTCAAAGGACCTTCATGTGACTAATATATTGCATGTGGCTTATCTGTGATTATTGTAGTAAGTATCACGCACATATACATGAATACACTTGTATTGGAAATTAAGAATAAGTATGATAAAAATGTGCATGAGAAAGTAATTATACACTTTCGTATATACATTATTATTGATGTTATTCGCTTGTACATAGAAGCAACAATAACTGTAAGTGCCATATCTTATATAGTTCACATACACTATGGGTTTGTGTCTAAGAAGGTTTAGCAACCTATATTTTCTTAGGTTGGCTATAATTTACAATAGTGAAGTATGTTAGAATAATAATAAAAAATTGATAGAATTTAATTAAAAATTATAAACTATCGAACATACACAAGATATGAATTTTCTCCATTGTGAAAGTATTGTTAGAGGAAATGTGAATGATTATTTTTGGTAAGTTCTGATTTTGAAACTTAGAAAAAAATCAAGCTACATACTTATTTGAATTATGAACTGTTAACAAATGACAAGCGTTACAAGTAATTATGTTCATATAGATGATCTATGAATAGAAAGATGAAAATTTTACCATAAGAACCTAGTTATGGTTTTGGGTATGTTACATATGGTATCAAATCTCATATTACAACACTTGGACCTATATGGGTTGAACATAAAGGTACTAAGAATTGATTTGTTGCAGATAATAGAAAACAATATGATAAATATCAAGGAAGACTTCGCTCCTGCGTGTTGCGACAATTATATTATTATGGTGAAAGGTAAGTATATATATACTTTAGTATTTGGAAGGAAAATTATTCAATTGAATTAGACTGAATTGTTGGTTAAAACTCCTTAATTTGATTCCTCCTTAATTCCAAATGAAATCACTACAATATGGTTTGAACAATATTCTTGAAGTTGTAAGTCAAACTGATGCACTCTACAATCATTCAGTTTTGGAGTGAGCGTGTGATGTACTAATTCTTTGTGTGAACTATGTTTGTCAACTCATGTTTCATTCATGTCATACTCTTTGTCTCTTAAATAAAACAATATTTTGGCAGTTGTTGTTTAGTACGTTTTAGCAAGATTGTGGGCCTAATGATTTCATTTCAATGATACCCTACCAAATTGTCAACTTAATCTAACTGAACAAAACCTAACCCCCTCGTTTTGTTTTCTTTAAACATGCTAATTGCTTACTTAGTGAATGTTCAAATTCCATCTTTGATTGACCACCATTTGGAGTATGGCCTCATGGCTATGTGTTAGGTAGTGTAAATCTAAGTCTCGGTAGTCAACCCAATTAGGCCAACACTTGATAGGTTGTATCAACGACCTTGTTTTTAAGAAGTATCTTATGTAATTCTAGATAACGTTTCATTGAGGATCACCTTGTTGTTTAAATATTTGATATATGATTATTCATTTTTTAGGAAGCATGTTTATTTTAATGAAGGAATTATATATATGTGTCTGCATGGTGAAACCATAATTATAGATCACAATAATATAGTAGTGAATATCAAGTATTTGATATTAAGGTTGTGAATTATTTTATGACATTATGAATACATTTCGGATATAGATTTATTTACTTTCAATGTTCAAGGAGACTATAAATATTTGGTTATAAAGATTGTAAAGCATGGATGCACCTTTTACTACAAACAATCATATAATGGAAAATAGGTGTAGGCATATATTTTGGATACAGATGGTGAAGTGAAAATAAATGGTTGAAATATTGAATTTGATGATTGAATATATCTATGAAGTGAATGCAACATTGTCAGAATGAGAGAAAATGTCACGAGAAGGTGTAAATGGAAGGCCACGATTTCAAATTCCTCTTGGGTTTAAAAAGGGTAGATATATGCTTTCAGGGAATATGTATCATGTTTACAATCTTAAAATAAGTATTCACATGCTTATTGTCTTATGCATAGAAACAAGGAATCATTATTACAAAAAAAATAGGTATGCATTGGAAAATGTTTGGTTTCATTATGCTATAGAGATTGAAAAAAGAAAAAGATGCGAATAAGGAAGTGAATGCATTAAGATGTTAATGGTAATGCAAATGGGCATTTTTATCCAAGAAAAATTTCATATTATTCATATGCATAATGTTGAGAAAAATGCAAGTCATTGTATAAACATGTCGAGATTATGCTCGAAGAATTTGGTACATAAAGAGTTTACCTATGATGTTAACATTGTCTGAAGAGGGGACATGATGTAGTTAACCTAGTATTAGCATTGACAAATTTAATATGCATTACAAGCTTATGAAAATTAAGGTGTAAGTTAGTCCTAGTGTATTAAAGGAGCAATATCAATAATGGATATATGCAAGTAAAAGTAACTAGTACAAAAATGTAATGTAACTTGTGAAGTTTTGACCTAACACTTATGGGAATAATCCCCATTGCTTATGTTGCTTTGATGTTTTATTTTAAATATTGGATATAATACCCCACTACACATGAACATGATGATTTGTTTGATACACTGGGCATGATCCAATTGCATATGTTTTATGTATATAGTTCCATGTGTTGGGCGTGGACTCTAAAGCACATAATTGATGAGATCTTTTGTGTTGAGCGCGATCTCTGAGGCACATGAGTATTTGATGTTTTGTGTTGAGTGAGAAGATATGGATCACATGAGTATTTAATTATTTGTGTTGAGTGAGAAGCTCTGGAACACATGAGTATTTAATGTTTGCGTTGAGCGAGAGGCTCTCGAGCGCATGAATATTTTAATGTTTGTGTTGAGCGAGAGGCTCTGGAGAACATGAGTTATGAAACCTTTTTGTTGAGCAAGAAGATCTGAAGAACATAAAAAGATAAGAATTGGAAGTGTTGTGCATAAGCCATGGAGAATTCCAAGTTGATGTTGAGCATAAGATCTAGAATATTGGATCCTTGGCCATTATATCTCTAGGTGTATCCTACAAATACATCGTAGTATTAGTGTTGAGTGCGGAGCTCTGGAATTGCACTAAGTTTGTAACTCCTTTTTTCTTAGTGTTGAGTATGGGCTCTGGATAAACGCTAGGAGTTACTAAAAAATTAATATGTTGAGAGAAAACAACTATGATAAAACATTGATCGCATCTTACTTTATTTTAAGTGCTTAAATGAAATTTCAAATTTATGTATCTCATCAAGTACTGAAGAAATACCATGTAATGCGAGGGAATCCAACATGCAAGGAGGTTAGAGTTTCCTAACCTGATTGACCTAAACTCTACCTGAAGGCCTTAATAAAGAAGTGGTTATAAGCTAAGAAGAAATGTGTCTTGTGATTAGGGATCATGCTATATGATGCGTAAAAGTAAAAATGTTAACAAAGTTATATATGAATATATAGTTTATACATAATATGTATAAAAGAGTAAGTACAAGTAATAATACTAGTAAGTATGAATAATAATGAAAGGATATATATATTATTATTACTACTAATGTGAATTAAATATTAAATACCTACGAGATTCAAAGTAGGAACTAGTCAAAAGTTCCTAAGTTAAATTTAAATAAATATTAAAATGACCTAAATAAAGTAAAAATGGTTATTTCAAGAAAACAAATCGTTCTTGATTTAATTGCCCCTTTTCCTAAAAAGTATGTCTATAAAGACCCAATCCAAATAGATGATTGGGGATCATTTGATTATTCCATAATTTCTACCTCATCATTCTCAAGAGAGTTCTTGGAGAACATTTTTCCTAAGACGAAAAGGAAAATGATATAGAACCTCTTATCCCAAATAGGGAAGCCTTACCTTAGGAGCTCTAGGCTACTTGCATGTTGGAACCAACTCGGGGAGATCTGTATTGAAACCAAGAATGGTTCTGGGTCATGGTTGGGTGGAACTTGGTAGTTCCCAAGTTATCCGGTTATCTGAACAGAGGTCATAACTGTCTATGTACTTGTTAATGTTGGGTGTTTGAGTGTGCAGGGTTTCCATCCATTAAAATAGCTTCAACTTATAAGTATGAGGTTTCTTGATTTACCTTATAATTTACACAGGTTTTCTTATTAAATGAAGAGATTAAATTCTGGAAGGATAAATAGTATCTTTCTGCTATAACGAGGTTATTTTATTTACTCAAACATGATATTCTAGTTAGGGAAATATAGATCGTATTCATGTTTGTAATAATAGAGTGTCACCTATAGTCTTATTAGTTTTCAAAACCATAGGAGGATTTGGTCTCTATTATTTTCTGCATTATTATTTCATCATTTACCTGTTAATTTCAGTCTTCTCTAAAGAGCATATTGGTTTTAATAAAGTTCAAATTAATTAGTTTATCTAGATTTCTGATCATTTTTAAACTTATATACAAAATTAATACATATATTTTAGCTAATTAAATATCTTCCACTGCTGGCAAGTTTCATATTTCTAGCAAGCTTGTTATTTTTTTAACCATCGAAACTATTATGTATAGTTGTAGCTTAAACACTATGCATAAAATACAAATTAAATACTATTGTTGAAACTTATACCATTATAGCATAAACAAGATAAACATAGTTAACACATTTAAACCTACCAAATAACATAACGAAGATAATTGTTAAACAAACCCCAAACAATAATTTCCATTTTATAAAATTATCTACATAGCATGCCAGCCATCGAGACCTGTCAAGGTCCAACCATAGGCACGATTTATTATAACAAATATTCCTACTATATACTACCAAGCTAAGAATCAACCTTATACATAATAAAAACGAACTCTTAAACAATATATCCATTTAAAAAGATCCAGGATCGAATCCTATTGGCATCTCTGCCAAAATGAAAACACACACACACACATGGTATTGAACACCCAATCCATGCATTTGACATCCCAGGATTGAATCCAGTAGGCTTACCTTTTATTTACAAACAAAAACTATATCAAGAACATGCTAGGATCGAATCCTATATAAGGATTCAATTTGTGAAAAATGAATGTTGTAAATCCACACAAGTTTTCATATAATAAATTAAAAACTATGCTAAAAGAACTAAATACGCCGAGTAATATCCATAAATTTATACATAGGATGTGTATCCACATGAGGGTTGAGCCGTAGCTATCAAAGGTCAACTATAAACCTTAGTTTTAAAACCATAATCGTTAGTATGTCAATTTTCCACATTAAATCAAACAATAGAATTTACATAATGTGTTTCCTCACTACGGCTCTTGGTCGAGAGGTAAAAACCTCACCATAATAACCATTAAAAACAACAACCCAAACCATTTCAAATACATAGAAGGAATCTATTAAAGCCTACTGTTAACGTTGCTACATCCATGACTTTTAAACAACAAATACGCAATAGTAATCCAAGCTTACAACCATCACAATAATAAACTCAGTCATGTTCAATAAACCATATATCACACAATAATAAACATTTACAATTAAAACTACACACAAGTCACGATTGGACAATGGTTAAATTGCAAGCAATGGAAATGCCATAGTTCAAACCCATCATTGAAAACCAAAACATAGAGCTTCCATTAACTTATCAAACAATACGTTTTATCTTACAAAACCAAAAATGATTACACAAATGAGTCTCGTCTGGACAGACATGCCCTGAAGGTGCTACACTTAAACCATTACGAAAAATCATATTTACACATGAATATCTAGATTCCCATTAACAAAAAAGATCCATACAGTCGAATCCATAACCAAATATTCATAAAATTAACCCTTTCTACACAGATCTCAAAGCTCTGCTAAATATTTACATGTAGAGATAACAGGCCTAAGCTATTGCAGGGCTTACCCATGGAAGGGTATCAAAAATAGTCTGGTAAACACCCACGACCAGCGAATGGAATCCCTTGTCACTTGTATTTTAAAACATAGTACTATAATAAGTATGCTAAAACCACCACCTAAAGCAAACAATAGTAACATTGCAAAACCAAACAGAGAGCATACCTTCCAAACGTAGGGTGAAGTTGTTCCTCTACGACGTGATGAACCAAGGATCCAAATTGTGCATACAACCCACAACAGTGAAAAATGAATCCTAAACAATGACAGACCCAAGATTAGTGTTCATTTCCCCCTTATCCCAAGGAGTATTAATTGCGCCACCATGTCCACCGCCATTGACGTAATGTTTACCCACATGCACATAGTCAAAACCCCAACAATGTAATTTTGTATTAAAACCCACATCAAAACCCTCGTTGGCATAGTTAATCCATGGTTTCATGGCATATGGAATATTCCATGAAGGGCTTACCACCTAGACCATAGTGTTTACAAAGTATAATATAATGTTGGTTAAGTGTTATGACTTAAGCCTATAACGTTAGGCATGAACACATTCCAAATTATATGTTATAAATAAATAGCAAAGGGATAAAAATTATCATAAGTCCCAATTCACATTAATAATATCAACTGTGAAGATTCAGGCCTTACAAACCCCACCTTTGCATAAACAATAATGTAAACAATAGCAGTATGAATAGTTAGTCCAGGGCTTTAGTCCTTTGTGTCTTTGATATGAATAGGATAGTGTAGAGTGGATAGCATGCCCTAGGATGTCAATTTTAGCTTTCATAGCAAGATTTCACCATCTAATGAACCTGCACAAAGAAAGGAGAAGTTTTCATTAGTTCAACATGAACTAAGTAAACCCCGTAATAGCAGGTAGAACCATTTACCTCTCCAAGTGGTCCCATAAGGGATACAAATCCCACCACTCCAAAAATACATGTCTGAAATATTTTTCGAAAGGAAGGTGAAAGAGTTTCATGAATTAAGAATGGGTTCCATGACTATGGATTCTTTTATTAACATGTTTATGGATATGTTACATTATATGCCATACATAAAGGACGAGAAAGTGAAAATACAACAGTTTTTAGGATGTATTCCTCCCAACTTTCAGGAGAGGATTGAATTTGACATGCCTAAAACATGGGGCACCACCTTACACAAAGCTAGGATTTTCTATGAGCATGCATAGTTGAGGAAAGAGAAGATCAACAAAATCAAAGATAGGTCTAGGACCTTCTCGGAAAACCACAAACCAGGTTTCAACCCACCACCTTGCAGAAAATAAAACAATAGTTTCCCATCCAATAAGAACTTCAACAAGATAGGTACAAAGCCATATGTACCAGCTCCAAATGCTAAAAAGCTAGAAGCAAATGGGGGGGCCAATGTTTCCCCACTACAAATCAAATGCTTGAAATTCCAAGGGCCCCATTATGCCTGAGACTGTAAGAACAAGAACAATGAAGTCTTGCACAACTTACAAGAAGAACCAAAAGTAGAGGACATAGTTGGAACACCGCGGATTTATGCAGCCTTGGATGGCCAACAGGTACACCATCAGGATACCATGGTTGAGATAGAAGTTGAGGTTTCCAAGACTTCTATTTCAATATTAATTAACCTAGGTGCTTGCTGAAGCTATGTATCTCCTAAAATGGTTGATGTAAGTAAACTAGACAAAGTTAAACATGAGAAACCATGGCTTCTGCAATTAGCCATGGGTACGAAATGAAAGGTTTATGAAATAGTTAGAGGTTTTGAGGTAAAACTAAATGGTTTTCTTGCTAGAACAAACCTAAACATCCTACCCTTAGGATCATATGATACACTTATTGGCATGGACTAGTTATAACAACATCATGTCATGCTCGATTGTTTACACAAGTCAATCTTGTGTATAGATAAATCAGGTAAAGATTCAAGGCATGCCTAAGAAATTTTATGTAAGGTAGATATTTGATTTACAAGAAAAGAAGTGCATTATGAAAGGCTACAAACTGTTTGCAGTGAACATTGAGGACATAGAATCTAAAAGAGAATAACACATCGAGGACTTTCCAGTTCTCGTATACTTTACAGACATATTTCCTAAGGAAATCCCAGGATTACCACCAAAATGAGACCTATATTTTTCCATAGAACTAACACCAGGTTCAGTTCCATCCTCAAAATCCCCTTCCCGCATGAGCGCACTGGAGTTGGTGGAGCTCAAACTGTATTTGCAGAAGTTGATTGAGAAGGAATATATCTGACTGAGTGTGTCCCCTTAGGGAGAACCGATACGTTTCCTAAAGAGGAAGGACGGTATTATGTGGATGTGTATCGATTACTACCAACATAACAAGATGATCATCAAGAACCGATACCCACTCCCTAGGATCAATGACTTGTTTGATCAAGTAGGAGGAGCCAAGAGATTTTTAAATATCAACCTGTGATTTGGATACCATCAGGTACAGAACTGCGACGAGGATATTCATAAAACCTCCTTTCATATGAGGTACAACTACTATGAGTTTGTAGTGATGCCATTTGGGTTGACCAATACACCCACGAACTTTATGTGTATGATGAACAATATCTTCAATAGATACCTAGATAAATTTGTTTTTATCTGTATATAAGACATCCTAGTTTACTCTAAGAGTAAAGAGGAACATGATGAGCATCTCTGCATAGTCCTACAGGTGTTACGGGAATACCGGCTCTAGGCTAAGTTTAATAAATGTGATCTTTACAAACAATAGATACAGTACTTGAGTCACATCATCTCCAAGAAGGGGATAGTTGTAGACTCAAAAAATAATAAATAAAAAGATGATTGGCCTACCCCTACTATTGTCACTAACATTATATCCTTTTGGGGATTATCTGGTTACTACCGAAAGTTCATTGAGAACTTTTCTAGGATAGCTTGTCCCATGACCGCTTTGCAAAAGAAGTCGAACAATTTCTTATGGATGACCAAGTGCAAGTGTAACACCCCAGTTTTGACCCTATTGGAATTAATGTATATGATGTATGTATTGTAAATAATCATGGTGTGGAGCTAAAGGCAATAGCCCCACCATCGATTTAGTTGTGTTATGTTTCAGCGAACGGAATCGTTGCCGATGGTCTATCGTGGTACACAGAATATATTAAATTTTGTCATCATGTAAATATGCATCTTTAATTAAATGAAGCCAAATAGCTATGCCAATGCAACCATATTGAAAATGGCATGATTATCCCAAGGATAAGGGGGGGAATTGTTAAAACTTGAACCAATGGAAAAAAAAGCCATGTGTCAACCACCCATTCAAAACTGCTGATGTTAGTTGAGGGTAGTTATTGCTGGGAAGTGGTGGGTGGCAGGACTGTCAGTCCTTGCCCACATGCCCACTCCACCAGCAAACTTTCTATCTTCATGTAGGCAGGATAATGGGAGGGATTCACTCCATTATTTCTCATCCTCACGCGTCGATTGGGATTCACTATCATTTTTCCTCACACAGGGAGACCACTGCCAAACTCCATTGTCTTTCTCATTCTCACGCACAGGATTTTTCCTAGTTTTGACTCATGCAGCGAGCTGGGAGTCGTGTTCTTTCATCCATGATTTCCCTATGAAGGGACATTCACATTTTTTAGCTGTGTGTATGTTTTCCTTACCGACTGTGGCTTGCGTATATGTTATCCTCTACCCAGCTGAGAACCTGGATTTTATTTCCATCTTTAGACTGTGTAAGTTTCCCCGGTGACTTCATTATTCAGAACGGGCCGTTGTTTTCCCTATGTTTCTTGGATGTGTTTGCTGTTATGTTTTGGGGGTTGTTGTAGGTTGCTTGGGAGTCATTTTGGCCACGATAGGGCCAATAACGACTCAGGAGTCATTTTCCCTATCTAAGCTGTAACTGTTGATTGATTGCATGCGTGTAATGGTTGGTCTTCGGACTATGTTGGGAGCAGGGATGGGGGATTGGTTTTCTTGATAAACTTGGTGTGCTTGGAAACCACACAAACAGAGCTAGAGGGTTGTATTTCTTCTCCACAACCCCTGAATAGCACTAGAAGGGAAGTCAGGTCCTGAGGTACTGTGTAACAGAGAAGAGATTGATTCCTTGTGTTGGGTGTGTGTGTGTGTGTTAGAAGTCAGGATAGTTCTAGTGTAGGTGTTCCTAGCTCTATAATGGGCTCACCAGCTCAGCATTTATCCTTTCCCACCTCCTTGATGGCCTGATAAACCTAACCATGTTGGCTTGGATGTCTTGTTGATGGCTTGATAAACCCAACTACGTTGGCTTGGCTATGTTTTATGTATCCTTGGCTATGTGTAAGCCTGCTTGTTCCTTACTCCTTGGGGAATCATGCCCAGCTCAGGGGTGGCAGCATTGCGGAGAGATTTAGGAGCATGCTAGCCTATGGTTGGGTGGAACGTTGCAGCGACGTAGCTGGTTGAGGGATGAGTTCTTTATGAGATAAGTAATCTTGACCATTTCATCTCTGTATTTATATTTATTGTTTAATGAATACGATGAACATGTTGAATGCTTGTATGAACGCGTGTTTGCTTCCACTGTATGATAAATAATCATGTATGCATGTTCTAGTTCAAATCATTTTGTTTCATCATTTTATGTACATACATGTTCATGGGCCGGTTGCTCGGATGGTTAATGCCATGGTAGCATCCTCTTCGCTAGTCAGAGGGTCAGGGATGCTACAGTGAGGAATTTTTTCATAAGCTTAAACAACTTTTGATGACTACAACAATACTACGAATTGCGGATCCCGACGGGCATTTTGTTGTTTGCATGGGTTCAAGAAAGGGAGGGCTCGGAGGAGTCCTCTTGCAGAATGATTACGCGATATGTTATGAATCGCGAAAGTTAAAAGAACACGAACATAAATACCCCACCCATTATCTTGAGTTATCAGCCATCATCCAAGCCTTGAAGATGTGGAGGAACTACCTCATGGGGAAGATTTTTCTTCTAAAAACAGACAATATGAGTCTAGAGTATTTATTTGAGAAATCGGATCTAAATGCCAGAAAGTCCATATGGTTGGTTTTCCTTAGTGAGTACCATTTCGAGCTAAAGCATATAAAGGGAAAGGAGAACAAAATTATTGATGCTTTAAGCTGACAATATCATATGATATATGAGGTGACTTTAAGTCAACCAATTCAGAATTACATGAGAGGATTAGAACGACCAACAGAGTTGACCAATTCTATGTTGAAATCCTCAAGAAGGTCTAAGAGGACAGGTTGTTTCAGCAACAAAAAGAGTACAAAGTAGATGAATAGGGACTATTGTGGTCCAAAGAAAGATTTTATGTTCTAGAAGGAGGGGACATCAGGTCCACCATCCTAACAGAATTTCATCGGACACCCTAATCGAGGTATCCAAGATATCAAAAGATGATATCTATAGTAAAGAAACATTTTTTCTGGCCTAAGTTAAAGGACGACATAGCATTGTTTATCACAAAATGTCAAAAATTTCAGCTGGTCAAAGCTGAGCACTAGCATCCTTCATAATTGTTGCAGTCGTTACCCATTCTAGAATGGAAATGGTAGGTTATTAGTACGGATTTTATCATGGGTCTACCAAAGAGTTAGAATCAAAATGACTCTATATTTGTAGTAGTTGACAATTTGTCAAAAGAAGTACACTTCATTCCAGTAAAGTCAAACTACAAGGCAGTACAAATTGTCAACATATTCTTAAAGGAGATATTTATATTGCATGGGATACCCAAGGAAATCATCTCGGATCGAGATACAAAGATTACCAAGAATTTTTGGAGATCCTTATTCTTCGGATTAGAGACACGGTTCAAATTTAGTACTGCTTACTGCCCACAGACTGATGGCAAAATATAATGGCTAAACCAGATTATAGAGGATATGCTTTGGATGTATGTCATCAACAACCCCACCAAGTGGGAAGATTACCTGAATCTTGCAGAGTTTCCATATAACAATGGATACCAAACCTCTACCAAGATGATTCCCTTTGAGATACTTTATGGATGGACGTGTAGAACACCAGTTACTTAGGATAGCCCAGTGGATCGACTCATGTTACACAATAGGATTTGAACCCAAAATCCAACAACAAAATTCAATGACATCCCACGTAAAGTATGTTTCTGTCGGTTTGCAATGATGAAAAGTATTGTACCTTCTGATTTCTTTAAGCATTGTCGAATTTCCGACGTCCTTAGAGTAGGTTTTTTTATGACACTTTGCAACACTACGTCGTCAAATTTGCGACGGAAGTGTGTCAAATTTGTGATGACACTTTGAGGATTAATCGTCATATATTCGACAGTAGTGTGTCAAATTTTCGACGACACTTGGAGGATGAGTCGTCGTATTTTTGACGTCATTGGGCTATTTTTTGAAAAAATATAAAGACATATTTCAAATAGTTTAAACCCATATTTCCAATGGTAACTAGGTTCATATCATCGAACATTCGATGACTGATGAAATATAAATATAAACATTTTTAAACATTCTAATATGTTTTCTATAGAAGCAATGAACGGTTTGCGGAAATTATTTATTCGTCAACGGATAGTTTGAGGAATTGTTTAATTCTTCAACAGGCGGTTGCAGAAAACAAAATTTCTTCCACATACAGTTTGCGGGAATTTTTTTCTTATTCGAAAAACCTCCATTAGAGAAAATTGTGATGCGTGGAACTTTATTTTTTAATATTTTCAATAGTATTCATTCACGAAGTTCGTGAGAAAATGTCAAATAGAAATATTCCTGATCCAAACGAACACAATCAACAATTGCTTGCTAGACTATGGGATACAGTGAAACGAAGGGGTGATGGAAAATTTTATTGTCCATGTACTCAATGCAAGGGATTTGAGAGGAGAAGAATATTGATTTCAACAGCCACAAAACATTGCAGGGAACATGAACACGCTGAGGGAGGGGGGGAATGAATATCGTCCATTTGTAGGTTTAGCATTATAAAGTTTTTTATATTCTTTGCTTTGGTAAATGTATGTATTGTTTTAATATTTCCTATATTAAATTATATGTATTGATGTTTTCATTTATTTATATAGGAAAGACACCCTACGACATATCATCCAGAGGAAGTGATTTCAAAACAAGCTCTGGATCAGGATCAGGGAGCATCTATGTTTAATGGAGAACAAGTGAATGATCATATTGGACAAGATGATCATAATGATAACATAGTTGAAGATAGTGGTACAAATAAATTGATCCATAATTCATTTAATGTTAGAATGGATGATGATGATGGCAATGATAATGAAAATATGATGACTATGATGATGTTCACTATATACCTCTNATATATATATATATATATATATATATATATATATTATGTAGCTTGATAGCTAAAGTTTTGTTACCACCATCAAATATTTTACCTTGCACATATCGAGATTTATCTTCCATCATGAAAGAGATTGGAATGCATTATCAAGCAATTCATGCATGCATGATGACCATGTTATATATTATAATCAACATGAATTTGAAATATAATGTCTGGAATTTCATATAAGTAGATATCGAACAGATCAAGTAAAAAAAAAGGTGGCTCACAAGGTTCTTCGTTATATTCCTATCATTCCATGTTTGCAACGACTGTTCAGGTGCAATAACATAGCACAATTTATGGATTACCATGTGAGGAATAGAATTCAAGATGATGTTATTTGAATGCCTACAGATGGTTCTGCTTTTAGAGATATGGAGGAAAAGTGGCCTCACTTTAAAGAAGAACCACTTAATCTTAGGATTTCTTTGGTAAGAGATGGTTTTATTCCATTTTCATGGATGAAATCCATTTACACGGTGTGGCCTATCTTTGTTATCAACAATAACATTCCTCCATGGTTGTCAATAAAGAGGGAGCACATAATGTTGTTAATGATTATTCCAGGTATTTTGTGTCTACAACTATTTTATTTCTAATGTAGTTGTTTCATCTCATTTGTCGCATTATGTTTCCTAATGTCATTTGTATATTTTTTATTTTACTCTTGTGCATGGTTTATATATCTTAATGGTTCTCATAATTATATATTTTAAATGTACTTCAAATCAATCACGTAAGTTTCAAGTCAAAGATATGAATATATTGAACCTCTTATACATGAGCTACTTAAGTTATGGAATGGCATCACTATGTATGACGTATCTATACCAATATGGAAAAGGCAATCTCAATTCCATGCAATGGTTGTATGGACTATACATGATGCCCCTATGTTAACCCAATTTTGTGGTTTGTATTTTTAAGTTCCACTTTAATTGTATTTAATTTTATGAAGTAGTTAATATAGTTTATATATAATTATAATTGACATAGAAATTCCATATCTATATATTGTAGGTCTTCAGAAAAAGGGTAAATTTTCTTGTCCAGTTTGTGATCCTAAGATAAAATCTCGTCGCTCAAAAATATTAAGAAAGGAGGTGTTTGATCAGTATAGGCATTTTCTCTCTAAGAATCACAGGTATAGAACAACCGAAAAAAATTCTTTTCAATGGGAAGCAAGAGACTGCATTAAAACCACGGAGAATGACACCTCACCTTTGGAAAATGCAATACAATAGAAATCATCATCATGGTATGTATGGTTCATCGTATATGAATTGTTATATATTTTAATTTTTATTCTGAGTTGTTTATTGTAGTGGCCATATTTGATTTATGATGTAATTTATTTATAAACTAATATTAATGATGTCCATCGTGATCATGAAGGCATTAATGGGATTCCAGGAGGAATGAAAATTTATCCTATACAATTCAGCAGGTTTCCCTACTATGAGCACTTATAAATTGCTCATTGGTTTGATAGAATGAATATTGAAAATATTGTGACTGAAACATTATGGTGACTACTGGAGCTAAGGAGGTTGAAAGATAAAATTGTGAAATCTTGCAAAGAAATTCAAGAAGGAAACCATGCAATGAAAGATGTCATCCAATTTCATAGCAATGGAGACCAAGTTAATATAAACTCAATTCCATGGATGTTTACGGAGCAGGAAAGCAATGTTGTCAAAGAAGTAACACGGAAAATTAAATTTCCTACTAAATTTTGTGCAAACTTGAAGAATATCATAACAAAAAAAGGTGATTTTGCGGGTTTCAAAACACATGATTGGAACGTCTTCATCAAGGTAATTATTATTGTTATGTCCATATATTTTTTTTTCATTTTATTGCATAATTTTTTTTCTTGTTTGTATACTCTTTGATTAATGAATGGCGTGGTTTGTATATTGATACAGTGTGTTCTACCTCTCTCTCTCCTGGACAACTTCGACAACAATGTAAAACAAATTTTATATAATCTTGGTAAATACATAAGGTAACTAGTGATTAGTTGCTTGTCCTTAGTGTTTCTTTAATTCTCTGTATAATTTATATTTGTTTTTTGTGCACTATTTCATGATATGTAATTTAATGTTTTTTTTGTTAAATATCATTATTAGTTTGTGTCACTTGTATATGGTTGACATCTAAAGAAATCCATAAAGAAGATATAAAATATTGGAGGAGAGAGATTCCTGGTCTCATGTGTGAAATGCAAAAGCATCTACCTTTGCTATTTTTCAATGCAAAGTAACACCACCTCATACACCAAGTTGAGGAGATTGAGTTGTGTGGACCTATGCACTCAAGGTCCATGTGGATGGTTGAGAGGCACTTGAAATTTATGAAGGGTTTGGTGAGAAAAAGAGCACATGTTGAAGGTTCCATGATGTAACGATATATAGTATACCAAAACATGTTGTATGTTAGTGAATATCTTCATATTTTAGCATCAAAGCTCAATTTACGTCCCATTTGTGATCCGAACTCCAATAACAAATTTGAAGGGGAGGAACTAAAGGGGAAAGGTAGATCAAGGAAGGTTAAAGGTAATTATTGGCTAGTGGATGTTTATTATATCGTTCATATTCTAATTGAATTTTCTAGTTATTGCATCAATTAATAGCATATACTTTGTTCATAAAATTTACATCTGTCTTTCATTTTAATGATTATTGTCATCAAGCAGTTGATCGATAATGTGATGCAATTCATTTATACATCACAAAAAATATTGACTAGATGAAGGTATGGATTGAATGATGTGAACAATCAGGTCATTGAATATCATGGGAAGGTGTGGATTCATTGGTAAAAGAAGCACGCCGCAGTGGACATAGAAATATTACAGAAAGGGAAATTGATTTAGCATATGGTTTAAAAGATAAAATGGAAAGCATATTAATCAATCACTCTAAATCTTTTATTTTGCAAATTACATTTTGACGTACATGTTGTTCTTTTCCACGTATTGTTGCATAACTATTGAATCATTTTGTAATCTTTTCATGTATTTCTTGTTGCAGGTAAGACACCATAAGGCTATGGTCTACAATGGTTGTAGATATCACATCAAAAAATTGGATGAAACAAAGAAAACATCATATTGTGGGATATCTGCAGTCTTTGAGGTGACTAATGTTTCATCTAGAAGTGACAAACATCCATAACTCTTAGAAAATCGATACTATGGGTATTTGGAAGATATTCTACATTGTGACTTTAAATCCTTCAAGGTAGTTCTATTCGTTGTCAAATGGTACAGATTACGATTGAATCAACATGATTTTGATAGAACTGTTATTGAACATGATAATAGATTTACCATGGTAAATACAAGGTTGTTTGATCCATGAATCGAGCCCTATGTTCTTCCAAGCCAATGTGAATAGGTATTTTACTCGGAGGTTCCAAGTAAAGCGGGCTGGTCATTTGTCGTGAGACACGATCCAAGGGGAAGGCCGATAAAGTATAACCTAGATGATGGTAATGAAGAGGGTTCTCTGGAAGAAGAAGGCTATGATGAAAAGCATGATCAACATGAGTTAGATGATGATGATGATTTAGCAAAATATTTCCAAGAATTAGTTGAATCAGATGATGTAGCATACAATGCCCATGAATATTATACTAGCAATGACACCATGAGCGTAAATGAATTAGATGATGATGATGATATGGCCAATCCTTACCATGTTGACTCTAGATCTAATGATATGGATGATGACTTGGATGAAGAAGACGATGACTTGGATGAACACAACGATGAAATATATTGAAAGGTAAATATTTAATTAGACCTATTCTTTTATATTATTTTTTAAGAAGAGTTACTATCATCATCATCATCACTATAATCATCATCATCGTCGTCGTCAGCACCATCATCATCATTATCATCATCATCATCATTATCATTATCATCATCATCATCATCATCATCATCATCATCATGACCCTCATCATCATCATCATAATCATCATAATCATAATCAGGTATCATCATCATTATCATGAACCTCTTCATCATCATCATTATCATCATCATCATCATCATCATCATCATCATCATCATAATCATCAACATCATCATTATCATCAACATCATCTTCATCATCATCACCGTCGTCTTCATTTTCATCGCCTTCATCATCATCATCGTCGTCATCTTCATCATCATTACGATGATGTTTAGCCGCATCATCTTCGTCATCATTATTTTCATCATCTTCATCATCATTATTTTCATCATCATCATCACAATTATCATCACCATCGTCATCATGTTGATCATCATCATCACCATCATCACCATCATGATCATCTTCATTATCATCATCATCGTCGTCTTCATTAGCAACATCACCATCATCACTATCATCATCATCATCATTATCATGATCTTCATTATCATCGTATTCATCATCATTATGTTCATCATCACCATCCACATCAACATCGTCATCATGTTGATCATCATTGTCTTCAGCATCATGATAATAATCATCATGATCATCTTTATCATCATTATCATCATCATCATATTCATCATGTTGATCATCATCATCTTCATCCTCATGATAATCATAATCATCATCATCATCATCATCATCATCATCAATATCATTATCATCTTCATGATGATGATGATGACAATTAAAATCATCTTCATGATGATGATCATCATCATCGTCCTTGTCGTCGTCGTCATCGTCATCGTCATTGTCATCATCTTCATCATCATCATCTTCATCATCATGACCCTCATCATCAACATCATCGTCATCGTCATCATCATCATCATCATCATCATCACCACCACCATCATGACCATCTTCATCATCATTGTTATTATCATGATGTTCAGCATCATCATCTTCATCGCCATTATGTTCAACATCATCATTAACATCATCACCATCGTCATCATGTTCATCATCATGATAATCATCATCATGATCACCATCATCACCAACATCACCATCATCACCAAGTTTAAATACATATTTTATAAAATTGGAATTAAAATGTATTCATTAATATTGTCCATATTAATATAATAAAACAAAATTATATATGATGTTGGTCTTTAATGTCTATTCAAATCAAAATATATTATTACATTATTATAAAATATTAATATTATACACTTTTATTTAAAATTTTCTAATAACTTTTGAGACCATTTTCGGAATATTTTGTTTTTATATTTATATAAGGAAAAAGTGAGAATCTTTTATTTTCTTTTGTGATTGAAAAGACAATTGATCTATTTTCTCACAAAATTTTGTTTTTATTTGTTAAGTGAAGTGTATCTGATATTAACATAATAACTATATGTAATGTTTCCACACTATGTTTATTATTTTGATAGTAATATACACTTCTATTTGGAATTTTCCTTAAAATATTGGGTCAGTTTTTACAATATTTTATGTTATCTATGCAATGTTTCTTTATGAAAAATGTGAGAAAATTAAATACATTGGATTTTCAGTTGTAATTACACATTAAATTTGAAAATTAAAATTGAAATTGAATTGCAATGTTGAATTGTAATTGAATTCTAATGTGTAGACTGTAATGTAATTATAATTTAAATTTTAAATTGTAATGATGTTGATGATGATGACCATGATGATGAATATGATGATGATGATGATGACGATGATGATGTGAATGATGATTATGGTGGTGGCAATGATGATGATGGAAATGATGATCATGATGATGAAGATGGCAATGGTGATGATTGTTTGTAAAGGAAAGTTTCCTATGGCTAGGGTTTAAGAGGCCAAAAAATGTACTGGGGCTGAAAGGTGGATGTATAATGTTCAGCAAGCATATATAAGCAAGTTTTAGAGATTGGAATGGTTCATACCTTATCCAAACGAAGGTTGATCCAAGCAGCCCTTCAATCCTCTTCTTGCTCCTCTTGCTCCAAGAGACCTGCAAAATGAATTATACCTTCCTCAAACCAATATGACCACGTATAAAGCAATGATAATCAAAGAAATATGAAATAATATTCTGATTAATATCATCATATGATCATAAACATAAATACAATCACACATTGAACAATGATTTGGGAAGAAGAAGGACATCACATCTTTATTAATCTTGAAAACAAGTACAATTATACCTTCTCTTCAAGTTCAGAACCTCACGAAACCTTGATCTAGTTTGGTTGCTTCTCTTCTCCAAGGAACTCAGCCTCCAAGCTCTGCAACACAAGGGGATGATCACCAGGACAAAGGTGTGGGCAAAGAGAGTCCCATTTCCTTCAGCATAACAATGCAAAGATTCAAGTCTCCTCTCATGGACCTCCCTACCTCTATTTATATGCTTAATGAAGATTTAGGGTCGAAGACAAAGTAGTTACAACTGAAGGAGTTAGTTGCATAACTACCCAAAATTCAAAAGACATGTTTTTTGACATTTTCAGGACGTGTATGCGAGTTTGCAGAAACAATAGTCGCGTACACGAGGAGGCATATGTGGGTTGCCAATACATAAAGTCGCATATATAAGGCATACGTGACTATTATATATGGCAACTCATGTACATACGTGGGTATTATATAGATCAAGTCGCATACGTACACGGGTTTCCTTAAGGGAAAGTCATGTACATAAAAAAACTCATTTTTAGGGTATTTCTGGGCATTTTCAAACTTTGGTGTCTTCTGGAAAGTTTTAGCTGACTGAACTACCTTTCCAAAGATGTAGAGATTAGGTCAAACAAAGTTACAAAACTCAAAATATGGGTCCTCCAAGTTAGGTTTAGGGTTTAGGGTGACTTTCAATGACTTTCATGAAGTCTCGTCATGGAAGTGTCGACATGCGACGAAATCATGGGAAAGTGGTCACAAGCAGAGATGTGTCATTTTGAGCTATAACAATTATGATGACGATGATGATGATGATTATGAGGGTCATGATGATGAAGACAATGATGATGAAGACGACGATGATGATGTTTTTTATGATGATGATCATCATCATGATGATGATGGCGATGAGGGTCCTAATGATGAAGACAATGACAATGATGATGATGATGATGATGATGATGATGATGATGATGAGGGTCATGATGATGATGATGATGAAGATGATGATGATGTAGATGATGACGATGATGAATATGATGATGACGATGACGATGATGATGATGATGATGGAAATGATGAAGACGATGATGAAGATGATGGTGGTCATCATCATTGCCATCATCATCACCATCATCATCACCGTCATCATCGCCATTACCATGATGATGATGATGATGATGAGGGTCATGATGATGAGGATCATGATGATGAAGACGATGACGACGACGACGATGATGATGATGACAATGATGATGAGGGTCATGATGATGAAGAAAATGAGGACAATGATGATGATGATGATGATCTTCAGCATGATGATGATGGAAATGACGATGATGATGATCTTCACCATGATGATGATGGAAATGATGATGATGATGATGATGACAATCATCATGCTGATGAGGATAATGATGATGATCAACATGATGAAGAAGATGGTGATGATGTTGATGATGGTTATGATGATCATGACCTTGATGATGATTATCATGATGATCATGATCATGATGATGATTATCATGATGATAATTATCATGATGATGAATATGATGATGATTAACATGATGGTGATGATGAAGATGATGGTGATGATGGTGATCATCATCATTTCCATCATCATCATCATCACCATCATCACTGTCATCATCGCCATTACCATCATCATCATCTTCTTCATCATCGTTAAATGGATTATGATGGTTATTACTTATTAAGGGTTATAGATTTACAATTGAAGCATTTGATGTACTTATAGGGATTAAGGGTTAAATGGATTAACAAGTCTAGGTGCTATATAGACTAAAGGATATATGGGTTATCAATTATAGTTGTTAGTAATCAGATATTAAAGATTTTTAAATATTAAATATCAATGGTTATAATGGATTATGGTTATAATTTTTTATATAGATTAGGTGTTAGTAATAAATATATATATTTTTTTAAATATTAAATATTAAAAAAAATTTAAAAAAAAATATTAATTAAAAACATGAAAAATGAAAAAAAAAAACAAAAACATGAACATACCTTACCTCACTCTGTCATTGTGAATTGAGCTAAACTATGCCTCTTATCACCGCTGTGTGGACTATGAACTCTACCTCTTGGCACTGAGCGAACTGTACTGGACTATGAACTCTACCTCTTGGCATTGAGCAAAATGTACTAGACTCTACCTCTCGTTGTGTGGAATATGAACTCTACCCCTCATCGTTGAGTGAACTATGAACTCTGCCTCATTTTGGTTCTAAACTGTGGACTCTACCTCCTTTAGGTAGGAACAAAAGTTGTTGCAATCATCGTTGAGTGAACTGTGGACTCTGCCTTATTTTGGTTCTAAATTGTGGACTCTTCCTTCTTTGGGTAGGAACAAAATTTGTTGCAATATATCATCTAGGCACATAATGCCTCCTAAATTGGTGATTTTATGTCATATCTAATATATCTCTCATTTGTCTCATATTCGTTCAGGGTTTGGGGGTTACTTTGGGGGTTACGAAATAGGTTTAAGGTTCAGGTTTGGGGGTTATGAAATAGGGTCAAGGTTCAGGTTTTGGTGACTAGTGAGGCTAAACCAGTTGATTTAGAGGTTGAGGAAACCATTCCATTCTGGAAAAGATTAAATAAATGTGTTCTACACTGCATAAACCTGGGATTGGGCTAATGGAAGTAAGCTATAACATGGGATTGTTGTTAGAGTTAGGATTATTACCATGGGAATGCATGTGATTGAGTTACTAAATGCATGTGATTGAGTTTCTGAAACCATATGCTCCTTTGAATCAAATGCACCATTAGCATTCTCATAATGTGGAAATTGGTTAACAAGTTCTCTCCTCTGGGGAAAATTTTAAAGGTGACAGGAAATATTTCTACAAGTCCATAGTTTCCATCATTTTCCACTAAAGTACCTTTAACACTCTCCAATAAATGATTACTTTTTTCTGAACTATGATCATAATGCTTCTGTATTTCCATTGCACCTGAAAGATTCAACTCTAATTTTAAAAAAGTCTTCTGACTGGAAGGATTTTGCAAGGAACTGCTACAATTTTGAGTTGTTAGAAAGGTCCCAGTGGTATCCACCTTTAATTCCCTCTTTACAGCATGCTCCTCTTTCATTTTACTTTGTTGTATCATCCTCATCTGAAATAATTTAGGTTCACATGAAACAATGACTTGGTATTACGCAGCTTCAACTTGACATTCAAAGACATCAATTTTGATTTGATCAACTTTTTTGTCAATAATGCATAATTCTCTTGTGGTGTTAGGAACTATATCAGCAGTTAAGAGTGTGCTATTGGATTTCTATTCCATGGATAGAAAGGTATCCTTAATTGAATATGTAACAACATAATCCACATCCAAGCCATGATCATTGAGCTTGTAGCGGTTCTATTTCAAAGCCTCCAATTAATCCTGGTTGGAATAGGCATTATTGATAAAATTATGAGTTGTAAGGAATTGTGGAGAAGATAATCCTTCTTTTCTATAATGAAGTCCCTTTGGATAAGCTTCTAAAGTATAATCTCCCATTCCAAGAGCACAAATTTGAGCTACAACCTTTCCCTCTTCTGGTGAAGATAAATACACCTTTGATTGGTATCCTAAATAGCCCCCAATGCCTTCCTATTATCTTTCCAAACCAGATGCTCTTCTATTTCACACCTACTCCTATGTGTCCATGATTCTTCCAAGTCTTTGTAAATTATCTCCTCCTGTTTCATCAAATATTGCATAGAGATAATCATATTCCTTACTAGACCATCTTGAATATGACTGCCTCTTAGTCCTATGTTGTTGTTACTTAGAGGACCTCTTTTATCCTTCCATTCAACATCCCTTTATGGGACAATACTATCAGCTCCACTCTTTAGTGCGTGTTCTTTCCCTTTGCAAAGAACATTAGCAGAGGTTTCCACAACATTTTTATTTTGACAAACAGGCTCCTTGGGAGTTAACTGCATGCTATGAGAGATATTGAAACTATTCTCTAGATTTGAACCAGCATCTCCTAATATTTAGCTACATATGTCCTCCAAAAATACTAGAACTAAGGTAAGTTGTTTAGGACTCTATTATTTCCAATATCTCTATAAAAATGAAAAGGAGGAAAGGGGTAGGGGTTGGAAATTGGCTAGGTTACAAATAGTAATGCTTTTGGATTTTAGCTATGTGTTATTGGATGGGGTTACAAACTGGTTTTCAATTGGTGATTTTATCATTCCCTTAATTGAATCTCTTTATAATTCCCTCTTTGTCAAATTAGGATCATCAACAGAGAACTCTGTGCGGTGTTACTGGTTGTTAGATGGCCGGTATAAAACCAGTTTGAGGTTTTATCACTCTTTTTACCCACACACTTTCCCATAACAGCTCAAATATTGAGGTTTTATAATTTTGATGTTGTTTTTTATCATTTTGATATTCTTTTTAGATATAGACTGCTGTGAATCATTTTCAAGTCACGTGTTAGCTGATGCTTAGACTGTTGCACATGAAATGATGCCTAAAGAATGGCTATAATTGAAAATAAGGATTCCTCTAATAGAGTGATTATGATATACCCATGCTATTGATAAATAGTATTGGGTTGATTCCTATCACTACTTATTACATAAATATAGCATACTCTTTTACGGAATAAAGAAATACAAGCTCTATCATAGTGTAGAGTGAATTCAGTACAGTGTTCATTATTTAACTAAGCTCACTCTTGTTGATTAGTGTGCAAATCCATTGCTTGTCCTTATTTGAGACCATGTATCTCATCGTTCAATCACTTATTTCCGGTGGTTAAATATTGGTGATAGGGTAGTGTACTTATTAGGGATTCACTTATGACATAATCATGGTAATCCAACAGCCTTATAGTTACCTGATACATAACATGATAGATAGAGTTGAACATGATCATTATTATGTATACATGGTGTTAGCTGCTTGCAAACTCGATACCCTGCTTACTTGTACATTAATATATAGTATATATTATGGAAACATAGGTACCATTCATCATAAGTAGTGAGCTTAGAGATTATATATGGAACTACTTGACCCTTTTAAGTTGAAGTAAGGTGAAGAGTAACATTATGGATATCGTACTTGATTCCTGGGTATTTATGTCCATATTACCCTTATCTCTCTAATTGGGTAGTGTATGATTCAGTATTCCTATGGATACCATAGGAATAGAATAGCATTAACATTACACATATTAGGAGGATATACTATCCTTTTATATTAGGTAAACAACGTATATAATGTATAGAACATTATATCCTTATATTAGAGTAATTACACGTGTACATGGTTCGTAACAAACTAACATCTTGCTTCTGATATCAATATCATATGAATAGAACCAATCACATGGGGTTATACTAGTACTGTAATTTCATATGTTACCAATATAATGGAAATAGTTCTGATATCATGTTCATTAACTAGAATGTTAGAACCAATACAGTATAATACTAAACAAGAATAACTAAGAAGGAGTAAGCATAACCAATAGCTTGAATAAGCTTACACATATACTAAGAAATAATGAATCTCACTCAGCCCAGAATTAGGTATGAATGATGTCTTTTCCCACATTCAGCCTAGAATTAGAAATGAATGTTGTTTTAGGGTTGCTTGAGGCCACAAGTAGACCCAAAATTGTCCATAATGCTGTAAAAAAGGTATAGACCTGTCTGAAAAGTAATCTTTGTCATAGGACAAATATTTCTAGAATTCCTTTGCTTGTAATTCGTAATAACCCCATTAATTTAGGATCACATATAATACTAGACAATATTGGGACACAATATACTACAGAAGATGGACGGGAAAATGACTCTAATGAAGACTAGACTAAAGGAAGATAAAAATTGTTAAAATAACTATAACAATACAAAAGTGGACTTACTTCCCTATAGTTGATTTATTGGTGTCTCAAGCCCATATTGAGGAAGAAATGGTTTCCTAGAAGGTCAAGTTTAAACTCTTCCTAGATTAACCAGTTTCAAAGAAAAGAACTATAAGGATAACCAGAGGGTTTTTTGCTCTTCTCATAGAGATGAACATTTTATTTTGGAAATGTATGTGGCCTATATGCTTAGTGGGGATGAGTACTAAAATCAATGAATACCTTTTTTGTTGCAAAATTCTTATCCTTGTAAGTTAATATAAATTACAAAGAGTAGGCCTTTACATCACTAAATTTCCTCTTTCCACCACAGTGAGGAATTAAAGCATATTCAACTGGGTTGTAATAGTAGAGGACATAGTGTACTCTCATATAAATGCACTTAACATAAATTTTAGTTTCTTAATATTCCCAAAAACTTTGGAAATCCATTCAATTGAAGCCCTTTTTAGGATCCTCAAAGTTTCTTTATATCTTTTTTTCCAAGAAAGAATTTGTATAAAATATTAGGTTTCATAATTCCGCATGTCTCCATATGATTTTATATATGGAAGGCCTTACATAACCCCTCTAAGTTGGAATCACTTAAAGTACCAAGAAAATTTGGGACTCAAGATACTACAAGAGATGGAAGAGAAAATGGCTAAGATAATGATTGTTTATAGAACTATGAGAATACAAAAGGGGATTGATTTCCTTGTAGATTATTTAATGGTTTCTCCCGCCCATCTTAAAGAAGAAATGGTTTCCTAGAATATCAATTTGCAATTCTTCCTACATAACCAGATCCAAGAAATAAAATTATAAATATAACGATAAGGTTTTCCAAATCTTCTCATAGAGATGAATATTTCAATTTTGAAATGTCTATGTCCTATATTCTTGGAGGGGAGGTGTGATGAAACTAGTAAATACTTTTTTGTTGTTGTTTCAAAAGGCTTAGCTTTATAAGTCAATATAATGTACAAAGAGTAATCCTTTACATCACTGAATTTCCTCGTACCACCACAATGAAGAAGGAAATCATATCCAACTGGGCTAGAATAGTAGAGGACACAATGTACTCTCCTAGAAAGGAACTTAGCATAAATTTGAGCTTCCTAGTATTCCAAAAAACTTTGGAAATCCATTCAATTGAAACCCTTTTTAGGATCCTAAAAGTTGCTTTATATCTCTTTTTCCATAATAGGATAGAGTAGTGATCCAGAGGACATGACAAATGGACACCGATAAATTTCACCCAGAACATAGCATAATTGCTTCTCAACTCACAGAATTAGCCCATAATTGGCTTTCTGCTCATTCTTTGTTGCTAAAACATGCCCAGAACTACTGATTAATTGCATAAGTCAGCCCAGAATATGGATAGGAGGATGCTTTCTGCTACTAGACATGGGTTCAAGCACTAATAGAAGCCACTTCAAACTTTTTCTTACACATTTTTTTCCCATGAAAGATGGCACCAGAAAATTATTAATATATAGTCGTGTAAGATCTCACAATTAGGCAAACATATTATGTTGATTTCTTGGGATTAAACCACATGGAAGACTTTAAAATTGTCCAAAACTAGTGAATCAATTTCTTCTCAACCCGCATATGGGCCTTAAAATTTAAGAAGATGTAACTATTTACCTAATATGTGACTATGAAAAAACATGGATATGCCTGAAAATACTACAAATGAATTGGAAAATACTACAAAATCATGCATAGGTCATGATGGGTGGTCAATTGGAGTTTTGCTCAAGTAAACTAAGCTAATTCCTAGTAATCAACATTTTGAGCACATCGCAACCTCTTAGCATCATTAAACAGTATCTAGGTCTGGTACTATTTTGAATAATTATTGGAGCCTTATTATAAGTCCTAGTTCAGTTCTATTCGTAAAGGCCAGAGGTAGGAGGCTTGGTTTTCAATTGTGGCCGACAAACTATGCATGTTTTCATTTGTCTCTCTACCTTCATAACATTAGTCAACAACATTTTAGGGCATCTATGATTTGATTTTTGGGCATGGCAGAGACCTGAAATATGGTCCATCCTATGGAAAAAATTCATCAATACATTGAGTTTGTATTCCAGCACAAGGGGTGGGAAGAGGTTACAGGATCAATATTTCTCTGTCTTTTTTGGGAAATCTTTTACACACCATCAATGATTGAACTATAGAAGATTCTCCATTATATGGTCTCTGAGGAATCTTTAGTGTGAACAACAATGATTATTGGTGAGAGATATTGTATTTTGATGACAAGAGCCAACTGGAAGTGTGGAAAAATTGTTACTAAGGTGACAGTGGGTAACACCTTTAGGTTATAGTTGTGCTAGCTTGTTTTTAAGGGATACCTGAAGTTGTAAAAAGGACTTCGTAAAACTACTTTTTCTAGAGTTCATTAATAAATCATTGATGGAGTTGATTGTGTGCCAAACTATAAGCACAACTGCTTGTGTTTTTTTTTAGTTGACATAGCTCAAGGCTTAAATGAAACCCAATTCTTATTATGCTCGGTGCACCCATTACATTTCCTTCTCTTTGTTTGAAGAGAAGGTAGGCCCTACCCATACATACAAAATTGTAGTTTATGTTGTAGGTTAGATACGGTCCGACAATAGCAATGGAAGTCAGGAATTTCTACACCTATATAGACTCAAGATTCTTTTGCAAGCATACTTTCCACTTGTATGAGGATATCCATTTTCCAATTCAACACTGTAAGGGTTCAACAATAAGAGATACATACTATTATGCAGCCTCCTTGAACCAAAATATTGGTAGCTTCTTCCTTATTCACCCCTTAGTATACTTAGTAAGACATGGACTGAAAAGAAGGATTCACATAAACTTTGTTGTAAATTAATGGAAAGTAGTCTAGACATATATATGCCAAAATGAATAGCACTAGAGGGATGGAATTATGAGGGATTGATGTCTAGAGAAGGAATGTTTTCTACTTGTGTTGAATAAGTAAGTATTGTGGTTTTCATACAATTGATCCAACATAAAATTTCAATTGTGGTATACTTTGAAAATCCTACCCTTTCCTTTCAATTATATAAATTGTCCTGATAATTATATACATCCTTTTTCACCTTAGTGGTGTCATAGGCTAGCTAGGGTGTGGAATGGACGTTGTAGTATAAATGAAAAAATTATTCCATGGAATTTTTAGGTCTATGTTTCCTTTGTATATTGTCTATGTTTCCTCATTTCTGGCATATCCTTGCACCTTAGATCTACAAACTCAGGACTACATTATTCATTTTTCCCAAAACATGCAAACCCTAATTTCCCTATTTTTTGTCTATTGTTATCTCTCATATACCTCTCAATGTTTGGTTGTAACCCTAAACGAGTAAAGTTTTCCATTCCATTCATGAAGAATACCATTCAATTAAACCATAAAGATGAATAATTCCATTCAATTCAACCCTAAACAATGGATCTGGATACAACTAATATAACCTCAAAACCATAATGGTTATCAAGACAAGATTTGGACGAGAGTTTTTTGTGATGAGTTGGAAGTTTTTCTAAGTTATATGCCTATGGGAATAGAGTAAGGAGAGAGGAGTGGCCAAGAAAATAAATAATCGAACCAATGTAGACTAGAGAACTAACCTAGAAGTTGTGTGATCAAGTCCGTGTAGTGTTAGAAGCTCTTAGAATGTGAACTCATCTATAAAGGTTGGAGAATGCAATGCATTTCGTTGGATATCCAACATATATGCTATACCAACGAAATCTTAAATTTGTTTATATGAATTTATCCATGTCTATGAGTGCAAACCGTTTATCTAAGGAAGCATTGAATATGAAGGTTAGAATCCTCTCCTTCTCGTAAATTTTAGAAGGAGAAATCATTGAGGAAGGCATGATACAGTTAATTTAAGAGCCTTTTGATTTGTGCAGCATAGTCTTTTTTGGTTCTTTTTACTATGGGATACATCAGCATCTTTCTTGTTTTAGCTGGGGATATAGAGTTTTTTTTCATCCCCTCAGGGGTATGTTTTCTCCACCCTCGATGCCTCCTTGGATAAGTTGTTTGGGATCCTTATGTTCTCTATGTGGTATTTCTACTTCAGTCATCTTGGGATTGTGGATTTCATCCCTACCCTTGAGATATTTTTTGATACTTATGATATCCACTCATTAATGGACTCACTTATTTCCAGAACTATGTAAAGTTTCCTTTTATTCTGTACTAAATTTCAAGCTAGAACACCTCTTTTTCTTGTGAAAAAAAGATACAGAATATTTGCAAATGATTTTATCACATATATTGAGATCTGTAAATTGGGTCTTTTATATTTTTGGCTGAGGAAACAAACTAAATTTAAGCAGGTACACCTAAGAATATTGTAAAAAACATAGTTTGTATTTTGAGATTAATTGGTTGAAGCATTTGATATGGAATGAATTGATATTGATATCGTGTTGAAGGAATATGTGTTGAATTGGTATACTAGGGAATTATTGATATTATTTAGGATAATGATATCAACATTATGTCATGCTTATAAGTCTTTCCAAGTTTTTTTGCTAGTATTTTTCTATTGTTTGCCAAAATAAAAATTCAACCATGGTGCACATAGAACCAAACAGGTATTTGTTAGACCTGTCTTCCTCTAGTGAGGGGAGTTTGGGAAGGACAGAGGAAAGTGAGACATCTAGTAGGTCTACAAGGGATAGATCAACTAGATGTCATAAGATCAGAAGAAAATTCAATAAACGCATGGAATTTTTTCTCAAAGGAGGGGGGGCATGATCCTATGACGATGAGACAGTAGGAGACATCGAGGTGCCCTTAAGGTACAAACACCTAGTGAAACAATGGGTTCCTATGGATCTTCCTCAAGTAAGCACTATTTTTTGTGTGAATGAGAGGGTATATAGAATTGCACCGTCGTCATTACATGAATTGGGGTTGTTTTGCATGGATGACATAAAGGTTGGATACGAAAGATGTACAGAATTAATGGAGTATGTTGGACCCTCTTACAACTACAGTGATTGGATGCACTTGTTCCAATATACACAAAGTATACGTAGATATGGGTTGTCAACAAATTATATACAACTGAAAGAAAAAGCTCAAAATAAAAGAGCAATGTTGTACATTGACAGAATGCAAAAAAAATTTGGTAATATTGCGAGGTTTATAAACAGTACACAACCAAGGTCTACACTTAAGCAACCCAACTGCATATTCGAGTCGTGTGAAGGAAACTATGTCTTTGTATGTGCCATTAAATCAATAGCTATTAGCGCAGAACTATTTATTAATTACAATTTGAATCATGTAGATACAAACACGGTTATTATGGTGGTGGTACATCCAACAATTTACCCAACCTTTTATTAATTATTTTAACATCTATAGGATTTTTTCGTTAGCATATAATTATAATTTTCTAATAAATTTTCTATGTTGAATTTGGATGGGAGGTGATGGGGGGCTCATCACCCCAGAAGAAGGTGACAGGAGTACACAATCCATGAGGAAACATGTATACATCAAAAATTTATGTTTTAAAATTTTTTTAGTGAATATTCTGGTTTTGTTAGGTAATTTTTAGTATGTTTTTTATGCAGGGTTCTCTCAAGGGTACCTCCCTCTACGTAGATGTTAGTAGACCTGAAACAAGGTGGTAAGTATACATCGATATTGCCACTGTAATAAATTTAGGATTGACAAACAGATCTGTTGTTATGTATTTTCATTAGTATATCCGGTTCATTTATATAATCGTATCTATTTTCCATGCAGAGTGTTGATCAGGGAATCCAACCGGCTATTGATCAGTCGATTGCAACATCAGAGAAACAGGTAAACACGAATGTAATTCTCCATTTGAAATACTTTAAAATCGTACACATGTATATCATGTAGCATAATGTTTATTTTTTTATGTATATTTTTTGTTTTTATGTTTGCATTCATGATGATAACGTTCTCTACTTTTTTTGCAGGTTGATGAACGTAGAAAGTTCCCAACTGTTGATCAAATGACTAGAGCCTAGAGAAAACCTATAAACCTAAATGTAATTCCACATTCTAAATACTTTGAAATTGTACACATATAAAACATGTAGCATAATTTTTATTTTTGTTATGTATTTGTTAGCTTTTACATATTGTGTTTATTGTGATAATGTTCTCTACTTTTTTTTTTAGGTGGATGATCGGGGTAAGTCCCCAACTGTTGATCAGACCACACCATCATCTAGGCATCATGTAAACCTAGATGTAATCCTATGAATCTATCATGATAGACAATTTTTGTTAGTATAATTTTTTGCACACATTATTGCTTCAAAGACTAAGAAATGTGTTATATATTTATGTTATAGACAGGGGATTCAGTTTATGAAACACCATCTCAACACTCTTTACAGTTTGAGGTCTCCTAGTTGATGAAAGATAATGTAATTAGTAGGTCTGCAAACCCGTCGAGGGTGCTACAGAAGACCATGGAAAAAATAAATGAGGAACTCATTCTTATGACATTCATAGTGCCACAAACAAAAGAGATCAAATCAAAGATTCAATTGTTGTTACAGAGATGTCGAAAATTGCAAGTAAGTTCCTGAATAATAATATAAATTCATTTAGAACTTTATAATATTTAATTTTATATGCTATTGAACTTATAATACAATGGTTTCTATTTACAGGAAGTTATGCAACTTTATAGTGGTGGTCAAGATGTTGCTAGTCCTAGTGACAAAACCACTAAATGTACACCACATACTACTCCCTTATTTTCCACTGAACAATCGGAAACATGCTCTGCGACACCCCCGAGGCCAGCAGAGGATGCATCCAATGGTGACTGACCCACAATAGATGCTATAGAAGAAGGGGTGGATGCAGGGTTAGATAGAGAGGTGGATGCATTTCCTGGATCTTCTCATGTCACTAGCATTGGTTCAATAGTGACAACATTTTTTGTGAACGAAGAACTCATTCCAATAAATATAGAGAAGATTCCAGGTGATTATATATTTTTCAATTTAGTTTTTATAATTTGTATCTAATATACCGATAATATTTTTTAATGTTGATTAATGATGGCATTAATGTTTTGCAGGAAATGATATATTTTATAGACATCTGAATGATTTTCCCTTGGAGATATTCGGTCCCACCATCTACACAAGGTGGGACAAGGAGGAAAAATCTTTAAAGGATGAGCTCACTAATCGCTTGGTTGGTCTATTCAAAAAATATACCTTTGATACATCAAAGGTCCTAGAGAAGGTTGGACAAAATATGAATATTGTCTGAGACTAGTATAGGGTTCATCTAGAAAAGAACCCTAGGTATGAGCGCCCTCTAGTGATTCAATCTAGGGAGTAAAAATCCCTGGTGGAAGATGGAAAAGAGAAGGGTCTGAGAAAACCAAGAAAGATACCACCAAGAACAGGGAGGTATGCAATACATTCCAAAATGTAATGGTAATCCTTATTATTATTAGTTTTTATATCAAATTTGGAACATCGACTAATGTAATTCAACACTTGATTAGGTTGTCGGACACATCTAAGGCCACCAAGGAAATAATGGAAAAAAAATGGTCAACATAAGCTTGGGCCTAGTCGTTTTTCAAAATTGGCAGCCCGATTTGTAAGTATCTAAAACCCAAAACCACATCCAAATAAAATACATAAAATTATTTTCATTTTATTCTAGAAAAAAATGTAAAATTAAAGACACCATGCAAATATGCAAGCCGACCAGTTCAAAAAAATGCCCACACAGGAAGACATCAAGCTTGGCTTTGAACAGGGCTTTGACGCCATTGTTAAACGCCGGAGAAGCTTATCTGGGCAAACTACACGATCTTCTACTGATCCATCTGGTGCGCAGGTATATAGAAACTATATAGTTTAATGATGATGTACTAATTCTCATGCAATTTATTCATTATAAAAAATTAACATAAATTATTTATTCCTTTTTTAGCAGGAAAGTAATGATCCCATTCGTGGAGAGGTTGTACACCAACCAGACGAAGATCATGCTTTAATTCCTAGTAATGAATTTATTAATATGCTATTGTTTTGTATAGATAATTGTAGATGATGAACATTAATTCAAATTCTACACAATTCAACTGCATAGCGTGTAGATGTAGATAACACTGAACAAGTTGACCCTGTATAGGATAATGATGAACATCCTGATGTGCCCATGCCAATAAGAAAACACCTTTGTAATGTTATTTTAAATGAATTACTTGTATTTATAAAAATAAAAATAAATTATTGAAACATTTTGACATTATTGCAGAAATTCATCGCCCCTCATCGCAAGTTCAACCTTGCAAGCAGTCTAGTAGGGAGACCGAGGATCAGATTCAGGAAGATTCTCTTCTAACTAAATATTTAAAGAGAAGAAAATTAAAAAGGAAGTGACAAAATAAATTTTGAGTAATTCTTATTTGTAATAAAAAAATTACATGGTTTTTTCCTCTCTTTCATGAATGAATGGTTAAATAAATGCTTTAATGAATGGTTTACTAATTTTTTTTATCGGCTACTAACTAAATGAATGGTTTAATGAATCATTTAATGAATGGGTTAATCAATTTTTTTTCCAGTTATTGAATGATTGAATGGCTTAATGAATGGTTTAACGAATAATTTAATGAAAGCTTCTTTCATCTATTGAGTGAAATAATTTGCNGGTTTGGGGAATTGAGAGTGATGTGAGGGGGGGGAGGGGCCATAAGAGCTTCCACCTTCACATGGTTGGTCCTGTTTAGTAGAGAATATTAAATTATTCTCGAAACAGAGAGAAGATCAATGAATGATAAGGAAGAATACATTAAAACCAACTATTTCTATAATTTTAGTGTTTAATTTTTACTATTGCTATTTGACTCCTCCATTGGAACTTGTTACAGATAGCATTGAGAAGCATTTTCATAGTTAAGAGGCAAGAAATGGCATTTTGATGTGATCGATGGCCTTATATACATAGTGTTTTTCATTCTCCGTGTTTTATCAAGTGATCTATTATTAACAATTAATTTACTTGAATAGTTGAATAGTATTGTAATATGCATTGTAATAGTATTGTATCTAATTAGATTGGTTTTGTTATTTTCATAAACAAACAAATATTTATTTGATGGTTCCTAACATGAAACTATTGAAATAGGACAAAATTTGAAGTATGTTGAGTGATGTTTTGAAAGGTAAAGAAGAAGAAGACAGTGCGAAGCTCCACAAATCAAGGTATAATTATGTTTTCTTTTGTTTGATTGAACTGTGTATTGGGTATTTATGCATGTGGACACATGCACATTTAGTTGATGATGGTGATTACCATACATTCAGGCGAATTTTGTTCTATCTAATCTATAAACTTGCCTTAAATAGTTTGATTTATCAGGTTGTTTCTATGATTGAATAACTTGGAAACGAAACTTCTGATATTTATGGGTTAGTAAGTTGTAGAATCTAGTCTTTTTAGAAATATTTTTTTAAATATATCTAATGTACTTGTAGGACAAGAATTCCAAGAGAGTACTTTTATAATGTATATGTATACCCTTTCCTTTATGTCATTCCAGTAGTAGCTTTAGATTATGGTACTAGTGAGATATTAGCAAACCCTATTCTTAGCTTGAGTGTATGAGGGTGGGGCCATGTTTCTTTTTGGGTTCACTGGGAACAAAGCCTCAGTATGGTTGTATTCATGGTTTGATCTACATATGAAAGGTAGCTTTTAATACTCCACCAAATATAATAAAATTCTTTTGATATCTCATTAATCATGAGTCAACCATCCACATATCCCGCAGATCGAATGTTGATAAACTAGGGAACTTACCAACAAGATTCATCCATAAAATAGGGAACTTACCAACAATGTGCACTATTTCATACTCAACAAATAATTAGAATAAAAACCCCTTTGAATTAGGTTGGATAGACACCATACTCTCCAAGAAATAAACCCATAAGTCTTCTATGGATTTTATAGTGATACCCATAGCTATGAAACCCTCATATCATGATATGTAATAGTCTTTGTCCTCCTCCTTTAAGGTTTGTAACTGATAAAAATTACCACTATGTAGGGTTGTAACTGTTGAACATGTCAAAGGAAATTTCAAGCATTCTCCACTTTAGTAAGCAGACTGAACATTACCACTCTAAGGAAGGTAATATTTCAATTCCTAATTGGTTGGTTGTAGAATATTGCATTTCTTAATTGGTTGGTTGTAGATCCTACATGGTGGACTTGTCCACTATATCAAGGATTCTCTCATCCATAAACCTGGCCAAAACTTGGCCACAAAACATTGTAGTTTGATTTAACTCAAGGTCTTAGGCATAGATCTTGGTAATCCACCTAGCACGTGTCCCACTACCCTCCTATTGCAAAAGTATATCCTTCACCATGGGATGAGGAATGTAGGCCACCATCTTAGAATTCCAAAATTGATCATGAAAGTAGTTAGGTGCCTTCACCAAGGCATAATCTTATGTTTCCATTGATTCTTAGGTCAACCTTTCCCCCTGAAGTGTGTTGCTCATGAAAGTAATTGATTGCTCACTCCCTTTCTGATTTTTTTGTAAGAAAACAACATAGACTGTGCTTGATATATCTGCAAAGGATTTATTTGCTTCTTCTCTCCACTTCTTCAAACTCGATCTTATCAAGATGAATTAACCAAAATATTTCCCAAAAATAATAAAGAAATGTTTCATTGTATTCAAGAATGGTTGTAACCAAAAGTTTCAAAAACATAATTGGAAACAAAGGCATTGATGAGGTTTCAAAAACATAATTGGAAACAAAGGCATAGATGACAGGATTATCATTTCCAATTCATCTAAATAGGAATGAAAGATTCAATTCGTGATCTTTCTTCATCATATTTGATATAGGCCTTCCAATTTTCGTAAAATTAGGAAATGAAACACTTTACAGAGTTGATGCAACCAAAGAAAGATTGAATGGCTTGTTTTTTTTTAGTAAAAATAATCTCCTAGATACCCTTCACTGTTTTAGGATCAATCCTTACTCCAATATTGTGTTCCAAAATATTGCCTTCAAAGACCCCCAAGATGATTTTTCTGAATTCAGCGATATGCCCAAGGATTTGCACCTGTCAACAATCTTTCTAAGTGTCCAATATGATCATCCCTATTCTTCAAAAAAATAGTGATATCATCTTGGTACAATGCTATGTACTCATTAGAGAAAGAAAAGTCCATAGTACATTAAAAAGTGGCTTTAGCAATTTCCAATTCAAAAGGCATCCACACATATGCATAAGTCCCCTAAGGGGTAGTGAAAGAAATTTTATATCTCTCGTTAAAACAAAAATTACACATATATAAAAAGGGAGGGTCGAGGTCATGAATGGGACAATGGAGTGTTCCATTCCAATAGTGATCAATCCTCTCTCAAAGCATTAGTTGTTTCTCAAGGCCATCATTTGTTGGGTAACTTTACTCATAGAAAAAGTTTATAGATTCTTTGGCCCTATCCATAGAGCTTCATACAAGTGTCCCATTGTGGGATTTTCCCATTAACTAAATGGAGAACCTTTACCAAAATATTTTTTATTGCACACACTTCCTCCACTCCTTGCTTTTCCCCATCAACTAAATGAAGAACCTTTACCAAAATTTTGTTGATTGATAATTCCTCCTCCACTCCTTGCCAATATCGATCTTGGTTTATGAGTTTTTTATATAGGCACAACCATGCCACTCATAAAAAAGAAACATCTCTTCAGCTTCAGTTCCAACAATTAAGGGACAGGAGGGAAATGAAATTGGTGGAAAAAATGTGTAATTCTAGGGTGCAAGAACTCCTTGTTCCTTATGAATCACCCCATGAGACTAAGGACAAATGCATGTTTATATATGTATTTGGTCATGTTCATGCCTTGATCAATGGTTGCATTGACAAATGTGAGTTTTTTTATATCCTCGAGCATTAATCAATGCAATGGTAAACACATGGAGTCGAAGACAATGTGGGGTGCTTCTCCACTAGCAACTTGCTAGAGCCCATTTTTCTTCAAATCCAACACGCCAAAAGAGACTCTCAACTTTGCGCTTTCACCCTGAACCTTGCCTATATGTTTGAGCTGAGATCTTAACGATAGTTCCTTGGCTGTGTTTTTAAATTTTATCGTTGGATTTGAAGTGTTAATATTTTATAAATGAAGGAATTTCAATTCTATGTGAATATCTTTTCAAATTTTCAAATTTGTAATGCTGCATTAATATTAAGAGTATAAATATGCATATAACATGTTTTTAGTGGTGTGAGTATTTTGTTAATTTTAACTATACTCCTTAAATGGAAAAATGTTTCATACATTATAATAAATATGAAAGGACTATAATCAACATGAGAATATCCTATTGATTATCCTACTAGATAGTTTATGAGATTACCCTCTTGAAAATAATAGGTAACTTATAAATACTTTTTGGTATAAGTAAATCGTAGGGAAAAGGTTGGTATAAATGGTGGATACACTCGTTACAAATACACTCGAATTTTGATTATATAGTTGCATCCATTCAATTAAGAAATATTGTTGACATGCCCTTTTGTTTATGGACAAAACATGATGAGAGTTTAGTCATAATTAATGGTTAAAATTTCAAATGTTCTGACAACTAATAAGTCTAAGTCTCATACTCATAGGCAAGGTATCCCATAGGTTATTAACTTGAAGTTTGGAGAGTTTTTGTTTACAACATTTCCTTAGTGGATTCGTCGCCCAGCTCGAGGGTGGCTTTAGACGGACAAACATACGTCAAATGAAGCCTATGGTTGGGAGGAAAGTCATAGGTAAAGTTTTAGTCGCACAAGTTCTTTTCACATTTTGTGGCATTCGCAATAGTTAAACTTATTTATGGAAATATTTTTATCTTGCTATTATGTGGTTTATACTACTAGAGAAATAATTCGGTTTATGATGTTATTATGTACATTGAACTAACATGACTTGCAAAGTGTGGCTACATAGGATGAGTTCCAATGATTGAAAGGAATTAGACTAACCATCGGATGAAAAATATAGTAAAATGATTTTGTATCTGTACATATTTTATAAATTAGTTCTTTATCATCTAAAGTAAATCTAACCTCATTTTTTGTGTCTCAGCTGACTTAGGAGACACATACCTCATCTATGGTGGTTGTGCCTAGGAGATCAAGTAAACAATATGGTATCTTGATATAGAGGGTGTTAACCATAATTAAAGGATAGGTTTAATGTGTAATCATTATTTCATTCAAAGGATTAGTATGCAACTAATGTACCAATTGTTCCTTATTATAGTATTCAATAAGATTTGCTTATGTGGGTTAGCACTAGATTGATTGTATATTGTAGGTTCTTAACTTTTAAAGAATGGTTATGGTTAAGTAATCAAAATATTTAATTTAAATCGTATGATTAAATGTTTTAGAAAAAAAATTTATACGGCGCACCCCAAGAATCTATTTAGGTATTTGGGGTTTGTTACAATAAAGAACAATTTGATGAGTATTGGTCAACTCACTGAACATGATTATATAAAGTCATCTTTACAAATAATGCTTGTAAAATCAGGGATAAATTCCCAAGTAGGAAACTCATTGCTAGGATCAAAATGACTAACAATAGGATGTTTCCTTTAACTTTAAGGAATTTCAACTAGTCACAATTCTAAATGAGTCTTGGTTATGGAATTTGAGATTTGGTAATTTCCACTTTGGTGGACTAAATTTATTGCAACCAAAGAAAATGGTTAAGGGCTTTCCAATAATTCATGAACCAACAAACTCTTGTGAGAGATGCATATTGGAAAAAAATGGATATCTTTCTAGCTAGTGGATTCTACAAAGCAAGAGCACCATTGGAGATAGTGCATACTGAATTTTGTGGTCCTATGTAGACATAGTCCTTAGGAGGACACTTTTATTTTCTAATTTTGATTGATGAGTTCAGTTGGAAGAAGGGGTTATATTTCCTAAAGCACAAATATGAAACTTTTGACAATTTTAAGGATTTAAGGCTTTAGTAGAAAAATAGAGTGGTATAAGGTAGAAATTAAGGCTTTATAATGTAGCATAAAGTTTAGCAAAAAACAATTGCCAAGATCTTGGTATGGACGAACTGACTCATATTTAATGAATAATTGGTTTAGCATTAGAAAATATGAACCCATATTATATGCCAAAATAGATCAATAAGACCGAATTTTGATTGTATGTCTAAATATGGATGATATGATCTACACATAAAACTTAATGATGGGAAATTTTGATTAAGTCATGAAAATAGAGTTTGAAATGACAGATCTTGGATTAATAAAATATTTTCTTGGCATTGAAGTGGAACAATTAGATAATGGCATATTTATATGTCAACAAAAGTATGATAAAATATTTTGAATAGATTTAGAATGACAAATTGAAAACCATCATACACTCTAGTAGTAACAAGCACAAAATTAAGAAAGCAAGATAAAAAAACAATTGTGGATCCCACTTTGTATAAAAGACTTGTCGGCATCCTAATGTATTTAACAACCAAACGACTAGACATTATGTAGTTAGTTTAATTTCTGGGTTCATAGAAACACCAAAAACTTCCCATTGGCAAGTAGGTAAAATAATTTTGAGGTACCATTAGTACTCAACCAAAAATATGGTTCTCAAGTTGGATACACTCACATTGATTTTGCAAGAAGTATTCATGATAGAAAGAGCACTTCAAGTTATGCATTTCATCTTGGATCATGTTTAATTTCATTGGAAACTAAAAACCATCCCATTGTGACAATATCCTCATCAAAAGTAGGGTATGTTGCAACAACATCAACAACCTATCATGTTGTTTGGTTATGGAGAATATTAGAAGATCTTCAACATAAACAAAAGCAAAAAGCACACATCTTTTGTGAAACCAACTCAGCCATAGAACTATCCAAAATTCTTGTACTCCATTACGAAAGAAAACATATTGATACCATATACCACTTTATTAGAGAGATTATAAGAAATGGAGAAATATGTTCGGAAATTTGTAAATCTCAAGACAAATTGGTTGATATTTTCACCAAGCCGTTGGAAAGAGATAAATTTGTAAATAAAAGGAATGATCTAGGCATAGGTAGTCATGAAATGTATAAGGTATAAATGAAGGGGGAGTGTAATAAGGAGTAATTTCTCCCTATGACATACATAAACCAATCAAAGTATTTCTAACACAGGTAAGTTTTCTACTATACTTATGATAGTCATAAATAGAGTTAGGTAGCTCAATTAATGTGGGAAACTTCATGAACTATTCTATGACATGTTTATAAGTGTGAAGTATCATTTTCAATTGTATGCGGAGAGTATTTTTTTGATATTGAAGAAGAGCTAGCATGCTCATGTTGACTAGTATTCAATCACTGGTAGTTGTGTATGTTGTTGTGATTGATCTTAGTTTTGTTGTGTGTTTGAGATCCCCTGCTTGTCGAACAAAGTGGACAGAGAGAGCCATGTAATGACCATTTATAACTTTGATTGTAGGCATGTATGAACCAGGTTCAACAATAACTTTGCAAAAAGTAGCAGAATTAACAAAATGCATGAAATTGATCCCAATAATCAAACAATTTTTAGGAGACGCATACCTCACCTACGATGGTTGCGCCTAGAAGATCAAGTACAAAATATGGTATCGAGGGTTTTAACCATAACTAAAGGAAAGGTTTAATAAGTAATCATTATTTCATTCAAAGGATCAACATGCGACTAATGTAACGGTTGTGCCTTATTATAGTATTCAATCAGATTTGCTTATGTGAGTTAGAATTAGGGTGATTGTATATTGTAGGTTCTTAAGTTTGAAAGAATGGTTATGGTTAAGTATTCAAAAGATTTAATTTAATTGGTATGATTAAATGTTTTATAAAGAAAAAAATTTATACCGCGCACCCCAAGAATCTATTCAGGTATTTGTGGTTTGTTACAATAAAGCACAATTTGATGAGTGTTGGTCAACTCACTGAACATGGTTATATAAAGTCATCTTTACAAATAATGTTGTAAAATCAGAGATAAATTCCCTTGTATGACACTCCTTCCTACCTTTAAAATGACTAATAATAGGATGTCTCCTTTAACTTTAAGGAATTCCAACCAGTTAGCTTCATGTGTACACAATGTCACAATTCTAGATGATTCTTGGTTATGGAATTGAGATTTGGTAATTCACTTTGGTGGACTAAATTTATTGCAACCAAAGCAAATGGTTAAGGGATTTCCAATAATACATGAACCAACAAACTCTTGTGAGATATGCATATTGGAAAAAAAACGAATATATTTCTAGCTAGTGCATTCTACAAATCAAGAGCACCATTTGAGATAGTGCATACTGAATTTTTTGGTCCGATGTAGACATGGTCCTTTGGAGGACACTTTTATTTTCTAAGTTTGATTGATGAGTTTAGTTGGAAGAAGGGGGCATATTTCCTAAAGCACAAATATGAAACTTCTCACAACCTCAAGGATTTAAGGCTTTAGAAGAAAAATAGAGTGGTATAAGGTAGAAATTAAGGCTTTATAATGTAGCATAAAGTCTAGTAGAAAACAAGTGCCAAGAGCTTTCTATGGATGAACTGAATCATATTTAATGAGTAATCGGTTTAGCATTAGAAAATATGAACCCATATTATGTGCCAAAATAGATCAATAAAACCGAATTTTGATTGTATGTCTGCATGTGGATGGTATGATATACACATAAAACTTAATGATGGACAATTTTAAATAAGGACCATGAAAATAGAGTTTCAAATGAGAGATCTTGGATTAATGAAATATTTTCTTGGCATTGAATTTAAATAATCGATAAAATATGATAACAAAAATATGATAAAATAATTTGAATAGATTTAGAATGACAAATTACAAACCATCATACAGTCTAGTAGTAACAAGCACAAAATTAAGAAATCAAGATAAAAAAACAGTTGTGGTATAAAAGACTTGTCGACATCGTGATGTATTTAACAACCACAAGACTAGACATTATATAGTTAGTTAAATTTCTAAGTTCATGAAAACACCAAAAATTTCCCATTGGCAAGTAGGTAAAAGAATTTTGTAGTACACTGTAGGTACAATCAATTTTGGAATCATGTACTCAACCAAAAATTATGGTTCTCAAGTTGGATACACTAACATTGATTTTGCAGGAAGTATTGATGATAGAAAGAGCACTTCAAGTTATGCATTTCATTTTGGATCATGTTTAATTTCATGGGAAACCAAGAAACATCCCATTCTGACAATATCTTCATCAAAAGTAGACTATGTGGCATCAACATCAACAACCCATCACACTGTATGGTTATGGAGAATATTAGAAGATCTTCAACATAAAGAAAAGGAAAAAACACACATATTTTGTGAAAACAACTCAGCCATAGCACTATCCAAAATTCACGTATCCCATCTAAAAACAAACATATTGATACCAAATACCACTTTATTAGAGAGCTTATAAGAAATGGAGAAATATATGTTTGGAAATTTGTAAATATGAAGACAAATTCATTGATATTTTCACCAAGCCATTGGAAAGAGATAAATTTGTAATTAAACGGAATGATCTAGGTATAGGTAGTAATGAAATGTATAAGGTGGAAATTAAGGGGGAGTGTAAGAAGGAGTAATTTCTCCCTCTCACATACATAAACCAATCAATGTATTTCTTACACAAGTAAGCTTTATGTTGTACTTATGATAGTAGATGTGATAGTCATAAATAGAGTTAGGTAGTTAAATTAATGTGGTAAACTTCTTGAACTAGTCTATGACATGTTTATAAGTGTGAAGTATCATTTTCAATTGTATGTAGAGAGTTTTTTTTTGTTATTGAAGAAGAGCTAGCAAGCTCATGTTGACTAGTATGCAATCACTGGTAGTAGTGTATGTTTTTGTGATTGATCTCAGTTTTGTTCTGTGTTTGAGATCCCCTACTTGTCGAACAAAGTGGCCATAGAGAACCATGTAATCACCATTTTATAACTTTGACTATAGGCATGTATGAACGAGGTTCAACAATAACTTTGCAAAAAATAGCCAAATTAACGAAATGCATAAAATTGATCCCAATAATCAAACAAGTTTCAAGAGACGCATGCCTCATCTACGATGGTTGCACCTAGGAGATCAAGTACAAAATATGGTATTGAGGATGTTAACCATAATTAAAGGACAGGTTTAATGTGTAATCATTATTTCATTCAAAGGATCAGCATGCGACTAATGTAAAGGTTGTTCCTTATTATAGTATTCAATAATAGTTTCTTATGTTGGTTAGCATTAGAGTGATTGTATATTGTAGGTTCTTAAATTTTAAAGAATGGTTATGGTTAAGTAATCAAAAGATTTAATTTAATTGGTATGGTTAAATGTTTTATAAAGAATAAATTTTATACAGCGCACCCCAAGAATCTATTCAGGTATTTGGGGTTTGTTACGATAAAGCACAGTTTGATGAGTGTTGGTCAACTCACTCAACATGGTTATATAAAGTCATCTTTACAAATAATGTTGTACAATGGATAAATTCCCAATTATGAAACTCATTGCTACGATTAAAATGACTAACAATAGGATGTTTCCTTTAACTTTAAGGAATTCCAACCACTTAGCTTCATGTGTACACAATGTCACAATTCTAGATGAGTCTTGGTTATGGAATTTGAGATTTAGTATTTTTCACTTTGGTGGACTAAATTTATTGCAACCGAAGCAAATGGTTAAGGGATTTCCAATAATACATGAACCAACAAACTCTTGTGAGAGATGCACATCGAAGAAAAAAGGGATATATTTCTAGCTAGTGGATTCTACAAAGCAAGAGCACCATTGGAGATAGTGCATACTGAATTTTGTGGTCCCATGTAGACATAGTCCTTAGGAGGACACATTTATTTTCTAAGTTTGATAGTTGAGTTGGAAGAAGGGGGTATATTTCCTAAAGCACAAATATGAAACTTTTGACAATTTCAAGGATTTAAGGTTTAGCTGAGAAATAGAGTGGTATAAGGTAGAAATTAAGGCTTTATAATGTAGCATAAATTCTAGCAGAAAACAAGCCCCAAGAGCTTGGTATGGACGAAATGTCTCATATTTAATCAATAATGGGTTTAGCATTAGAAAATATGAACCCATATTATATGCCAAAATAGATCAATCAAACCATATTTTGATTGTATGTCTCGATGTGGATGATATGATGTACACATAAAACTTAATGATGGGAAATTTTAAAAAAGTCATGAAAATAGTGCTTGAAATGAGAGATCTTGGATTAATGAAATATTTTCTTGGTATTGAAGTTGAACAATTGATAACGACATATTTATATGCCAACAAATGTATGATAAAATATTTTGAATAGATTTAGAATGACAAATTGCAAACCATCATAAACTCCATTAGTAATAAGTACAAAATTAAGAAAGCAAGATAAAAAAATAGTTGTGTATCCCACTTTGTATAAAAGACTTATGGGCATGGTGAGGTATTTAACAACCACAAGACTAAACATTATGTAGTTAGTTTGATTTCCAGGTACATGAAAACACCAAAAACTTCCCATTGGCAAGTAGGTAAAATAATTTTGAGGTACATTGTAGGTACAATCAATTTTGGAATCATGTACTCAACCAAAAATTATGGTTCTTAAGTTGGATACACTCACATTGATTTTGCACGAAGCATTGATTTTGCAGGAAGTATTGATGATAGAAAGAGCACTTCAAGTTATGCATTTCATCTTGGATCATGTTTAATTTTATAGGCAACCAAACAACATCCCATTGTGACAATCTCATCATCAAAAGTAGAGTATGTGGCAACAACATCAACAACCTGTCAAGTTGTATGGTTATGGAGAATATTAGAAGATCTTCAACATAAATAAAAGAAAAAACACACACATCTTTTGTCAAAACAACTCAACCATAGCACTATTCAAAATTCATGTATTCCATCGCAAAGGCAAACATATTGATACCAAATACCACTTTATTAGAGAGCTTATAAAAAATGGAGAAATATGTTTGGAAATTTTTAAATCTCAAGACAAATTGGTTGATATTTTCACCAAAGAGATAAATTTGTAAATAAAAGGAATGATCTAGGTATAGGTAGTCATGAAATGTATAAGGTATAAATTAAGGGAGAGAGTAAGGAGTAATTTCTCCCTGTGACATACATAAACCAATCAAAGTATTTCTTACACAAGTAAGCTTTCTGCTATATTTATGATAGTAGATGTGATAGTCATAAATAGAGTTTGGTAGTTCAATTAATGTGGGAAACTTCTTGAACTAGTCTATGACATGTTTATAAGTGTGAAGTATCATTTTCAATTGTATGTAGAGAGTGTTTCTTTTGTTATTGAAAAAGAACTAGCAAGCTCATGTTGACTAATATTCAATAACTCTAGTTGTGTATGTTGTTGCGATTGATCTCAGTTTTGTTGTGTATGTTGTTGTGATTGATCTCAGTTTTGATGTGTGCTTGAGATCCCTTGAAGAAGAGCTAGAAAGCTTTGAAGAAGAGCTAGAAAACTCATGTTGACTAGTATTCAATCACTGATGACTAGTATTCAATCACTGGTAGTTGTGTATGTTGTTGTGATTGACCATTTTATAACTTTGACTGTAGACATGTATGAACCAGGTTCAACAATTACTTTGCAAAAAGTAGCGGAATTAACAAAATGCATGAAATTGATCCGAATAATCAAACAAGTTTCAGTTTACTGTCACTTTGTCTTCTATTATGTTTTGTAATATGGTATCATAGCTAGGCTAAGCTTAGCTCCCTCACGGTAGTGCCCAGGATCATGAGAGAGAGGCTTTGAGAGTAATATTATGATGTAGGAGTAGTTTTTAGGATGATGGTCTGAGGCTATAGTTTCCTAGAGAAAGTTGTGTGTCAATCTATGATCGTGTCGCTCCTGCTGTTATGAAGAAGTCCATTGTTTTGTTATTCCTGAGCTACCCACGTGATGTTGAGAGTACGCGAATTTCTATATAAGCTTGATTGAAGTCTGAGATTTGAAAGTAGCACAGCCGATTGGGTGAAAAAGTGCACCCGTGCAGAGGAGAACATTGATGTTTTCTTTTTGTTGAATCATCCAATGTTTTAAGATTTTGGCATGCAGCGTTTGGCTTATTTGCTCTCAAAATCAGAAAAATCAATGTGGAAAAATTCACATCCAGTCCGAAGAAATTGATTATAGCCCATGTTTTTCTCTTGTGGAAGAAGTAAGTAGAGGTGTTTATTCTGGCTACGTGAGGATGAAACATGCAGCACCCACCCAACATCAAACAAACAACTTATCATTGCATAGGCCCAACGTCAGGCCTATCTGATACCATGTTTAAAAAATACACAGAGAGATAATTTTATACACAGTACAAAAATTACACACAAATAAGAAACTGTGATGGCCGCTGCCATGTCACTATGCATTCAGAAAATCTGTATTTATCAAAATACATGGAGTTCTTCTGCCATGCCACTATGCATTCAGAAAATCTGTATTTATCAAAATACATGGAGTTCTTGAAGGTTCCTCTGGAAATGTACAAAAGCACGTGAACTAAGTCGGTGACATCTCGAACACTCTCTAGATGTTGTTGATATTTAGAAGCGCTAGAAGGTTCCTCCATTCATCTATTACACAAATGGACCGAAGGAGGTCCATACAGTATTGGGTATGTTACATATCCATAATAATAATAAAACATAAAATATTACACAAAAGGACCAAAGGAGGTCCATAAGGTATTGGGTATGTTACATATCCTTTATAATAATAAAACATAAAATATTACACAAAAGGACCGAAGGAGGTCCATACGGCATTGGGTATGTTACTTATCCATAATAATAATAAAACATAAAATTTTACCATAAGCAAAAACTGCAAAAACATTTTAGATTTTATACTAATTGGAAAATCTGCATAAACATTTCGATTTTATACTGCATGCCAAGAATTCGAAAAGTTGCAGAAACATTTTCGATTTTATACCACATGCCAATACCGAAAGGTACATATAAGTATATCTAAGTTAGATATTTGATTTCAATCAAATAAATAAACCTAAAACAAAGTCAAACGCTAAGTTGAACAAAGTTTCATCAGTGTGAAAAGATCTATCACACAAAAATACATCGATCTATTCAGTAACCCCCACAATTCAATTCACTGAATTCACTGAAGAGAAACGTTGCTCATAAAAGTAAACTAAGGTGTAGCCCAACCGAAAGGCCTGCTATTGTTAGCTGCTGCAATTCTATGACAGGAGGGGCACACAATGAGGGTTGCCCTAGGCACGACAGGAGATGCCAATTTCAGATATCTTAGTTCCTGCAACTCCTGTTGCAGTCTTATGTTCTCGGTTACAAGTGTCTCGTTATGCCTCTTCAGAAGCTTGAAGTCCATTTCCGTTTGATTGAATTTAGTCCTGACACAAATTAATCACATTCAAATTATGTATAACAGAAAAACTGCTAATAAAATATAGCGCCTTGAAGATCAAAACTTTTTGTGAGTCGCAAGTATGCAGAAAATCATGTATAACAGAATGAAGATCAAAACTTTTCTGAGTCACAAGTATGTAGAAATGTATGTGTAACCGAATACCTGCTAATAAAATAGAGCACCCTGAAGATCAAAACTTCAGGGACAAGTATGCAGAAATTTTAATGTCTATAACTCTTCAAATTTACACACGAAAATATTTAGCAGTCGATTCAAGAAATGGGCGTTCAAATATTAATATCCACATGTACAACGAATCATTAAAGAACAAGAGCTAACCTTGCTCGTTTATTCTGGAACCACACGTCAACTTGATGAAGGGAAAGCTTCAATTCTGTGGCCAGGTCTTGCCTTTGATTCTGAAGAAGACCCAAATCGTATTGAGAGAACAAATAGATGAATGAAGAAGACCCAAATCGTATTGAGAGAACAAATAGATGAATGAAGAAGACCCAAATCGTATTGAGAGAACAATTAGATGAATCACAAACAAGAGAACATGAAGTACAATATAATTAAGTTGGATAGACTTACCACTGTGGGCAGTCTGTTATTGCTGAAGCTTTCTTCCAAAAGAGCATACTGGCCCTTGGACAGTCTGGGCTTCTTCTTGGTAGCGCCCGCTTCTTCTACATTGTTGTGTACCCTTGAGCAAGCTCTGTCATTCTCCAACTCCTCGGCCGCAGCCTGCATTCTCTTGAAGTCCATGCCGTAGCCGCTATCTGAACTGATAGCTCTCGTATCCACTGTGCTGTTAGACGACCAGACATTAATGGCAGCAGGTTCTTCATTGTGATGAGAGAGCACAAGAAATTTGTTGACATCAAATCGCCTTGAAACCGGTACTTGACGGAATGCAGCCTTCGCTTCTCCTGGTGATCTTTGTTCATCAGAACCACCATCTGCAAACGAGGATTGTCATAATTGTTATCCGAAATTCAATCAAAACCACCTACATGGCAATAAAAACCCTAATAATTTAAAACTGAATCATTTTAAGTAATCAGTATTGCAGATCAATAACGTGTCTCAAATGAAATATACCAATCCCGTGTGAAGTCTTCTTCAATGGCAAAGTACCCGAGGCTGGAGGAACAACCGAGGAACCCAAATTTAATTGTAGAGAAGATCCTTGGATGGCTCTCTGGGAAGCACACTCTAGATCTTGCGTTCTTGAGGCTCTCGCAGAACTGATGTTGAGACCTAGGCGGAGCTCTGTATCGCAATCCTGATCCATGCTCTCCTGTTTCATTAAGGTTTGAGGAGATAGAAAGTGATTCGTAAGATGGAAAAGGAAAGAGAATATATATAGGAGCGAATGCGAGACACGGTGGAAAAGAAGGAAATGGAAGATATGTGGAAATGAAGGAAATGGAAAGATAATATATAAAGGAGAGAATGTGAGCCAATCTCCAAATGAAAAAGGGAATTCCGTACGATTATGGGGGTGATGTGCCTTTGACTTTAATTAGTAATTATTATTTTTATTTAATAAATAAATAATAATAGATTGATATCTAAAATAAGGAGATGGAGAATGTGGAATATGTTCTCAAGTATTTTTAATTTTAATTACATATTTTTAATTTTTTTTAAACGTTTACATTTATCATAAATTAATAAATTAATTGTTAAAAAGGGATTGAAGACAATCATTCATGAAAACTATATCATTTTTGGTGGTCATAAAACCATGTCGTTGTTGGTGGTCTATAAAACTTTCACTAGTATTGGGAGGTTAACTTATTAATCTAGTTTTGTTTTTTTGGTACGAGTCATGTGACTTTGAATTTTTCATATTTATTTGATTTTTTATTATATTATAATTTTTATTTTTATATTAAAATTGTAGAGATTATAAATTTTTTTTTTTATTTAGAATTTATTTTTTAATTTTTAAAAGAAAGGAAGATGAATTTTTAGAACTAGCACAACCATAAGTCAAGTAGCACCTGAACACACGGATAGGTGTCACTAAGCAATAAAAAAAGATTAGAAGTATTAAACTTTAGTAAATTATAATTTTATAAATAATTAAATATTGAATTCTTAATTGAAGCTTATTTAAATCTTAATTAAGATGCGTTTAAGCATAACAAGATACTGAATTTAAACTTGTTGATCACCTCAAAGAAGTCCAAAATATGATATCCATGTAATTAATTAAAAATTATTACATTAATTCTCTTTAGGTGTAATTTTTTACTCAAATTTTGGCAAGATTAATAATAATTTGTGATATAATTCCACTATTTAATGATGAAATGCTTAAACTCATAAATTAAATTACATTACTTAAAAAAATCCATCTTTCATTAAATATTATAATTTTAATAATTAAAATATATAATTTTTTATTTTTAACTATAATTTAAATCAATATTATAAAAAAAAATTATAAATATTTAATTAAGTTTTAATAAGATCCCACCTAAAACATTGAGAAAAGAATGGTGATTCTTCCTCGTCCTCTAATGGGGAGAGTGATGTAACAATTGATTAACTCCCAAAATGCCATGTAGTTCATTGTACTCCTCAATCTTAAATATTGACGGATCAATGATTTATAAATGTTAAAAGTATTTTTGTAATTGATAAGGTCATATTTATTTTGCTTTAAAATTGGTAAAACTTTATTATGAAAAGTTATATAAATAAACATTTTATTTACATAAATATTTTTAATAAACTAATTTATATATATTATTTTATATATTCAATATCTTTTAGTTTTTCTAATAATGCGGACCTCTTTTTTTTATTTAGCATATTATTCATTAGGAAGGAAGGGATATACTTTATAAAAAATCAAAGTGTAAATTAGTTTATTTTGGACCACATATTTTTACAATGAGTTTTAATGTTTGATACAATTTTATTTTTAATTATAATATTTTGAAAAATGAAAATAATTTTAATAATTTTTAAAATACATTATTTTTATTTTCTAATGGGTGTAGTGCAATTCATATAGGACATAATTTCTTTATGAAGTGATTTTTTTATCAAAATTTAAAAATAGATAAAAAAAAATTATTACAAAAATGTAACACACCTCATATTTAATAATTGCTAAAGACTTTAAATATTTATTTTTGATATTTTGATCAAGTGAGATCAAAATAAATGTAAAATAATTATTATTAAATAATAATAATACACTAAGAGAAATCGAAACTTAAGTAGCTGTTAAAAGTGTGTTCTGTGATCCATAAGGAGAAATGACAAATGACAAAAGCAACTCAGTGAAAGCTCAAGAGATGCAAAAAGAATATTCCCCAAAGCAATAATGAGCAGGTGGCTCATAAACCACCATAGATCCAAATCCTAGGCTCTATCAAGCGCCGAGACGGATCAGATCTTTGGAAGAAGAAGAAGAAGAAAATATTTTAACGTCCGCGAGGCAGGCTAAGAATAGCCTATGGGACCGACCATCTTGCACGTAGTTTTCTACAATTCAATCCTTTTCCTATTCAACTTGACGATGAGTGCCCCCAATTTTTCAACACTCCCCTCATTAAATAAATCATCCCAAGATTTATCCGTCAAGACCTTTGTGTACCTGTCCCTACAGTCCTTAAATGCTTCACACTCTAAAATGAAATGCTTTTTTGTCTCCACCTTACCATCGGTGCAAAAACTACACACTCTTTCTTCCCAAGCTTATTTTGGCCTTTTCCAGCGCTCGATCTCACAACGAAGTTGATGGGAATTATTTCTTAATTGAGCAATAAGAATTTTGGCTTTCCAAGGTATATTAGCCCCTATGTACACCTTTTGATGTTGATTGTAGGTACGGTTAAACTCTTCAATATAATATTTTCTCTTTCTCCCTAGCTCTTTATCCCAAGTTCGTTTGTGGAACTTATTGATAACAAAAGCCTTTATTTATTTACTATTCATGGGGCACATTTTCAAGAACATATCCCACTTACTAAGCCATTTAGTATTTTTCCGCATCCAAGTCTTCTTTCTTTTGCACAATATGTCATTGAAGACAACCTTAGGCCATCTACCTTCTTCCATTTGCTCAACTCTTTTTAGATATCTTATGAGTCTCACCATAGCGATTGCTTCAATAGAAGCCACCCCCATTTCACTTAGCATGATCTCGTAAGGAACTTACCTCTTAATTTTGAACTTGCTTGTAATCATGTATTTTTTAATCTTTTCTATTTGCTTCCACTATAAGTCAGAGGTACTTTTGGCCCAAACTTGACAACCATATAGAACAATCAGGACCACCAAGATCCCAAAAAGGGTTTGCATAGTTTTCCAGTCCCATAACTCTACCTCTCTGCACCTATTTTGGAAAGCATAAAATGCTTTCCAACCTCCAAGAGTTCTTTTTTTCCTGCAGCCTTCCCAACTAAAATTTTTGTTGAAGTCAATTCCGAGGTACTTGTAATCTTACACTGCTTCCAGGGTATTGTCTTCAAAGTAGAACTTATGATGTTTATGTTTTCTTTTGCTAGAGAAAACTACCACTTTCGTCTTGCTAGTATTTACTTGCATCCCAACTATTCTACAAAAGTTCTCAAGGGAAATCAAGTGCTCTTGCAACCCAAGAGCAGAATTAGCAATCAAAATAAGGCCATCTACATACAAAAGAAGCCTTATCACATACTCACCCACAAGGGTGCCATCCCTTCCCTCTAAGTTTAACCACTCTTCAAGTTTGTCAATATATAAGCCAAAAAGGGTAGGTGATAATGGGCATCCTTGCTTGACCCCGATGTCACTTCTAAAACTTTCGTAGATACCATCTGATGTTCTAATTTTGACTTTGACCTCCTCATATATCCTGTGAACAACTGCTCTAAGATGTATAGGAACCCTAAGTTCCTCCACTATGTGCCATAGCTTATCCCTCGAACCCATGTCAAAAGATTTTTTGAAATCGACAAAGCAACAAAAGGCTTCCTCTTTTTTCTTCCACACTTTTTCAATGATGTGCCTTAAAGTAATACCATGGTCCACCATGGAATGTTTAGGTCTAAAACCTACTTGCCCTTTAGCACGCTTGTGCCTTTCCTCTTCCCACTTGCTAATTCTATTTTCTAGCATGCTTCCAAATAGCTTTGCAAACAAGGGATTTATCATTATGGTCCTATAATTGGAGGGATCATTGACATCCCCGCTCTTGAAAAGAGGTATTGCAAGGCTAGTTTTCCAATCTGTAAGGAATCCCTGTTGAATGATGTTGTTGAAGATTCCCGTAATGTGGGGTGCAAGAGTTTTCTAACCCCACTTTAGATATTTAGCTTGAAGTTCTACTAAATATTTGGTTTTTCCAACACCCAACTTCTTAATACCCAACTCAATCTCTTGCACGGTGAAAATCTTAGTAATGGTGGTAGCGTTGACTAAGAGGGGAGGGGGGTCAACCTTAGGATTCCTCTCATAGAGTTTCCTTGCATATTCAAGCCATTGGTCCATTGTAATATGTTTTTCAGGTTTCTTCTTGCTCACTTGAAGTTCCTTCAAAAATAGTTTGGGGTTATTTTTCCCAAGGAAGATTAGCTCTTCCTTCCTTGAGACCATGAAATCAATTTTTTTCTTTCTTAAAATTTGCTTGTAGCTTTTTAAGTCTGTTTCTTTCCAGTTTGACTCTCTCAACCTTCTCTTTGATTTTTTGCACTCCTCATTGAACCAAGCATTAACAGGAAAGCAAATTGTTTCATGTTTCCTATTCTTTGCCCTTTTGCAATTTGTGAGTGCCCTTTGAATTAAATTAGTTAGTTGCTGATTATTAAGGCGTTGGGACAGAATTTCCTCCCTCTTAAAAATTCTCTCTAATGCCTCCTTAAAGATATTACAGTGTTCTTGAGTCAAAATAATTTTTCCCTTTGGAAAAGGTTGTTGATTGTGCTTATTTTTTTGTCCCAACCTGTTGTTTATCAATCTAAGAAAGACTTAGATAGATAGATTTGTGATCAGATTTTAAATCCCAAAGTTGTTCACCAATCATAACTTCCTCCATTTTCTCACATAATCCATGTGAAAAAATTGCATAATCCACCACACTTGCTCCATTGTAGGTATTACAGGTGAAATTACCAGAATTTGTCCATCTAGGAAAACCATTGCAAATTACTAAATAAAAAGTTCTACATGAGGTAACAAACTATTCTCCAAAGAGATTGCACCTTTTGTTGTCCTTTGAAATTCTTGTCCATTGATGATTTCTTTCGTATGTAAACCAAATAGGGTTGCAATCTTCCCTATGACAAACAATGCTAGCTTGTTCACTTGCAGTCCTAGCATTGAAATCCCCTACTAGAAGGATTTACCCTACTTGAGAATACTTCGCAATATTGTTTTTTAATGCTGCAAAAGGGTCTTTATGGTTGAGCCCCCTCCTTTTGTAAATTTTTAAAACTTGTGGGGTGAAGTAGCATGCTGCAGTTTTGATGTCATTTCCATTTTTTGATATTTTAAACCATATAAATTGTTTATTTGAGACTTCTTTTTCTAGTCGAATGCAACGATCTATATTTTTCTTCACTATGACCATGATACCTCCGTGACCTTTTCCATTCTCTACTGCCTTGTTCCACACTTCCAACTTCATATATTTTTCAATAGACGTGTCTTGCACCCTTCATGTTCATGTGTTTCCACGAGACATATTATGTCCCTATCTTCCGCAATAGGTCCTAACCCAGGTCCACGCCTCCACGAGTATCCTATGCAGTTCCAACATACTAAGCTTAAGGGAACTTGGGTAGACTTTGATTGATATTTTCTTTGGCATACAAGACTCAAAGTTGAGTATACATCTGTATTTTCCCATCCTGACCTTATTGCGATATTTTATGCTAAGGGATTTGCTATCACATCTTGACTGTTGTTTTGTTATCTTGCTTTAGAAGGAGGACCGAAAACAACAATAACAACTTTGTATTGGTATAACCATGCTATTTTTCCCTCATCTCTTGCTGCTCTGACCTTTGATAGCTCTTTTTTTCTTTCCTCTTGTTGCATGATAGTTAAGTCTTCCTCTAGAAAAAAGTGAGAGCCCTTTAAGAGATGCTTCCTACTGAGAATAGTTTGCTTGTCACGCGCGCTTTCCATGATGACTTTTATGGGCCTGGCTCTCTCATCACTAGATTTAGTATTGCACTCAACTATCACTTTTGGTGTGATTCATACCAAAAGACACATCTTTTTATTTAAGGTTGACATATAATATTTTTATTATTAATATTTAATACTATTTATGGAAAACATATAATATTTTCTATTATTTTTTGTTTTGTTAGGAAATAATATTTTCTATTATTTTTTGTTTTGTTAGGAGGGCATTGCAAATGGTTTTAAAACCATGTGAAATGCCCTCCTAAACCCATGTGTTGTTTAGGATTCCTTGCACATGGTCTTAAAACCATTTGCAACTACCTCCTAAACCATGTACAACAAAACCATGGGTTGTTTAGGAGGCCTTGTACATGGTTTTAAAACCATGTGCACAACCAACATTTTTTTTGCGGATAATTCAATTTTTTATTTTTTATTATTTTGTTAAGTAGGAGCATTACAACATCTCCCCCATATTGTGTTGTTTTTTCTGACCCACATTTTTTTTGGCCTATAATTAATTTTTTTATCTTTTATTGTTTTGTTAGGTAGGAACATTACAACATCTACCCCATATTAGGTTGTTTTTGTGGTCGACATTTATTTTGGAGGATAATTAAATTTTTTATATTTTATGGCTAACATTTACATGAGTAACGTTACATAACGTTACACGATCTCCCCCATACTGGGTTGTAGAGTGCCTCTCGAAGGAACAACCACAATCATGGGAAAAATACTATAAAGTATTGATCCCATCAAGTAAGCATGAGGCTTGGGGTGGTGGGTGAATGATCTAGCTTACGTTGAGAGAGAATGTGCATTGACCAATATTTGTCCGTGTGGTTCAACAAACATGCTCGAGGGTTCTAGAGAAAGTGATTTGTCTTCTCTGAAAGTTTGGTTGGGAGGAACGATCGTTTCTGTTTTGTCTTCCCATCAACGGTGACATGTTTTATTTTATTAACCCGGTAATGTTAGATTACTAATTTCATTTCTGAAATGATTGTTATGCTAGTTTCGTAATACATTTTATGTACAAGAATTTCACATCTATTACATAATAAATCCTTGTCCCTATTTTCAATTTATTTATGCACAAAAATAATAGAAATAACAATTTTATGTTCCACACAAAAATTCACTATCAAGCTAAGAAAACCCTTTACAACCTGTTATGACATTTTTAGGATAATTAACTAAATAAGCATTATATTTTTTCATTTAGCATTGTACAGAGATAGCAATGAGAGTTGAGAGGATTCTTATCAAATCTAGAGATACATAAATTCTATCAAAAATATGCTTATGTCGTTATGGCCAGAGATAGCGCTCTATAAATCTAATAAACTATAGCAGATCCAACAACAATAATTTGAATCAAGGGAAAAATACAATTTACATGCATACAGTCGCAATGAAAAACAAGAGTCCAACTAAGGGATTAATAGTTATTACTGCCATTCATGAAACCGACAACTAAGTTTATTTCCAAATTAAAGTCTTCAATAAAATGAATCACACTTCAACACTTATAAACTGTATAGCTAAGTAGAAAGGGCTAGAGTGCCCTAAAGAATAACTTAAACCATACATATTTATAAATCATGACCAATATCCAAGCCATAAACCATAAATTAGATCTAGCACTTCTACAGGCTTGTAAACTTATCTTAAGAAAATGGAGGCTCAGAAGCCCTTTCGTTACAAACCCAGACATGGTGAAACAATGGATCTTTTCCCAATGGTGGTCACATTATTCAGCATACATACCTTTTTATGAAGCAAGTGCTCAAAGCTGTGGATATTTTTATGCCGGCATGTAAAATCCATGCACACAAAGGAATGAGTGTTAAAATTTGTTTAGGGATAAAATACCGAAACAAAGATCGAATATGAAGTTTTAGGCATACTTTTTACCTTAAACCAGAGCATTTGAATGTGTAGGAGGAAGCCTAAACCCTTACTCCTTAACAATGCCCATATTTTGTTTTATAAATCTGAACTCAAACTTCAGCCATTGAAACTACTCATTTGTGCAACCAATGAACCATCCAACCTCACTATAAAACAGATTTATTACAAGATTAAAACTAAAGAGAGAAATATTTATAAAAACCCTAAACCCTGAAACAATGGAGGAAACACTTACAGTTTGGCATTATAATATTTCCTGAATGAATGGCCATAACTGTGAAGCTAAGTCAAAGATTCAAACTGCAACAAGTGGTGAGGTTATCCTCAAGACACTCTTTGAAACCAACTGTGTCTTTAATTAAACAGTAACCATATGTGGCCTTTACCATTTTTATTCACCTATCACACATAGGCATAGTTAGAGATTGTTAAAGTATACAAATATTTTAGCTACAAATGCTGATAAATTTGGAAACCTTACTTTTTAAAAAATTTCAAGGGTACCGATGGTATCTCCTCCTCAATGTCTAGCCATCACTTTACCCTGTGCAAATGATAGCATTTTTTTATCCTTTTTAAAACTAGTTTTTTAAAAAAAAGGAAAAACCTTCTAAGAGTTTTGTGATTATCGTAAGGAAATACTGGCTCCTCTTCAGTGTAGGAAGTTTCTTCACCAATAGTTGAAGATAGGAACAAAAACTTTAACCCTTCCACACAAATAAATAGAGATAGCTTAAATTTTATGTATAAGCAAAGAGCTCGGCTCACGACCAAACCACACTATTACACTTCAAATAACACCACAAATTTTGCACATTGTCGAGGTGAAAGGAGCAGTATATGCTGCATTAAAACCTGGAAATAATACTGGAATCCACACTATGAGTTTTCTTAAACCTTACCAAAGCATAACCATCAACGAGGAGGTATGAAAACAAAATACAGAAAATAACCAACTGAGCGACTAAAGGATCGAGTTTATTGACAACATAAATGAGTAGACATTCCAAAATCTTGTCTTAAACCACATAAATCACATCCAACATTGTAGGAAACAAGTAGGCTATAGGTGGAGGGCCCATATGCATTTATTTTTATGAAGAGCAGTTAAGAGATCTATCATGGACTTAAAATTTTCCTGGGTTGTGTTGTCAACTCATAAACCATGGAATGGACAGCTCAAACCTTCCTTAAACCTTCATTAAAATATTGTGATTTGCCATCCATTCCATCTAAACATTTTAAAAACCTTGAAACTCCCTTGCGATAATTTATCCATCATTTTATTCTTTTCCAACATATATTATGCCTTACTATTACCATCGCAAGTATGGTATAGTCTTACTAGTTTTAATCATTTCGATTCCCAAGCCACTTAAACCTTGTTCAAGGTGATTAAACATTTAATTTTAAAACCATAATCATATTTGGAACTTGAAGAAAAATACTTGTTTTAAAATTATTCAAGGCTTAGGACAAAGGTCCAAGCCTTGGGGTCTTAATCTTCTTATGTAAAAGAACATAGATGACAACAAAAAATTACCTTGGTAAGAAGTCGTAAATAATATCAATGGTTTATCATAGTTTATATTTGAGCTCAATATTAACAACAAGTTCTTCCAACATGAAATCAAAGAAAATTAGAATTATAACCAAGTATAGGATAAAAACAGTTTACGACTAAATGTATTGTAAACACATTTAATTTTTTTTTGTGTAGTTTTGGAGTTGTGACAAAATGGTATCAGAGCATAGTTACAACACTCGGCTTGAAAAAGGCCCAATGCTCAATCAAATACAAACTAGAAAGTAATTTATGTTACAGTTTGATTCTCTTTGTAGATGGGAAGAGAAGAATAACCTTGATTTTGCAGCAAATATGGCAGATATGGAAATGTCTGCTGAAGAAGAATCACATCCTAAAGAACCAGAAAACTTAGAAGAAGGGAATATTAGAGATGGTGATATTTGGGTAAATCTAAATGAAATTGGGATTAATAGCCAATCTAAACTTCTCCAAACAACAAAGATTCAAAAGAAGACTTTCAAAGTGTTAAGGACGATAATGAACGCATCTTGAAAGAACATGAGGAACTTATTAATGTCTTGCTAACAAATTATATATAATAATGAAGAAGAAAATAATAAAGGACTTGAAATAGAAATGGAAAGAACCGCACCTTATAAACGCAATGTAAGAAAATTAAAATTTTCTAATAATGAGACCAATTCTTCAAGCAAAGAATCAACTAAACATAGTAAGGGATAATACAAAGATTCTAGTGAAAGCAGCAATAGTAATCAACTGAAAAAAAATATAAGTTGTATGAAAAGATTACCGATGAATTTAAAAATATTAAACCTCTTATGTTCAATGGATAAATAGAAAAAGGAGAAGAAGAATAACGTTGGATTTCTAGAATGAAAACATATTTTCATATCTATAACTATTCCGATGAGCTAAAAAAATGGCAATTTATAACTTAACAGGAAAAGATGATATTTTGTGGAAAGACGTTAAAAAGGTAAAAAAACATTAAACAACATTATGTAACTTGTAAAACTTTTAATCAATATTTTAAAAGAAAATATATATTGGAATAATACGATGAGGAAAAAGATAAATAATTCTATGAATTAACATTAGGTGCAATGATGATGAAAGAACTATGCAGTAAGTTTCTAAGTTTATTATGTTATGTAGCCTATATTATTGATGAAAAACTAAGAATTCAACATTTTCTTAGTTGTTTACCTCTTATGTTTAAAGAAAGAATCAAATCTGAAAATCTGAAAAGTCTAGAAGAGACCATGAGAAACACAAATTTCTGTTATGACCAAAATAAAGAAAATGAGAAAGTATACCTAAATGGAAAAATAAAATACATGAAAGTTTTGAAAATAAAAAGTAAGGTACAAAATTTTATAAAAAAATTGGGAATAAGTATTGGGGATATCAAGGAAATAGTTTTAAAAATAATAAATAGAAAAATCATAGGTTGCAATAAAAGAAAGAGAAGTACCCACTGCTTATGATAAAAATATTGCACAAAGGTAACCATTGAAATGTCGGGAATGTGGTGAACCACATTATTTTAAAGATTGTTAAGAAGGAAAAATATTAACCATGTGTATACAATTCAAGAATATACTACTTTGGGAGATAAAGAAAGGAGCATGTCCAGAATCGGTGTAGCATTGGAGAACACGAAAGCAGATCATCAAACATCTATGGTCGAAATCGAAGTTATGTTAAAGGATAAACCAAACTCTATATTGATTGATCCAGGTGCAAGTTTAAGTTATATCTCACCACGAATTGTAGAGTTATACAAGCTACAACAAAATAAATTTGAAATATCTTGGTTAGTTTAACTTGCTACGTGCACGGAGCGAAAAGTAACTAGCTTCATGAAAAATTGTGATTTTGTTATGAATTGTTTTAAAACGCAAGCTAATTTAAATATTCTACCTTTAGGATTTGATGATTTATTGAAAGGAATGGATTGGTTAGATAAACATAGAGTTATTTTAAAATGTTATGATAAAAAATTCTCATGTTTAGAGGATGAAAGTAATACTATTGTCGTAAACGAAATTCCGAGGAAAATCACCATAAGAGAAATTTCAACTTTACAAATGAAAAGGTCTGTTCATAAAGGTTGCAAATTTTTTGAAGTTCACATAATGGATGATAGAGAGAAAAACAATCAAGTCAATTTAGAAGACACGCCAATTCTAAAATATTTTAAAGATGTATTTCTAGAAGAAATTCTTAGATTGCCTTCGAAAAGAGATATAGATTTTACAATTGATTTGGTATCGGGGATAGTACCAACATCAAAATATCCATATCATATGAACATTTTGGAACTTAATAAGTCAAAATCGTAAATACAAGAATATATTGATAAAAATTACATTCGACCCATTGTTTCCCTATGGGGAGGTCATGTGATGTTCATAAATAAAAAGGATGGTACTTTATGGTTATGTATAGATTATAGACAACTAAATAAATTGACAATTAACAAACTATATCCTCTACCTCGTATTAACGGCCTATTTGATCAGGTTTGAGGGGCAACAATATTTTGTAAAATAGACTTGAGGTATGGATATCATCAAGTACAGATTAAAGACGAGGATATCTTTAAAACAAATTTTAGAACTAGATACGAAAAATATGAATTTGTCTTAATGCCCTTTGGGTTGAAAAATGCATAAAAAACAGTTATGTGTCTAATGAATGTCATATTAAGTAAATATTTAGATAAATATGCAGTCCTCTTTATCGACGACATATGAATCTATTCTAAGAATCAACAAGAAAATGAAGAACACTTAAAAATAATTCTACAAGTGTTAAGAGAACAACAATTATTTCCCATGTTTAGAAAATGTGATGTTTTCAAAGATAAACTTAAATATCTAGAACATGTGGTGTCTAAAGAAGGTATACCAGTAGATACCAATAAAATTAAAACTATCATGGAATGACATGTTTCTAAAATCGTAACTGATATAAGAAATTTTATAGGGATTACTCGCTATTATCGTAAATTCATTGAACTATTTTCTAAGATTGCATATCCTATAACTTCATTACAAAAGAAAGGTAATAAGTTTGATTTGAACGAGAAATGTGAAGCAAGTTTTAATTAATTAAAACACTTATTAACAACATCTCATACCGTAAAGATTGTTGATCCATACAAATATTTTGTTGTATGTATGGATGCATGCAAAGAAGGTTTAGGGGAGTAATAATTCAAGAAAATTATGTTATAGCCTATTAGTCTAGAAAGCTTAAAGAAAATGAGAATAATTATGCTACTCATGATATAGAGTTTGTTGTTATCTGTCATGCACTTAAGATGTGGCAACACTATCTTATAGGAACAAGATTTTTGTTAATTTCTGATCATATAAGTTTAAAATATTTATTTGACCAACAAAACCTTAATGCTAGACAAGCTAGGTGGTTATCTTTCTTAAGAAAATATGACTTTGAAATAAAACATATCAAAGAGAAATAAAATAAGGTGGAAGACACTTTAAGTCGTCACGCAAATATGTTATATGTAACTGCAAGTAGCATATATGAAACAAATTTAGAAGATAAAATTGAAATGAAACAAAGTTTGATAAAGATTACCAAAAAACAAGAGAAGAAAACATAAAATGAAGTGAATTGTGTAAAAATGGAATTTAGTTTGAACAAAAAGGGGTTATTATTACATAAAAGAAGACTATTTATACCTAATTTGGAAGAAATTAAATTAATTGTTATGAATGAATTACATTATAGATCGTATTCAGGACACCATAAATATCAAAAAATTATTACCATGATAAGAAAATATTTCTTCTCGCCTAACATGAAAAATGAAGTGGTAGAATATTTAGCTTTACGTATTGAATGTGAGTAGGTAAAAGCTGAACATCAGCATCCAACTGGATTGTTACAGGAACTACCTATTCCAAAATGGAAATGGGAGATTATCAGTATGGATTTCATAACCGGGTTACCTAAAAATGTTAAACAAAATTACTTAGTTATGGTTGTGGTGGTTAAGCTTAGTAAGGAATGCCACTTTATTCCAGTAAAGTATACATATAAAGATATTAAAATTGTTGGTATTTTTACGAAGGAAACTTCCAAATTAGATGGTGTATATAAGATAGTAATGTCAAATAGAGATGCAAATTTTACACAAATTTTCTGGAAATATTTATTTAAAGGATTAAGTACGTAATTAAATTTTAGTAATGCATATCATTCTCATACCCATGGTCAAAATGAAAGGGTAAATCATATTCTAGAAGACATGCTTAGAATGTACGTAATGGATAAATTAGGAAAATGGGAATATTATTTACATCTTGTAGAGTTCGAATATAAGAACCATTTTCAAGCTTCATCTAGATTAAGTCCATTTGAAATATTGTATGGATGAAAATGTAATGCTCCAATTTCTTGGAGAAATTGAATTGATAGGTTAATATTAGGACTTGAAGTATTGAAATATATGGAACTAACAGTGAAACAAGTACAACATAACTTGAAGGTATCCCAATATAGGAAAAAAAGTTAGCTCAACTTAAGAAGAACTCCATGAGAGTTCCAGGTAGAAGATGATGTTTATGTGAAAATGAAACCCAGAAAAAGTTCCCTAATATTGGGAAAATATGCAAAATTGGCACCTAGGTATTGTGGACATTTTGAAATATAAGCAAAGGTTCGACTAGTGGCATATAAACTAGCATTACATCCTACTATAAAAATTACATAATTTTTTTCATGTTTTGATTTAAAAAAAATGCATTCATCATGCTACTCATGTGGTTGAATGGAATGTTATATAGGTGGAAGCCGAAAGAGAATTTCAAGCGGAACTGAAACATATTCTCAACAGGAGAGAACTTTTACTCCAGAACCATACAATCAAACAATTCAAGGTGCAATGGAAGCACCTTAGTCCAAAATATATCCACTTGGGAATTAGAAATTAATATCTGATAACCATATCCAGTTCTATTTCAAAATGATTTAGAAGAAGTTTAAAAGGTAACACTAAGGACGATGTTAATTTTAAAGAGGAGGTGTATGTAACAAACTGAATATTTAATAGTTGTTATAGACTTTAAATATTTATTTTTGATATTTTGACCAAATGAGGTCAAAATAAATGTAAAAGAATTGTTATTATTTAAGAAATAAAGACTGAGAGAAATCATAATTGTAGTGGTTGTTAAAAGACTGTATGCTGACCCACTAGGAGGAATGACAAATGGAAAAAATATTGAGTGAAATCTCAAGGGATGGAGGAATCATATTCGCTAAAATCATGTCAAGACTCATTGTGGAGTAATAATAAGAAGTTGGCTCATAAATTACCAAATTCCTAGGTAAAATACTATAATGTATTGATCTCATCAAATAAGAAGTAGGATTCGAATGGAGGGGAAATTATCTAGATTATATAGGCTCAAGGATTCTAGAGCAAGTGATTTGGATGCTCTAGGATTTTGGTTGGTAGGAACGACAAACTTTAGTTTTGTTTTCCAATCAACAGGGAAAGGTTTTATTTTATTAAACGTGTAATGTGAGCTTACTAATTTCATTTCTGAAATGATTATTGTGCTAGTTTATTAATACAGTTTATGTACATGAATTTCAAAGCTATTGCATAATAAATCATTGTTCCTATTTTCAATTTATTTATGCACATACATAATAGAAATAGAAACTATATTCCATACAAAAATTCTCTATCAAGATAAGGAAACCCTATACAAGATGTTATAACTCTTTTAGGATATTTAACTAATAAGCATTACATTTTTTCTTTTAGTGTTGTACATAGATAGAAATGAGAGCCAAGAGGCTTCTTATCAAATCTAGAGATACATAAATTTCTATCAAAATTATGATTATGTTTTTATGGCCAGATATAACCCTCTATAAATGTAATAAACTGTAAAAGATCCAACAATGATAATCTGACCTAGGAAGCAATTAAAATGTACATTCATGCAGTCACAATGAAAAATAACAGTCGACCCGAGAGATTAATAGTTATTGCAATCCTTCATGAAAATTAAAATTAACTTTCTTTCCAAATTAAAGTATTCAATCAAACGAATCACACTTCAACTCTTATAAATTGTATAACTAAGAAGAAAGGTCCAAAGTGCCCTAAATAATAAATTAAACCGTAGATCATTATAAATCACAACTAGTATCAAAGTCACAAATCAGAATTAGATCTATCACTTCTACATGCTTGTAAACTTACCTTAAGAAAAGAAAGGCTGAGAATCCCTTTTCTTCCAAACCCAAGCATGTAGAAACAATGGATCTATGCCGAGCGGTGGTCACATTATTGGGTATGCATACCTTGTTATGCAACAAGTTTTAACCACTGTGGATATTTTCACACCAGCATGTAAAATACATGCCCATAAAGGAATCAGTGTTAGAATCGATTTATGGAAATAATACACAAACAAAGGTTTAATATGAAGTTATAGGTATACTTTTTACCTTAAAACAGAGCATTTAAATGTGCAATAGGAAGCCTAAACCCTTACTCCTTAACCACGACCATATTTCTTTTTACAGATCTGAACTCAAACTTGAGCAATTGAAACTTCTTGTTTTTGCAACCAACAAACCACCCAACCTCACTATAAAACGTAGGTTTTACAAGGTTAAAACTTAAGGAAAAAATATTTCTAAAAACCCTAAACCCTGAAACAATGGAGGAAACACTTACAATTTGGCATTCTAATCTTGCCGGAAGGAATGGCCATAACTACAAAGCTATGTTTAATATTCAAACTACAACAAGAGACAAGGCTATCCTCACACCACTCTTTCAAACCAACTATGTTTTTTATTAAAGAGTAACCATATGTGGCCTTTACCAATTTTCTTCCCTTGTCATAGATAGGCATAGTTAGAAATTGTTAAACTAGACAAATATTTTAGCTACAAACGATGATAAATTTGGAAACCTTACATTTTTAAACTATTCAAGAGTGTGAGGGTTCCTCCTCCTGAACGTTCTATCATCACTTTACTTTGTGCAAACAATAGCATTATTTTTTAACCATTTTAAAACTAGTTTCGAAAAGAAAGGAAAAACCTACTAAGAGTTTTGTGATTACCATAAGGAAATATTTTTTCCTTTTTGATGTAGGAAGTTTCTTCACCAAAACCTAAAGGAATGAACAAAAAAATTTAACCCTTCCACACAAAGAAACAGAGACAACTTAAATTTTACGCATTGGTAAAGAGCTCGGCTCAAGACCAAACCACACTATTACACTTCAAACAAAACCATAAATTTCACACATTACTGAGATGGAAGGAGCAGCAAATGCTTCATTGAAACTAGAGAAACATACTAGAATACACACCACAAGTTTTTTAAACCTTATCAAACCGTGACCCTCAACAAGAAGGCCTGAAAACAAAAGCCAGCAAATAACCAACACAACGACCAAAGGATCAATTTTTTTGACAACATAAATGAGTACACATTCCAAAATCTTACCCTAAACCCCATCAATCACATCCAACATTGTAGGAAACAAGTAGGTTATAGGTGGAGTTCTAGGACACATTTCTTTTTACGAAGAACAGTTAATATCTTCCATGGCATTAAAAGTTTCCCACTATACGATGTCAACTTGCAAGCTGTGGGATGGACATCTAAAACCTTCCTTAAGCCTTTATTAAAATACCTTGAGTTATCATCCATTCCATCTAAACATTTTAAAAACATTTTAACTCCCTTGCAATAATTTATCCATCACTTTATGGTTTTCCAACATAGATTATTCCTTAGTATTACCATCGTAAGTATGGTATAGTATTACTAGTGTTAAACATTATCGGTTTATGAGCCATTTAACCCTTGTTCAAGGTGATTAAACCTTTAATTTCAAAACCATAATAATAATTGGAACTTGAAGAAAAATACTTGTTTTAAAAGTATTCTAAGGCTTAGGACAAAGGTCCAAGCCTTGGGGTCTTAATCTTGTTATGTTAAAAAACATAGATGACAACTACAAATTACCTTAATAAGAAGGTGTAATATAATCCCAATGGTTTATCATAGTTGATATTTGATCTCAAGATTGAAAACAAGTTTTTCCAATATGCAATCAAATGAAATTAGAATTATAACCAATTATAGGATGAAAAGAAGTAATGGCTAAATGTATTATAGACACATTCAAAAAAAAAATTTGTGTAATTTTAGAGTTGTGAAAAAAAATTATAAAATCACCACATATTATATAATTTGTACTGCATTAATTGAGTAATTTATTAACTAAAGGTATATTGGTTAGTTCTCCACCTGTTGTACATTGAATTACCGAATGTGGATGCAAGAAAGACACTTCACACATTCCTTGTAAGTAATGTTTCGTAGGTAGCGTGAGAATTCAAGAGAGAGAAATCAATTGGACCGGGATACATCAATAAGATGAAGGATCCAAGTTTTTTCGTTTCAATATGTCATATGTGGATGGTAATTTTATCTACAATGATTCTGGAAGGGTTAAGAAAACTCTAGTAGATTATAACTGTTATGAATTGGATTCAAATAACAAACAAAATAGATATACATTTGACTTGGTGTAAATTGTTGGTTCTAAGTCAACCGCCTCTGTTTATTTTACTTGGTAAACTGAATCAAGGTAAACCACCATTGCTTGTTCACATATTTATTTATAAAACTCCAACCATGCCTTTGTCTCGATTTGGAACCACACTAGAAACTATTTTTATTTTTATTTTTCCTAGAAAAAATCCTAAGTAGGGTGCTACTACCTTGACTTCCTTCGTAGACATTGTTCCAAATTTTTATGACTCTGGTATCTATGTTGGCAGATCTACCTAAAAAAATTGATATGGATTTGAAACTACACCTACCTCTTATTGAAATATTGTAACTTCAAAGGATATGCTAAATGTATTTTATTGATGTAACCCAAGGGAGATGTTTGTATTCCTCCGGTGGGGTGTTACTATTGTACTTGTCCATCATAGAGTCATGAGGTAAAGATTCCATTGTAAGTCAGGTGATTAGTACCCTAATGAATAATATAATATATTATTTTGAGTCTTCCTAGGTGAATTCAGACCAGAAAGTTAAGTGGGGCCGCCTTGGTTAGCATAAAAGTCAGTTAGATCAACATGTATAAATAGAGGAGCTTTGATTCTTTTTTTAACACAGAATCACTCACTTGAGTAGTGCATAGAAGAGAGAGAGAGAAAAAGAGATAAATAAAGGGGGAGAATACATGTTTTGGGGTTTATATCTTATACATCTTATATAAAGGAAGTTTTGTTGGGTTTTCTTCTCCTTGAGGGTTTCCCAGGATAAATATTGTGTCTATATTGTGATTGTGTTTCTATCGGTGATTCTGGATATGTCACTGCTATGATTTTGAATTAAACACTAATGAATCTAGTATATCATATGAAATATTAACATGGTATCAGAACTAACCTAAATAGGACATCTTTCACAAGGTGAAACTCCATCTCCCTCCTCTCCAAAAGAAATTAGTGTTTCTGCAAATTTTGGAATTTGGAAGATCTGCTTGCATAGAAATTTGTGCCTCCCTCGAGTGCATATATGAAACCCTAAATAAATATTTTTATGTGGTTTAATCTCTGATAAATAAAAACCCTAGTTTAGCAGTGAACTAAAAAGCTGTAGTGAAACAAAACCAAAAATTCTAGAGTGTTGCAACCTCACAAGTAGGATTTGAAGGGTGAATAATTGGGATCTCCATAAATCAGTTGGACCAACCAACTCGCATCAGTCAAGTGCATATACTAGTAAGGTCAGCCTCTTATCTTGATAACTTTAATTTTTTAGTGACCTACTAGACAAGAATGCCTCAATCACTAAGCTTGAGGACAAATTGAAAGGCATACAAAACTTCCTATCTTGGAATGGTCTCATTCTAAAAGAGAATGGCCTTGAGAAGTACATCAAGGATGATATTGTAGAATATAAAGAAGATGAAGCTAAGGAGAAGAATGAACAAGACCTACTCAATAAAATGACGATCACGGTTGATTCTATTAAGGATCACTTGATCCCTCAAGTGTCATCTAAGAAGACACCTAAGAAAAGTATGATGCACTTTCTAGAATGTATGAGGGAAGGAACATCAACAGAAAGATGAATCTGAGAAAAGGATGAGACTATTCAATATTACTTCATAAGGGTCTCTCAATTTAGAGAACAACTAATTGTTATTGGAGACTCCCTTAATGAGGATGAACTAGTTATGACTTCTCTCAATGGTCTTACTAGACCTTGGACTCATTCATTCAGACTCTATGTGCCAGACAAGAAAGTATGAAGTTTGACATAGTATGGGAATATTTCATACAAGAAGAAGCTATAGTAACCAATAGAGAAGCTCTCCTTAGAGAATATGATCAGGCTCTAGCCACCCATACTAAAGTAAGAAAACAATCAAACTTCAAGAAGAGTAATCATAATCCTTCAAAGAAGCAATTTCAGAAGAAGAAGAAGGATTACTCAAAGTATGAATGTTACAATTTTCATAAGATAGGACATCTTGCTAGAGAATGTCCATCACCAAAGAAGAACAACAAAAAAAAGAGACTTCATTCTCATCTAGCTGAATATGAGGATGTAGAAGAGGAAAGGCCTCGAAAGAAAACCAGAGGTGAAGATGTAGAAAAATATGTGTTATTCTCTACACTCTTTGGGTCTGTAACACCTAGAGAAGAGACATGGATTATTGATAGTGGTGCCTTAAAGAACATGGCAGGGAAGAAGCAAAATCTGTCAAAACTTGAAGAGAAGAACTCTCCCTGGGAGGTATCACTAGGAGATGAATATCAATATCCCATAAAAGGTATTGGTGAAGCAAGATACAAGCTTGACTCTGGAACTTCCATGAAGATGAAGGAATTATTGTATCTACTAAGTTTGAAAAAGAATCTACTTTCCATCTCTGCTCTAGACAAGAAAGGATATAGAGTTTCTTTTATAGATGGACAAGTACTTATGTAGTACAAAGGAAAGACACTTGAAGATGTTGTAGTCATTGGAGAAGAAAAAGGAGGAGTGTGCAAGATCAAAGGATATCCAGAGACATCCCTTGTCCATGAGACTACTAGCTCAAGTGAACTATGGAATAGGATACTTGCTCACATCAACTACAAATCATTGATCTATGTGAGAAAGGTGGTAACACGGTTAACAGATTTGAAGATCGAACATGAGGGAGCTTGCAAAGGATGTGCAAGGGGAAAGAACATCAAGAATCCCTTTCCAAAAAGTGAAACAAATACCAAAGGTACGTTGGAACTAATTCATTCTAATGTATGTGGTCCTATGCCCTCCATATCCTTAAGTGGATATGAGTACTATGTCACATGTATTGATTATTATTCAAGAAATACTTGGATATACTTCTTGAAGAATAAGAGTGCAGTGTTCAAAAAACTCAATGAATTCAAATCCTTGATAGAGAACCACTCAGAAAAGAGAATCAAGACACTGAGATCAGATAATGGTGGAGAATACACTTCAAAGGAATTTGAAGCATTATGTAAGGAGGAAGGAATCAAGAGGGAACTAACCACTCCCTATAATCCCTGGTGTTGTTGAAAGAAAGAATAGAACTATAATAGAAGTAGCAAAGACCATGATTCATTACCAAGACCTCCCTATGCACCTATGGGATGAAGCAGCAAGAACAGTCATGTATGTGTAGAATAGGTTATCTCACGGTGCTCTTGGATTCAAGACTCTTAAAGAGATGTATACCAGAAAGAAACCTGAAGTGATCCATCTCAATATATTTGGTTTCCTAGTAAATTTACGTATTCAGAAAGAGGAGAGAACCAAACTGAATCCTTCTGGAAAGAAGGGAATATTTTTTGGATAATGTGAAGTCTCCAAAGCCTTCAAGATATACATCTCAGGATTCCATCATATCGAAATTAGTAGGGATGTAAAATTTGATGAATAGATAGATATTAACAAGTCTAGAAGGTCTAATCTTGAAGAAGTACATGACAAGGATGTACCTCCCAGAAGAATAGAAGTTGAACCCTCTTCTGAAACAGTAGCATCGAAATCTCATGACATGCGAAATATAATGACATGCTAGAGCCTCGGGAGCCCCCTACTGTGGATATCTATCAAAAGAGAAAACATGCTTGGGTAAGATAAATCATACAAGAAGTAGAAAGATATGGAGGGCAAGAAGGCTCCACAAGAGACAAAAAAAGATCAAAGCCATTTCCATTTATGTAGCTTTGATGTGTGATTTTGTAGATCAAGAACCCACCAGCTATGAGGAAGTTGTACAAAAGAAAGAATGGGTTGAATCAATGATGGAAGAATACCAGTCGATCATGAAGAATGATGTTTGGGATATTGTTCCCAAACCAGAAAACAAAAGCGTGGTATCTTCGAAATGGATCTACAAGATAAAACATGTTGCTAATGGAAGTATTGAAAAGTACAAAGCAAGATTAGTGGTTAGATGATTCTATCAGAAAGAGGGGATCGATTATGAAGAGAAATTTTCTCCAGTAGCAAGGTACACTTCCATCAGAACCATCATGGCACTTCATTATGTTAGAACCTGTGCTAAATTTTGGAGAATTTTACACATGCATCTACACTATTTCCCCTGTAAAGGGATAAGCTAGTGGCAATGATAGGTAAATATGAAAATCCTCTTGAAGGTTATATTCTAGCAAATATGAAGGGTGTAGATTGGTGTCGATGGATATCGATGGTTGAAAATGATTCCACTGGGGAAAGATGCTGGTTCAAAATCATTTTTTATGATCGATGAAATGGCATTAATACGTAGAGAGGATCGATCATCAGATAAGAAGTGGGGAGGAGATCTATGGTTGTCTGAAGTTCCATTGATAGAATGTGCGAGGACAAATGAAATATCCAAGACCATATAATTCAATAGACCCCACAAGTTTCAACAGTGAATATCAATGTTGGATCTAGATCTATGACAGAGTTCATTTCCACTGCCACAACTTGCATGTGGAAATCAATTTCTCAAATCAGTAGAATCGAGTAGGGGTTACATATTCTGACAACTCAGATTAGAGCCTAATAAATATCCATAGTTGATATCAATTCTATTGATGAAACATGCATGAACAAATTGAATTTCTAAATCAGCGAAATTCGGTAGGCTTAGCAAGCTTTAACAACTCGGATCACACCTGGTTTTTAATCTACGCCCGTGGTAAATTTTGCTACTTATAAGTGCATGGAAGAAAAGAAGGGTCCGGATCAGCGAAATATGTTAGAGGAGGCGGTATTCAATGGACCCAATGGAGGCATAGTTAATATCAATGATGGATATTCATTCCACGGAGTGAAGCTGCATGAAAAATAAGAGGGACGGTATGACAGAGAATAAATATGGATGGTTTAAATAGGCTATAATATCGGTGGTTCAGGATGAAGGGGGGAGAATGGACGGATAAGGATCATTTCTACTGAAAAAGGTACAAAATTTATATCAAATAAAGATAATAAAAAAATGCGAGCACATGAATTTACGTCACTTGTATTATTATGTGCATTAGAAAGCGAGAGCACGACTATGTAGAAAGCGGCTAGCTTGGAAAAACTCATTGAGCTACTTGTCAAGAGATCAAGTAGGCCACATTTCTTCACTAAACAAGTATATAATATGGCTGAAGTATATGAGTCAACAATTTAGAACCTAGAATACTAGAAAATGGAGGAGCTCTTTGTTGACACATGTTGGCATGCAGTTTTGGAGATAATTACTTGCACAATGCCAAAGTTATTGTGCAAAGTCAAAGTTGTTGCGCAAGGAGGAAGATGGCGTGCAAGGCAGTTTGGTCACATTTTGTATATTGTGGTCATATTTTGTAGATTTTGGTTTTTATTTTGTACATTTTGGTCCAAGTAGTTAGGAAGTTGACTTAAATGGACCATCAATGTAAAGGAACAAGCCTATAAATAGATCTAGGATTGCAAATGTTAAGCATGCTAAGGCTAGAGCTTAAGCTTGATCTTGAATCTATCTGTGATCTATTTGGTACACAAGATATGATTTGAGGAACTGTTTTCGGAACCTATTTTTTGATGCAAAGTTAATATGACATGATGTAGAAATGAAAGAAACAATGTGTCTTCTTACTTCTTCATGTTTTCCAGTTTTCCTGCAATGTGATGTGGATGAATATTGCATTATGATGTTTATTTCTAAATGATGTGATGCTTTCCTATATGAATGATGCTATGCTGGTAGATTTGTTTATGCATTGATACTTCTATCGTGATATGAGAATGTTGATGTGATCCGATGAATGATGATCTGAACCTATGAATGTATGAACCAATGCTTGGATCTGCGAATTAATACTGCGATAGGTTGACAGTAGATGTGCAATCCTCCTTCTTACTAAGGAAACTTGGTTCCAACAGTTCTCCCTTGAACATCTCAGGTGAGACCTCATCTTCTACGTTGGTGTTGTTGGACAAGGTAAAACCTATCTAGGTTGGTGCTCAGGGTGATTATTGTGGTAAGGGTGTCAACAGAGAGTGAACCCTTGTCGAAAAATCTATGTCAGCAAATGGTTCCATTTTTTGGACCATAGTACGTGGAGAAAGAGGACATGTTGTGGCATCTGACAAGACCGGAGATTCAATATTGGTTTATCCATAAGGATCGAGAATTTGTCGCAGAGGAGAATCAAAACACTGGGTTAATGACAGAACAGTGGCTTGGAAAATACCTATTTTCTAATCTCCATGAATACTTTTTCTCTGGATTTCTAATCATCTTATATGAGTGGTTGGTGCGACTGACCTATCGGAAGACAAATTTTCAAGGAGGCAATCCCACTTGCTAGACCTGAGAGCTTATCTAGCAACTGCAGGAGGTAGATAATAGAGGGTCAAGGGATTTCAAAATTTGGTTTGACAGTATCTTGGAAGGCTACATGATTGGGTTTGTAGTCAACACAGTCAATTCTTACAGCGACACAGAATGGGAGTTCTTCAAAGGACCAAGAGGTAGGTTTATGTTATCATTGCAACTTTCATTTAAGATGCTCATCTATGAAAAAGGCATATTGAAGATGAACTCTGATGAGTAGAGCCCTGGTGTGTGGAGGATGCAGGTACCGCAGAGACGAGGGTTGGATGGAATGATATGGGGTATATGGATGGAATTTGACACGAGACTATGAGGGAAGTTGAGGAAGGAAGTGGTCTTATGCAAAGTGGAGTAAGCTCTTGGAAAGAGGCAAGGCAAAGGATAGGAGAGAGTCCTACTATGACCAAGACAAGAGGCTATGAGAGAATATCACAAGGGACAAAAGAATCCTACAATGACAAAGGAGAAAACCAGGCTATGCCCAATCTAGAAGAAAGACCAACCCATAGAAACAACGTACCCACACCTTTGTGCACTACGATGCACTCAAGAAGAAATACTAACTTGACACCGAATTGTACAACATGTCAACAACACTCTAATAGCAGTGGATCAATGAATGTAGCAAGAAGGCCAAGGATGGCGGGTGATGATGTAAATTTACCTATGTTTCATGGGAATAGGACTGAGGATCCTGAGAAATACAGGTTTCTATGTTAAGTAGTTTGGACTGCAAAGCAAGCTCAGGATGATGATGTTAAAAAGATTCAGTTGGAAAAGACCCTCCAAGGTCATGCACTGGATTAGTATATGAAATTTGTGTAAGCTCCCATAGGGACTCCAGCGAAGACTTTGGCAGAGACCAGAAAAGGATTGACCGAAGAGTTCAGAAATCCTAATTCTGAAGAGCAATACATTACAGAATTAAAGGAGATTAAGAAATACCCAAATGAGACTATCTGGGATTGTGATTAGTGATTCAAGACATTGATGGAAAAATTCAATTTCAGAATGAACAATGTACAACACAAGGAATGGTTCATCGTGGCGTTAGTACCGCATATAAGGATACCTTTCACACAGCAAAAGATTGCGACACATAGAGAGGCTCTGGAGATCGTGATGAAGCTATAAGCTTCATCGGTTGGTGAAAATGGATTTGGTGAGAATCAGATTCAAACACAATTAGCGAATATGAGAATCTAGTTGTGAGATATCAATAACGAAAGAGAGAATCGCGCGAAGGTTTGGTGTACTCAATGTCATGCAGAGGGACATCATAAGGATCAATGCCTAGATTTTCAAAACTACCTATTGTTGGGAGATCCAAATCCATTAATTCATGGTGAAATTCCATGGTGTCACGTCTACAAATTTCATGGGAATCGACATGAAGATGGTGTGTATATGCAGAATATGGTCACGAAGCCCACAAATTTGTATTGCAAGTTTTGTTGATCTGATGGGAATGAAGACAAGGATTCTTGAGCATATGATTTTCTTCGAGATAGAAAAATGGATACTTACTATGTGAAGGGAGAATACCATTGAATGGTGCAACAACCATAGGTGTTATAGCCGTAGCCGCAGCCACAGTTTGTACCATAGTCGCAACTGCAACCACAGTTTGTACCACAACTACAGTTTTCTCTGCCACCTCCACATTCACAACTAGATGCAGTTTTATTTACATCATTCAGATTACACTCAGGCACCATACACTCAACTGCAGCAACCATAGGTGTTACAGCCGCAGCTGCAACCACAGTTTGTACCATAGTCGCAACTGCAACCACAGTTTGTACCACAACTGCAGTTTGCTCCACCACCTACATAGTACAACTAGATGCAGTTTTATTTACATCATCCACATTACACTCAGGCACCATACACTCAACTGCAGTATCCACAACTACATCTAAATCCCCTATAGTAGCAACAATTCAATCAACCACAGTATTAGAAGCAAGGAGGATTCCGAGGAGGACGAGGTGGAGGATTTGGTCAAGGAGGAGGATGAGGTTGTGGACCCTTGCAATGCTACAGTTGTGGATTAATGGGACATTATCAGAGAGATTTCTCAAATTTGCAAGATCAATATACTTATTGTATTGTTGTGGATCACAATGTTGAGAAATTTCTGCAATTGATTGCGAAGTGGTAAGCAAGGAATGTTCTGTAGTTGCAAAACCAGAACTAGATTCAAAATAAATTCAAAATGAAAATCAGAATGAGAACCAACCAGTGAATCCACCACCAAACCAGAACCAAGGACCAACAATTGCAAAGATCCTAACAGAACCCGGAGTTCAGTCTGCTAATGTTGGTGAAATCACTCGCTAAGGTGCGGTGACAAAATATTATGGCCCGATTCCACAAGTTTGATTGGATGGAAATAAGAAGATGCAATTTAATATCGATGCTGAGAGTGACACTTTATTTGAAGAACATGATGCGATAAGAAGAGATCTGGGTAAGTTTCTTGTTTTTGAGATGCCACTTATTTTTTATTCCACTTTGGTAGAAGGACCATCACAGCAGCATGGTACGTTGAAAAACTTCTTTGAAATTTGTCTATCATTGGAAAAAGACCCTGATGCGCTTGTCGATATTTCAAGTTTACTGCATCAACTAGAAAAGGGTAGGAGGGAGTCTATTGTGAACTCCCTGCACAAGAAGAAAATGAGGAAAGAGATGAGAATGAATATTCAGATTAGGGATTACGAGGTAGATTTAGTTATTCTAGGTCTAGGCTCCGATGTCATCATTCTGACAAAGCAGTCATGGAAGAAGATGGGGAACCCACAGCTAGTGTGGTCCCATCTGCAGTTTCAACTGGCTAACCAGCCCAGAGTGACATTGATTGGGTGTGTTCTGCATCTAGCAGTGGAAGTTGAAGGAATGAATACTTACATGGAATTCGATGTGATTAAAGTTTTTGATGGAGGAAGCTCATGTCCCACACTATTGGGGATTGGATGGGCCAATGATAGTTTGGTAGTGATCAATTTCAAGAAGCACGTGATGACTTTCGAGAACCATGATATCCCAGTCATTGCTCTCATGGATCCAAATGAAGGAAGAATGTATGTTGAACCAGTTAAAGAAGAAGTCAAGGGAGAATGGGATGATGCCTACAACATCTCATAAGACTACATCTATCCTACTATTGACGACAACATGGGATGGTAGAGTTCTAGTTCCACATCTTTTGATTCTGATGATGCCTTGGAGAATTGGAAGAATCGAATGCATGAGGCATTAATTCAGAAGTGTGGTTTAATCACTCAATCGTTATGTTGAGTTGCAACAAAGATTGTTGAGTTTCCAATATATGAAGGACTTCCTCAGTTGTCTGAGTTTTTAGTAGAATTTGAAGATAAGGTGTTAGAACCCCAACGATTGTTGGCATTAGATGAAGCATTGAAGGCTACTCCAACACGTTTGTGGGTGACCCATAAGAATTTGATCACTGGGTGGTCCCAGTGTCGTAGGTTGATGAAAGTTCACTTTGGTAAAGTAGAACAGTACCAACCCAATAGGTATGATGGGAGGAATGATCCCAAGAGTCATCTAATTGCATGTCAAACCATGTGGGTGTCATGACCAAAGGATGAGTGGGTACATGCTTTTGTACACATGTTGGATTAAATGTCGCGACAGTGGTATGTATCATCTAAGCTATGCAGAGAGATCATGACCTCGGAAGAGTTGACGATTTGCTTAAGTCACACCTTTAGTTTTGCAGATACCAATCGAGCCATTCATAGTGCACTACAGCATATCCACAATGTTGTTCTGAAGGTAGTTCCAGTTGCATATCAACAATTATGGAATGCTAATGATGGAATGCTACAATGTAATGGGAGGGCCTAAAGATGAAGATGACCCAAGAAATGTCAATATTTCAGAATCTAAATATAGTCGGGACATCACGTCGCCTGAGATCTCGAAAAACAAAATCAACCATCCATTAAAGATTCAGAAGGTTAACATTGGGATAGAGGAGAACCCAAAGTTTTTTAATATTGGAGACTATTGGGAGGAAAAAACCATGGCGAAGATCACATATTTTTTGCATGCATTTTAGGGTCTATTTCCAACAAAGTTTTATGAGATGAAGGGGATACTAGGATATTTGGGAGAGATGAATATCCCTCTGAATCCAGATACAAATTTAGTACGACAATGACTGTATCTTCTGAATCCGCAATACAAGGAAAGAGTGAAGGTTGATATCGATAGGATGTTGGACACAGGAATCACAGAAACAGTTGAATAATTAGAGTGGATAAGCCCCATGGTTGTTCAAGATAAAAATACAGGTGAAGTTGGAATCTGCATTGATCTCAGAAATTTGAACAGTGCATGCCTTCATGATCCATTCCTGACAACGTTCACTAACAACGTATTGGAAGGAGTGGGAGGTCAGGAAGTGTATTCATTTAGGGATAGCTTTTCTGGATATCACCATATCAAGATCGCAAAAGAGGATCAGCATAAGAAAATGTTTGTAACTAAATGGGGTTGTTATCAATACACAGTGATGTCATTTGGACTGAAGAATGCATCTATGCTATTCTCTTGGATTATAGTCATTGCATTCAAGGATTTTATTCTGAATTTTATAGTAGTTTACATGGATGACTAGACGATTTATGATCTTAAAAAGGATCATCTTGCAAACATGTGACTAATGATGGAGCGGTGTCAATCGCATTAAATTGCTCTGAATTCAAAGAAGTGCATATTCTGCACACCCTTTGGGATGTTGCTATGACACATTGTATGTAAGGAAGGAATATTGGTCGATCCAGCCAAGATTGCGCTGATCCTAAACTTTCCACCACCTACGAATGTGAAGCAACTTAGAGCAACATTAGGCCATATAGGATACTATAACAAGTTCATCAAAAGATATGTGGTGATCACAGCACCTATGGAGAAGTTTCTAAAAAAGGATGTGTTATTCGCATGGAGTCGAGAGTGTCAAGGAAGTTTTGACACATTAAAGAAAAATATGGTTGCAAAACCAATAGTGGTTTTTCTCGATTTGACGAATGAGTTCCATGTTCATGTTGATGCATCTTGAACCGTGTTGGGAGTGTTGTTGGCATAGCTAGTAGAAGGTGATATTGATCACCTGATTGCTTTCGCTAGTTGGAAATGGTGTATGCATTGCATAATTTTTTACACTACTTGTTGGGAGGTCATTTCAAGATGTTCACGGATCACTCTGCATTGAAATGCTCAATGAATAATCCTATGTCGGGGGGGAGATAAGCCAGTGGCTACTTCTGTTTCAAGAGTTCAATTTTTAGATAATTTTGAATCTGGGTGGCTTGAATGGAGGACCATACCACTTATCATGAATTGAGATAGGTGAAGAAACGAAGAACATTGAATATGGGTTACTGGATGCAAAACTATTCAGAGTAGGAATGGTTCATGAATATTGTAAGAAAATAGTTCAGTTTTTTGCGATGGGAACAACACTAGAAGGGCTCACTAAAAACAAGAAGAAGAATTTAGTTGTTAGAGCCATGGATTTCCAGTTTATTGTTGGGGAAATCTATAAGATGAGTTCGAACGAGATCTTATGGTAATGTGTCCTACCGCATCAACAAGATCAGGTATTGACAGAAGCACATGCGAGAATTGCAGGTAGACACTATGAAGGTTGCGCTACTTCCAAGAAGGTACTCCGCACAGGGATTTGGTAGCCAACTCTCAATGGAGATGCAATCGACTATGCATGGAATTGTGATGTGTGTCAAAGGACTTGAAGCCCTCATGGAGGGATAATATGTTGTTAGTACCTCAGGTGACGCTGGAGCCAATTGAAAAATGGGCAATGGATTTTGTGGGACCAATCAACCCACTTGGAAAGAGAACCATGTGCAGTATATCATTACAACAATGGATTATCTGACAATATGGAAAGAGGACGCACTAGTTGTAGATTGCACCATTGTGGTAGCATCGAGGTTCCTATTTGACAATGTTATTACCCAGTTTGGTTGTCCAAATATATCAATAAGAGATTAAGGGAGTCACTTCATCAATCGAATTGTCAGTGCGCTAATAGAGGAGCTTCAGATACAGCATAAGAAGAGTACCCCTTATCATCCACAAGAAAATGGGAGAGTTGAGGCATTCAACAAGGTGTTGGAGCATGCACTGACAAAGGTATGTAATGCAAACCATGATGACTGGGATTTGAATACTCCAGCAATCTTATGGGTGTATCACACCACTTGTAAAAGGTTGACAGGGAAGACACCATTCAAGTTGGTGTATGTATAGGAGGTAATCATGCCAATGGAGTAAATTGTTTCAACTTTTCACATTGCAATAGTAACCAAAATGGACGATGAAGGAGCATTAGAAGAACACCTAACTCAATTGGTGCAGCTAGAGGAAGACTCTTTCTCATTGGTTTTCACCAGTGCATTGAGAAGGATCAACAGAAAGATTGGCATGATTGACATATCAAGAACAAACACTTTCAACAAGGAGACTTGGTGCTAATGTATGACAGTAAGTTCACCAAACATCCAAGTAATTTGCAAATGCACTAGCTAGGTCTGTATGTTATCAATTCCATTACTGCGGGAGGCGCAATACAGTTGCAACAGTTAGATGGTGTGATGCTTCCTAAGTTGGTAAATGGCAGCAGGATGAATCCCTATAGGACAGGCCCAGTGCTGCACGATGCTTAAGGCATTGCGCAAGTTGGAAAAAAAAATATGGTAACATAGGAGGATGGCACGACAAGAGCAAGGGGCTACCCAAGTAGCAGTGTCAGAGTCGCAGCTAGGGAATCATGTCCTGACGTCTGCAAGGATGTGATAGAGTCAAATTGGCAGTAAAAATAGTAGTTAAACCCATTAATCAGCGATTCCCTTGGAAGAGACACGCATTAATGACGAATCCGACCGTTAGATAGAGAGGATCAATGACGGATTCAAGCAATGAATGAAGGATTTAGTCATCATTATTGGAAAATCATTCACACGGTTGATCTCACACTATAAGAATTGGTGGCCCACAGGTTGAAATCACCATTGTGAAGAATTGAGTTGTCGATAGTGAATTGTAGAGTTTGAGTGGTAGAGTTCAGTTGTAGAGTTGTGAGTGAGTTGTAGGGTGAGCAGAGTGAGTTACCAAGCATTCATGACTAATGAAGTGGGTAGCTCCACAATATATTTTGAGTGAAACTGTTGATTATGCACCCATTATCAGTGTCTATATTGAAGAAGAGGTAGCAAGTATGTCGTTTGTTTCATCATCGATCACAAGGAAGAAGAGAGGGTCCAACCGGCCTAAGTCCCCACTATAGAAGAAGAGACAAACAAGGAGTTTGATAAGAGAAAACACAGAGGAATGTGAGGTATACACGAGAAGAGTAGGGGTAATATCAACAGACATCTATAGGTATGTACCTTCATGCAGAGTTGGATCCAAATAGTGGAAGCCCATGAAAAATCAGAAGTACCCCATCAAGATGGATGCAATTTTGAAAGGAATAAAGTGCAGCTTTCAAATCATACCATGTATGGTCAAGATGAAGTATGAGAATCATGATTTTCTCACTTTCACTAATTGTAAGGAAGAGCCATTTCAGGATAGGACGATACTGGAGGAGGATCCTGTGGTGTGAACTCCACGTGAGTGGGCGTTGGGTTCGGACAAGTCGGGGTTATTAGGCCTGATTCACATGCCGCATTTTGGGCAGCTGATAGAAGAAAATGCATGCGCCAAGCAACTGCTGGCATGATTTCATGGAGGATACATGTGGCTGGATCTACCGGTGCCAGTCACCATTGAATTGATCTCAAAAATCATGGGGCTGCCCAAGGAGGGGCCCAAACCATCACAATATTTTAGAGGAAAGGACAACAAAAAAAGGTTAGAAACGAAGATGAAGAAAAAGTATGATTTGGATCACGAAGGGCGTGCATACAAGGTAGACAGTATCAATGAGCGAGTTGTGCACATTGTAGTCAGGATTATTTCCATCAAAATAGTGCATAAGAATCGATTGAACCATTGCACATCAGGGGTATTTTCCTGTGCTGAGTTGTGTTCTATAGGAGTACATATGAACTGGTCAGTATTTCTGTTCAACCAATTAACAGAGGATGCAATGATCATGCAAGCAGGAAAGCGCACATTCACATATAGCTAGCTGCCCATCTTGATTACACTAGTTTCATGGATGGAGCCATAAGAATACCAAGGGATGGATATCATAGTTTTCCAGGTCTGCAAGGGAGCAAGATACCAGAAACTTTGGTACTTGAGCCAGGAAGATAAACTGAGGGACTATGCAATATAGTTTTGGTTGTATTGGGAAGCATTACAGGAGGAAGGTGTGAAGGTTCCATGAATCACAAATCAAGTAGTGGAGAATTATTGGAAAATCATTAGATTCATTATTGGCTTGCATTCCATCCACATGCAAGCATGGAGGTACCCTTAGAGACAATGGTTGGTGACCCAATACAAGCTGACTGAGGAATTGGAATTCGTAGTGGTTGAGTGGCCGACGGACTAGAAACCATCGGTAAGTGCAAAGGAATTATCATATGATGAGGAAGGTCCTCTAATAGATGCACCTATACATCCGGCGTCGGTGCCTGACAGTGATCGAGAGTCATGCGAGGCATCATCGAGGACCCCAACAGACTTAGAGGTGGAGCAGATATTTAAGGAGACTAGATTAAAGAAGAGGAAGGAACAAGATGATGCCAATAGTACAGCGTCGATGGAAGGTTCAAAGTTAGACCATATTATTGCGGTTATCATGATCGAAACTACTTTGATTGAAGAGAAGTTGAGGAAGAATACTGTTGAAGGATTTGGAGAGGTAAACACTTGTCTAAATTTTTTAATTGATGCAATTCTGCAAAGAGTTCCTAAGGAAAATGTTTTACAGAAGACAAGAGAGATAAGAACAAGGAAGTGGATCCAAAATGTATAGATTCCACTACGTGCAATTGAGACAAACAATGAGTATGTCAACGCCTCACTCCAGTTGTTTCAAGACCTCTCATTGGATATCAATGAACTGTCAACCCAAGCATTCGTTCAATTGGTGATCTAGGAGTTAGGTTACTGGGAACAAATCATTGGCGATCACCTCTTGAGGTTGCAAGAAAAAGAAGCAGCAACAAGGAAGGATATTGAAGAACTGAAGAAGGAGCAAGATAGGTTGACGGTGGAAAAAGTACAAATATGGGACAACAGGGTGTGCCTAGAACATGTAATTTATGTTGCCTACCAAGAAGTTCCATAAATCATTGTAGACATGAATGTTGAGGAAAAAGCGAAGCAGCTCGGAGACGTGATTACACAATTTAAACGCGACAATGAATATCTGCATGTGCTAGTGAATCCAAGCACACCACCGAAGGAGATTGCAGAATGAAAAAGAACTATCGAATACTTGGTGACATAGTTGGAAGATATGGAGAAAGAGGCAAAACAAGTTACAAATGCGACTACACAGTTTTGGGGAAGTGTAGTCCAAGATGAGTAATTGGAGCAACTCAACACGTAGTTCTAGGAGGTAGAGGGGAAGCTAGCTACATTGTGGACATATCTTAGAGTGATGCATCCAATTGTGAAGATAAAGAAAGCGGTAAAGATGAAGGAATTGTAACAGCACATCACAAAGGCAAGGGAGTGCCAGCAATGAAGGAAAATGCAGCTTGACAAACTCCAGGACATTGATGTGCAGCTCTCAATGAAAGCGGTTTCGTTGTTGCAAGTAGTTCACGATGGACAAAAGGATTTCACTACAAATATTGTTGAGCATCCACTAGAGCACGAAGTGACAAAATTCAAGGAAATCAACAAGAAGCTAAAGGAGTAGGTCAAAGAGATCACCCAATAGTATGAGGACTTTAAGGTTAAGATCAGTGGCTACACTATTTCCAGCTAATGTGGCTCGAGGGAAAGACACAAGATTATGTTGGAGGCCTATTGGCAGGTATTTTTGGAGATAATTAGTTGTGCATTGCCAAAGTTGTTGTGCAAAGTCAAAGTTGTTGCACAAGGAGGAATATGGTGCACAAGGCAATTTGGTCACAGTTTGTATATTATGGTCATATTTTGTAGATTTTGGCTATTATTTTGTAGATTTTGGTCCAAGTAGTTAGTAAGTTGGATTAAGTGGACCACCAATGTAAAGGTACAATCCTATAAATAGATCTAGGATTGTAAATGTTAAGTCTGCTAAGGATGGAGCTTAATCTTGATCTTGAATCTATCTATGATATGTCTGTGACGTGAGTCCTGAATTGAGGAACTGTTATGGGGACCTCTCTTTTGATGTGAAGCTAATATGATATGAAAAAGAATTGAGAGAAACATTGTGTCTTCTGACTTCTTTCTATTTTCCTGTTTTCTTGCAATGTGGTGTGGACGAATACTGCATTATGATGTTTATTTTTGAATGATGTGGTGCTTTTCTATTATGAATGATGTTATGTTGGTAGATATGTTTATGCATTGATACTTTTGCTGTGATTTGAGAATTTTGATGTCATCCGATGAATGATGATATAAAGCTATGAATGTAAGAACTAATGCTTGGATATTCTAAGTAATACTATGATAAGTTGATAGTAGATGCGCAATCCTCCTTACTATGGAAACTTGGTTTTGACAGTTCTCCCTCAAACATCTTGGGTGAGACCTAATTTTCTCTGTAGATGTTTTTGGACAAGGTTAAACCTGTCTGGGTCGGTGATCAAGAAGATCATTATGGTAAGGGTGTCAATAGAGGGTGAACCCCTGTCAACGGATTTGTGTCAAAAAAAAAGATTCATATTTCTTTGACACCATCATGTTAAATGGACCCGTAGAAATTGTAATGAACAACCTAAAACTGCTTAAGGATCAAGGAACATACATGCACAGCATTTACAGGTCATATTTTCACCATTTCTCCACAAACCAAACCCTAACTTTCCTCGATTTTGTCGACTAGTGTGATACTAGTTACTCCTCCTCCAAGAGGGTAATTATGGATGCATCCAAGTCAAAAATCTTGTGCCCCATTAGCTTCTTCATCATTAGAAATACCTTATCAGTTCCTATGGAGTTCATTCAAAATTCCAAAGAGAATAGTGAAGAAGGCATTGTCTAGTGCTTTAGGGAGTTAACTATGGAAAATAGGGAGGTCTTCTTTATATCATGTTTCAATCCTGACACCCATCTGAAAAATTACGCTTTCCCTATAGATGCTAATGAGTTTAATGAGGAAACACAGTGTGTCATAACCCCTATGAGTCAATTTTTAGGAAGGGACACAGAAAAGTAGATCAACGAACCCTTAATGAGCCTATTGTTTACCCTGACCACCTGTCCAATTGACTCGAGAGATTCTAGTCAGTCAACACAGTTCTCTTGTCTTAATTTTGATGATTTCCTAGCTCAGAATATTCATTCTCAGCTAGTATACTTTCCCAAGACAAGAACTTTCAGATTTCAGTCCTACTTACTGAAGATGTTTATGTCCTTCAATGAATAGAACCTATAGCTCCCAGAAATGGTGATAACAAAGGAGATAAACATGGATTATAGAAAGTGCATGAACTTCCTGATGTCAAAACTATATAGTGCTTTCTTCCAAAAGAAGTTACCCAGAGTGTTACCTCAAATGAAAGATATTTTGCAATTCTATCCCTAGAATAAAATCGGGGACTGGTTCTTATCAAAACATGGTACAATGATAAGGCTATACGGGTTTGTCCATCAACCCTTTATACTACCTACCTTTTTGACCCTCAGGGTGTTTTCTTTAGAGCTGATCAGAAAAAGGATTATCATAGAAAATGATCACTTTCTGAATTTTAGGAAGTCTTCAGAGATCATATTTCCTTGGGCCATAGTCCCATTTATCATTAAAAACAAAGTTGTTCTTTCGCTGATAGAAAGTCTGCTAAGAGAGATGGGGTTCCCAACTGAAGATGCCATCAATTACGATCCCCCTCACATCATCTCTATCAGAAGGAAGGTAATAAAAAACAAGCCCTTTGAGCACTATGAGGTGGAAGGTCTACCTAAGGCTACAAATTGGTTGGACTACCCCCAGGAGAAACAAGGAAATGATAGTATGGAATGGGATTGTACTTCTTCAATTTAGGAAAACAACTCACCTAAACCTGGCATTTCAATCTTGGTCCCAGCTGCAGAAAATATCACACCTTTGGCTAGTGTCTCTGAGCATACTAACAAAAGAGATTTATCTAATATCATAGACATAGAGGCAGAAGACATGGCCAAAACACAAAAGAATAATACGTTGGAAGAGGCAGGGAAATTGGTACAGGAAACAAGTGGTAAAGGAAAAAGGAAATAGGTAAAGGTCAAAGGATTGGCCTTTGAGGTTCAAGAAAATGCATTTTCCTAGACACCTAAAGGCTCAACAGATAGATATAGGTCCAAGACTGAACTATTGGAAAAATACAAGGAAATCAAAGACGCTACCATGAATGAGTCTCTTAAATTGTATGCAGATGTGAGAAAATATTGCATTAAGGAAGTTTCTATGGCTTCTGTCAGATATCACAAACAGAATACATTGAATTTGTCCATAGCTTCTAGGAACAGAGTAGCTAAAATGAAAGTAAACCTGGATGATATCCATGTACTAGATATGATTCACCTACATAAGCAGAAAGGGGACATTATCTATACTTATTTGTTGAAGTCAACTCTCAAAATATCTAGGTTGCAATCTATAAAGAATAAGGTTGAAAATAAACTTAGACAGGAGAAGGTGGAAAATAAGGCCCACCAAGATCAGATGAAGAAGTTGCAGAGAGATTTGTTGCTTGCTGAAAACCAAGCTAATACACGGGTTTGCACACAAAAAATTTTGAAAAGAGAATATCATTCAACTGCTGAAGAAAAAATTGAAGATTCCAACTACTCAGATGATCCAAGCTTCAGAACTGTCAGAGCTTGAAAATGAAAAAGAAATATTGAATGGTAAGCTAACAGATTGTCGGTCCCAACTATTGAAATTCGCAGAGAAAGAAAAGAAATGGAAAAGGGATGTTTCCCTCATAGTGGAGAGTGATAAGGCCCTCAAATACAAATTAGATGATCTAGAAAATAAGTTACAAGATAAAGAGATGGAGCTACAAGAGAAAGAGAAAGAACTCGAAAGGGGAGTCATTCCTCCCATCACTGAACCTAGTGAATTCTCCAGTGTTCAATCCTTGGCACAAGTAAGTATGAAGGAATTGGAACTAACAAGGTTGAAGAACCAGAATAAGAATCTGGAGGGCTTGGTGATGGAGATAGAACATGAAAGGAAGAGATGGGAAGAAAAGTGTGTATAATTGTAGGGTAAAACTGAGAAATTGATAAAGCATATTACAAGACAATTGCCCATGCAAGGGACTAAGCATATCATATGGGATGCACTAATATCATAGGCTACTAAGTTCAGGCACTACCTAGATTACATATTGGATAAGGAAAGAGCTATACAGTCATCCAAGCAAAGTGTTACAGTAGTAAGAGAAGTTAAATAAAAATCTTGTTGATTATGCCAGAAATGCCATAGACTTTCTCAATGGTTTTACAAAGGGGTGAATCCACGGACCTGGGTAACACTTTTTGGCAAGCAGATTTTGGCAAATACAAAAAAATGCACCTCGACCGAGGTTCTAACAAGCCCTCGACCGAGGTATTAATTTCTCGACCGAGGTTCTAACAAGCCCTCGACCGAGATTTTTTTAAGCCCTCGGTCGAGGTATTAACTCGATCGAGGTATTAACTCGACCGAGGTATTCATTCACATAATTGAAACATAACATTATTGAAATTGTCATTTCTTTGCTTATTTAGTGATTTGGTTCATAGAATTTTATTGGAAACATGATATATTTCTCTCTAACTCTTGCAAGTCACTAGTTGTTTTTTCATTTAGAAAATAGATTATAAGCTTCAAGTCTTGTTCTTAATATTTATATCTCTGGTTTATTTTATCCCTTATATCATGACTTCACATTTTGCCTTATTATTGTGCATTTTCCCAAGAATTTGTAGTATTATAATGGCATAAAGTCGCCTTGGTGATTTCTTATTATTCCTCATAGTATTACAAGTTAATAATTTGATATGGGTAGAGGATTCATATGTGTATATTTGTAGATATGGGTAGAGGAGTCATAGGAGTCATAGATTTGATCAATCATATCTATGACTCCTATGACTCCAAGACCCATTTCTACAAATAAACATAAATGACTCTTCTTTTTATTTCAGACATCAACTCTCAAAAATTGTAATGACCACCTACGCATTTGTCTTTATATAGAATATTACATGACTAGGACCTCGACCGAGCTAATACCTGGGTCGAGGTATTAATAGGACCTCGACCGAGGGTTTTTTAAACCCTCGGTCGAGGGATTTACAAACCCTCGGTCGAGGTCCTGTTAATACCTCGACCGAGGTATTTAAATACCTCGGTCGAGGTTCATACCTCTGTCGAGGGCTTAAAAAAACAGACTTAGCCCACATTAAAGCAAATGGAAAATTTCTTGTGCCTTGCAGAGGTGTAAACCCTGCCATTTCTAGTACACAACTAAG
>LPNX010552280.1:47625-67803 GCA_001517045.1 Pseudotsuga menziesii | reverse complement strand
ATGCGTTTTGAGGGCTTCTATCTAGCACATGAGTAAAAAATCAGGTTTTCATCGCCAAATTTGGCCAAAAAGTGTTACACATCTTCATGGAATCACCCAAAGGAATAAATTAGAACATCCAACATAACATACATGATTTCTATCATCGCTTGGGTTAGAAGTTCGTAAACCAGCACCACCATTTAAATACCATTGAAGCCAAAATTGGTATTATGGCACATGAATTCAAGTCTTCCATAGAAATGTTTAATCCATTCGTTAATATGGTGCTACCATTCTTATACGAAGAAAAGGGTTCCATGTTGTCGCAAAACGAATATCATGACAAGCTGATTTGATGCAGGTAAGACCACTCTAAATTTGTGGATATGCAACAATCCCTAGCGGGAAAAACAATTGTCGAAAAATTAGCATATGACTTCGAGTTGGTGTTCACTTTTAGAGCCACAAGTTAAAATTTGTTGGATTTTTCATATAGGGATCATGTGGAGTTGCGTGTGTTCACAAAGGAGGTGTCCATTCTGGAGTTACTGATAGTAGATCAGTGGAAAGCGGTCATTAATTTTAGAAGGTCCAAGAGCATACTGCATGCCATAGGATGATGAGGATTAAAGGGAAACTTTATAAGAACAAGGGTTTGTAATGAAGAAAGGCTCCTCCACCTCTACAAGTGAGGATCAATGCAAGGCTGAGTTATCATAGGACCATTGGAGGTGCTATGAACCATCATTTTCAACAAGTGAGCCTAATTCCTAGACGCTATGTTGTTGTTTTGGTCAAGCATGTGTGTCATTCCATGCTTTCCTGATTTTTGTTAAAAACCATGGAGAATCTGCCACATCAGAGTTTGTTATTATTTAGGATGTGCTATTGTGTTTGATTCCTACGATGTAACTAATTTTGATGTGCAATTTCGAGATACGTCTCGGGGGTAAATTACACTATAAATATAACCTCCATAGAAGAGAAAAGGGTTGAAAACTTTCATTCTGAAGCCTTCTACTCTTGGTTTTATAGCTCTATAATTTTTCTTGGAAGTATTAATGAAAAACAATTTTTTGAGTTTCTGAGATTCATCAAGGTGTTCAATGTTCAGTTACATTTCCTGTATTTCTCATTTTCATGCATGTGTATGTTGCTAACACATTTCTATATTGTATGCAAGGAATTCATTCTTTGTTAAATGCTCCTTCCATCATAAATTGTGTTTTTTGTCTGTTTATAATGGATGTGATAGAATTCATCCCCTGGTAGGTGATCTATTTCAATTATTAACCTGTGGTGTTGCTTCTTTCAATGGTGTTCCAAGATATTCATCCATCAATAGGTGGCTCTTGTTTCACCGGGGATTTTTCTCATTTCTATCTGTCATCACTTCAAGTTATTTGACTGAATATAACACCCACGTGTCATCATATTACAAAGGATAATCCATACTCATTATTTTTGTAATCCCTTGAATGTTGTAGGCTGTGATTTCATTTCCCAAGGGTACCTTCTATTTGTCTTTTATGCAATCTTTGAATTCACAAAAAAATTATTTTTGTCAGATATCTAGCCTTCTGATAGCTCCCTTGAAGATAATACATGTATGCATATGATCCTAGTGACATTGAGAGATCCCTCTCTGATAGTATAATACATAGGATAAATATTGTTTTGAAATGGTTACCCTAGTGATCTCCTACTACAACCATAAGAAAATCATTGGGTGCTAACATATTGGCATTGTTGTCGGGGACTAATCGCTATTATCTCCTTGGGCAAACGGCATTGTTCTAGTTATATGACCTAGTTGAGAAGTTGGTCATAGACACATGTTGGTTGTATATTCTCTAGTGAATCCACTCAAATATTTTGGAAGGTGACCCCACTAGGAATACTGGTGGACAAAAGGACCAATAAGAGGAGAAATCCTGCTGTTGAAACTTTTCAAGAAATTTTTGATCCAGAGAGACTAATTCAGGAATCCAATAAGATGCAAAGGTTAGAAAGAAATTTTTCTCTACCAACTAAAGGTGTTGTTTCTATTAATGATATATATAAGCATTGTTGTGAAGAATTGGAGCTAGTTTTCCCTGGGACTAAGTCTAAGTCTAGTCTCTCTGAAGTAGTCTTAGACCCCTCCGTGTTTGAGTTTGCATTTACGTCCTAGTCACCTGAGATCTTGGAGTCTCTAGGTGGGGATATTCGATCCTTTTTTTGCTGATATTTCCCCCTATTTTACTCTACATTACCCCTATTAAAGTCCACTTCCATAGGGAAGTTTTCTGCCATATATTTATTTTCCATCGCTTCAAAGATAAACCAACCTACACCATCCATTTTCACAACCCCTCACAATTCTACAATTCCTCATAGCACAATAATTTTTGTCACAAGCTTCAATCCCTCTTGGAAACCCTCCTATAACCCCAAGGATGGAAAATAGGTTTTCCCCTATACCTCTTCCTATTTCTCTTCAACACCTTCCTCAAGGATACTCCCAAAGGCTCAAACAGTTTAATGGGGAGAGGGGGTATTGAGTTGAGTACATGGGACTATTTTCCCAAAGTATTGCTAGAGAAGCAAGAAAATGGCTCAAAAATATCTCAGACAACTCCATTATTAGCTATCAATATTTTGACGATTCTTTCAAGGACAAATGGGAAGACAAGAAAAATCCTAAGAAATATTTGTCCCAATATCATTCCATGAGAATGAGGGAGAGTGAATATATCCAAGAATTTTCTGACATATTTATGAGGACATATAATGCCATCCTTTCCCAATTCAACCCCCCTGGTTCTTCCCATATCCAATATGTTTAATCCTTTGATAGTGAATTTACTTTGTTGTTGAGTGAAAGAAGATCAACCTCCTTAGCCGATATGATGAAGGATTCCATAGAGGTATAGGAAAACATGACTGCAGCCATAAAGAAGAAGAGGGACGAGGGAAAGTGGAAGAGAGAAGAGGGAGATAGAAGAAAGGATAAAGAACCTGAACAACCATCTTCCTCTAACTCACAAGAGGCCAGAATGGACATGATGATGAAAACCATGGAAATGTTGATGGAGAGACTCTCTATGGATAATATACCAGCTCCCAAGGAAAATCAAGAGCAACAGAATAGAAACCAGAACGCTAAAAGGGAAAAAATCCTCCAAAATAGGCAGAGAGATAAACAAAACCCTCCTAATCCACCTGTCAAGGCCCCACTTCAGGATAAATATGTGGAGCAAGATTATGAAAATCAAGCTGAGGGTGAAATCCACCAGTTGGACCCATACTCATCCTCTACCTTTTTTACCAAAGAGGAGCATGATAATTCCTATCACAAAATGGGGGAGCTTCCTGCTGAGTAAACATAGGAGTTTAGGAAAGGATATCAACTTGCTGTTATGTATCTGCAAAGGAAGATTGGTCTGAGGAATAGATATGTACCTATTATGAGGACTAAAGATGCAGGAAACAAAGCCTCTGCAAGTAAGCCGAAAAATTATACACCCCCTAAGGATAGCTCCAAAAATGTAACGGGATAGAAAGGGAAAGCGAACAAAGAAGATATCCCAAGGATCTCATATCAGGGACAAACCTCATTTAGTATAGAGACCAAAATTTCAAAGATCAAAATCTCTATCCCTCTTACTAAATTATTAAAAACTATGAATATCATTCCAATATCGCAACCATCTTAAAGCCTCCAAGAGAAATATTTGAAAAATCAGATTCCCTAAAACTTCAAGATGATAGTCCCACCATCCTATTCAGACCCCATGTAGATGAGCCTTATGATGAATACATTCCTCCTTTCTATGTCATTATGAACATTCATAATGACATCCTACATAATGCCATGATTGATTCAAGAGCCTCCCACAATATGATGCTCAGAATGATCTTAGATATACTGGGATTGGAAGTGACTAGACCATACAAATAAATTTTTCCTTTGTTTCAAGTAAAGTCAAGTTCCTAGTACTAATCAAATATTTGGTCATTTCATTGGCCCAGATTTCTGCCAAAACCCTGGTCATGGCCGTAGTTGTGGTTGGCATCCCTTCGAATTTTGGAATGTTGTTATCAAGATATTGGGCAAGCAAACTCAAAGGTGCTCTTCAAATGGATATGTCCTATGCCACTATACCTGTCTTTAGGGTACATAGTAGGATTATTAGAGAGAAAATGTTGGCATACATGGTGACCAGTACTGAGAGGAAAAAAAACCATCCCATCTATTCATTGGATATTGAGATGGGATCAGTTAATTTCTTTACAGAAGGAGGCAAAGACCATTTCAATTCACAGAACGTTTCCTTTGTACCCACTCAGGAAGAGTTGGAAGGAGTGTGGGATGTGATTTTTTATGGGGCGGCATGCAGAGAAGGAGTAAGAGCTGAAGTTTGGTTGAAACCCGCATGAGGAAGAGCTTTCAATTATTCATACAAACTTCCCTTTCATTGCAAAAATAATGAGGCAGACTATGAGGCTATGATGTTAGCAATTCAAATCCTGAAATATTTCCAAGTCACGATGGTGGTGGTACATGGGGACTCTGACCTAGTAATTAAACAAATGCAAGGAAAGTATCAGGCCAGACATCCCAGGGTGAGAAGCTACAAAAATGTTTCCCAAAACCTGATAGAATGTTTTGAAGAATGCAATTTTAATATGATTCCCTAGTTACAGAATTGCATAGCTGATTCTTTGTCCACTTCTGCTGATGTTTTCAAGATTCCCATACACCCCAATACAAAATATGAGGTTGAATTCAGGTACAGACTCTCTGTCCCTGATAATATTAAGAGTTGGAAGGTCTTTGAAGATGAAAAACGGATTTAAAATTTCCTCACTCTCACTAGGGAGTTTGATGGATTGACCATTGATGCAAATAGTGTGCTCCTAGAAGGGTTTTCTCTCACCCAGGAATCCCTGCAAAGTCAAGTTGTTATTCCCAAAGAAATTCTATGGGATGATATTGATGTCCCTGTTGAGTGTGCTGATGATGGAAAAACTAGAGAAGTTGTTGGGATAGAGTCACAGGAGGCTGATGGGAAAGAAAAATATCTAAAAAACCTTTGTGGCAAAGAAATATTGCATCTCAAAGTTAAATCTATCCCTAGGGGTTTAGTTCCTTTAGAAAATATATTTGACCCAAATGATGTTTCTAAGGAACCTCATCTTGTCCCAAGTTGTGAGGATGTGGAAGACATGAATATTGGGATAGAATCTCATCCAAAAATCATCAATATCTCAAGAACACTCTAACCTGAGGCTAAACATAAATACATTTCACTAATGAAGGAGTACACGGATGTTTTTTCTTTGGGCTATAGTGATCTTGAGGCTTATGATACCAATATCATTGAGCACACTATACCAATAAAAAAGGATGAGATTCCTTTTAAGAAAAATATAAGGAGAATGAAGCCCAATCTGCTACCCATTGTGGAAAATGAAATAAAGAAACTATTCAAGGAAAAATTCATTGTGGCCCTCAGATTCTCAAGGTGGGTGGCCAACTTGGTCCCAGTGAGTAAGAAGAATGGAGAGATAAGGATATGCATTGACTTCATAAATATGAACAGAGGTTCTTTAAAGGACCATTACCCCCTTCCCAATATGGATCACATTCTATAGAGGGTAGTGGGATCTCAAAGGATCTCCACCTTGGATGGCTTCTCAGACTACAATCAAATCATGGTGCATCCAAAAGAGCAATAAAAGACTGCTTTCACCACACCCTAGGTCACCTTTATGTATGCAAAAATGCCATTTGGACTCATGAATGCAGGGGAAACCTTCCAGTGGCCCATGGACATAGAATTTTCTTATGAGAAGGACAATATTTTGGTAATCTATTTAGATGGCATCATTGTCTTTTCAAATTCTGATGAAGAACACGTCGTGCACCTGCTGGGAGTGTTCAAAAATTGCAGCAAATTCAGCATCTCTTTTAATCTAAATAACTCACACTTTTCTATGAAAGAAGGGAAGTTTCTCAGGCACATAATTTCCCAGGAAGGTATCAAAATAGACCCAGAGAGATTCGAAGCAATACATAAAATTGAACTCCCTCGAAACAAGTTTGAGGTTCAATATTTTCTAGGAAAGGTTAATTTTTTGAGAAGGTTTGTTGCTCCATTTTCTAAGATAGTAAGGTGTTTAACTAACATGTTGGGAAAGGACAAGGAGATCAAGTGGAAACCTGAAGCAAAACATTCCTTTGAAGATATAAAGAAGGATATTTCGGAAGCACCTGTATAGGAAAGCCTTGATTTCTCCAAAGATTTCTTGATATTCTCTTTTGCTTTAGAGAACACAGTGGTAGGGGTATTGTTACAAAGGAATTATGAGGGAAATGAGCAGTCCATTTCTTTCTATAGCAAGAGCTTAAGGGATGCTCCACTAAAATACAACATCCTGGACAAGTAGGATTATGCTCTAGTGCAGGATTTGAACGAATTCTGGGTTTACATCCTGCACTCTCACATTATTTCTCATGTTCCCACCAATGCAATGAAGAAGATCCTATCCCAGCCAAATCCTGAACGTAGAAGGGGAAAATGGATATAAATATTACTTGAATATGACTTGGAGATTAAACCCACAAATTTGATCAAATCTAGGGACTAGCCAAACCCATTGCACAGTCCAACTGTGATGTGCACATCCTGCACATGATCGCTGAATTATCAGCAAAAGAGCAAAACCATGAGGAACAACCAGATCTTCAAGTGACTGAACATATTTTTTCATGCCCATGGTATACTGACATCATATTCATGTTGAAGCATCTGTAAGCCCCACAGGATATGGACAGAACAAGGGCCATATTCCTCAAGCAGAAAGTAGCTAAGTTTTGCATCTTAAATGGGAAATTGTATTGGAAAGAACCAGGAGGGGTTCTGCTGAACTGTGTGAATGAACAGGATGCAAAGAATCTCGCTGAATAATTTCATGCAGGGGAATGTGGAGGTCATCATTATTGGAAGGCCGCTGTGAATAAGATCATGAGGGAATGATTTTATTGGCCCACTATATTTTCTAATACTCACAAGGAGGTCGGTTCCTACCATAAGTGGGGGATATTTGAAGAAAGGAGGAATATTTTTCAATTGCCCCTAAATCCCATACATGTTGGGCCCCTTTCCAACAATGGGGATTGTATTTCATTTGAGAGATAAACCCATCTTCCTCAGGACAGCATAAGTGGATTCTCACTGCCACTGATTATTTCACTAAATGCATTGAATCCATCCCAACTAGACAGGCCACTAAGACAGTAATTATGCAATTTATGGAAGAGCATGTCTTGTCAAGGTTTGGGGTTCCTAGGAAGTTGATTACTGATAATGCTGCTTCATTCAAGTCAAAGAAGATAGTTGAGTTGGGGTATTCCAAAGCCTATTACCCACAGGGAAATGGGTTGTAAGAATATTCAAATAAGATCCTGATGAGAATCATCAAAAATATGTTGCAAGACAACAAGAATGATTTACATACAAAGATGACCCATGTTTTGTGGGATGACAGAATTAGTGTGAAGAAATCCATCGACACCTCACCATTTTAGTTGGTTTATGGTTCCGAGCTAATCTTTTCTAGCTCCATGAGTTTTCAAGTGATGAGTTTGTTACATGAAGAAGATGTTGAAACCCACCCAACTCAGAGAAGGATATATTAGTTGGTTGAAATATAGCAGAAAAGAGAGAAACTTTTTGACACAACTCAGAAATTTCAGGATAAAATGAAAGAGATCTTAGACAAGAGGACAGAGCCTGATGATTTCCAAATGGGGTATTTAGTTTTACAATGGGATGCACCCCATGAAGAGAAGGGAAAACATGGAAAAAAAATTCACCTATGGAAGGGCCCTTACAAAATTGCGTCTTTCGGAGGAAAAAATTCCTACACACTGGAGGAGATGGAAGGTGATCTGGTATCAAGAGCTCTTGTAAATGGGAGGCTCTTCAAACACTACTTCCTTTAAAGCAAGTTCATCCTTCCAGGTCATTTTATATACCATGTTAGTTTAGCATTGCATGTGTGGATAGCTCTCTGGTAGAGTTGAAGCTCGAGGTGAAGGAAGTAAGGTCTACAGGAGGAGTTATCATTTGAATTTATTTCTGTTTCTTTTCAAAGTTGAAGTTAAAGGCACTAAATTAAATTTTGAGGTGATATGCTTTGGCACAAAGCAAAAGCATGCAGTAAGCTGATATTTTTCGAGCACAATAGAGCCCAATGGATCAGAAAATTGGTCTACAGGGTTATTTTCTACCTCACGGGGAGGATATCATCCTTAATTGGAGCCAATGTTAGCACATATGCTAAATTTTGGGTAATTTTACATATGCATCTACAATATTTCCTCTGCAAAGGGATAAGCCAGTGACAATGATAGGTAAATATGAAAATCTGTTTGAAGGTTATATTCTGGAAACTATGAAGGGTGTAGATCGGTGTCTATGGATATCGACGGTTGAAAACGATTCCACTGGGGAAAGATGTTGGTTCGAAATCATTTTTATGATCGGAAAAATGGAATTAATGCGCAAAGAGGATCAACCATCAGATTAGCAATGGGGAGGAGATCTACAGTTGTATGGAGTTCCACTAATCGAACGTGCGAGGAAAAATGAAATATCCAAGTCTATGGAATTTAGTAGACCCCACAAGTTTCAACAATCAAGTTCAATGTTGGACTTTAGATTTACAGTGTAGGTCAATTCTGCTTCCACAACTTGCACATGAAAATCAATTTCTCAAATCAACGGAATCGGGTCAGGGTCACATATTCTAACGGTTTAGATCATAGCCTAATAAATATTTGCAGCTGATATCAATTCCATTAATGCAACTTACACAGATAAATTGACTTTCCAAATCAACAGAATTTGGTAGGCCCAACTAGATTTAATGGCTCAGATCACGCTTGGTTTTTAATCTACTCCCATGGTAAATTCCGCTACTGATAATTGCATGGTAGAAAATAAGGGTCGAGATCAGTGGAATGTGTTATAGGAGGCGTGATTCAACATCCCTGATCAAGAAATAGTTAAGATCAACTATGTAGATTCATTTCGCTGAGTGAAGCTGCAGGGAAAATAAGAGGGACGGTATGACAATGAATAAATACCAATGGTTTAAATAGGCTATAAGATTGATGATTCAAGATGAAGGGGGGAGAATGGATGGACAAGAGCTATTTCCACTAAAAAAGGTGTAGAATGTATATCAACAAAATATAATAATAAAAAATACATCCACATGAATTTAGGTCACTTGTATTATTCTGCACATTGGAAAGTGAGAGTAGGACTGTGTAGAAACTGACCAGCTTGGACAAACCCATTGGGATAATTTTCAAGAGATTAGGTAGGACACATTTCTTCACTAAACAAGTATATAATATGTATGAAGTAGATGAGTCAGTATTTCAGAACCTAAAATACTCGAAAATCGAGGATCCCTTTGAGGACAAAGATTCAGATATCTTTGAAACCATCCTGTTAAATGGACCCATAGAAACTGTAAAGAAAAAACTAAACTGCTTAAGGATCAGGGAACATATATGCATGGAATTTACATGTTGTATTTTCACCATTTCTCCACAGAACAAACCCTGAGTTTCCTCGAGTTCATCGACCGGTGTGCCACTAGTTACTCCTCCTCCGAGAGGGTAATTATGGACGCGTCTAAGTCAAAAATACTGTGCCCGGTCATCCCCCTCATTGTTAGAAATACCTTATAATTTCCTATGAATTTGAGTCAAAATACCAAATAATATAGTGAAGAAGGCCTTTCCCAGTGCTTTATAGAGTCAACTATGGAAAAGAGGGAGGATTTATTTCAAACTCGACACCCATTTGAAAAATCACCCTTTCCATGTATATGCTAACAATTTTAAGGAGGAAAAATAATGTTTTATAACCCTTATGAGTCATTTTTTAGGACTGGGAACAAACAATTACGTCACCGAACCCCTAATGAGCCTATTGTTTACCCTAAGCACATGTCTGGTTGAGTAATGGGAGTCTAGTCATTTAGCACAGTTCTCTTGTCTCGTGTTTGATGAGTTACTAGATAAGAATATTCATTCTCATCTATTAGACTTCCCCAAGACAAGAACTTTCAGATTTCAGTCCTACTTACTGAATATTCTTCTGTCTTTCAATGAAGAGAACCTACAACTCCCAGAAATGGTGATCACTGAGGAGATAAACATGGATTATAGCAAGTTCATGAACTTCCTAATGTCAAAAGTATATAGTGATTTCTTCCAGAAGAATTTACCTAGAGTGTTACCTCAAATGAAAGAGATTTTTTAATTCTCTCCTGAGAAGATAATTAGGGACTAGTTCTTATCATAACATGGTATAGTGATAAGGCTATACTAGTTTGTGCATCAACCCTTTATACCACCTTCCTTTTTTACCCTCAGGTTGTTTTCTTTGGAGGTGATCAGACAAAGGCTTATTGTATAAAATGAGCACTTTCTGAATTTAAAGAAGTCTTCAGAGATCAAATTTCCTTAGGCCATAGGCCCATTTATCGTTAAAAACAAAGCTTCTCTTCCACTGATAGAAAGTTTTCTAAGAGATATGGAGTTCCCAACTGAAGCTTCCAGCAATTACGATCTCCATCACATCATCTCTATCAAACGGAAGGTAAATAAAAGCAATCCCTTTAATAACTTTGAGGTGGAAGGTCTACCTAAGGATACAAATTGGTTAGACTACCCCCAAGAGAAATAGAGAAATGATAGTATGGAAGAGGATTCTACTTCTTCAATTTAGGAAAACAAATCACCTCAACCTGGCACTTCAATGCTAGTCCCAGCAGAAGAAAGGATCACACCTTTGGCTAGTGTCTATGAGCATACTAACAAAAGAGATTTCTCTGATGTCATGGACACAGAGGAGGAAGACACAGCCAAAAAACCAAAAAAGCATAAGTTGGAAGAGCCAGGGAAACTGGTATAGGAATCATGTGGTAAAGGAAAATCTAAATAGGTAGAGGTTAAAGTCTCGACCTTTGAAGTACAATAATATGCATTTTCCTAGATACCTGAAGGCTCGACAGATAGATATAGGTCCAAGAATGAACTATTGGACAGGTACAAAGAAAGCAAAGACACCACCATGAATGAGTCTTTTAAATTGTATGCAAATGTGACAAAATCTTGCAGTAAGGAAGTGTCTCTTGTTTCTGTTAAATATCACAAACAAAATACATTGAATTTGGCCATAGCTTCTAGGAACAGAGTAGCTGAAATGAAAGTAAACCTAGATGATATACCTATACCATATATTATTCACCTACATAAGAAGACAGGGGACATTATCTATATTGATTTTCTGAAATCAACTCTCAAAATTTCTAGTCTGCAGTCTAGCAAGATTAAGGTTGAAAATCAACTTAGACAGGAGAAGGTGGAAAATAGGGCCCACCAAGCTCACATGAAGAAGCTGTAGATAGATTTGTTGCTTGATTAAAACCAAGTGTATAAAGGGCTGGAACAAAAAAGTTGTTGAATGAAAAAGAGAATACCATTCAACTGCTGAAGAAAAAGCTAAAGATTCCAGCTACTCAGCTAATTCAAGCTTCAGAACAGCTAGATCTTAAAAAAGGAAAAAGAAAGCTTGAATGGTAAGCTAACAGATTGTCATGCCCAACTATTGAAATTCACAAAGAAAGAAAAGCAATGGAAAAGGGATATGTCCCTTATAGTGGAGAGTGAGAAATCCCTCAAAGATAGATCGGATAATCTAAAAAATAAATTACAAGAGAAACAGAGGGAGCTACAAGAGAAAGGGAAAGAACTTGAAAGGGGAGTCATTCCTCCCATCACTGAACCTGGCGAATTCTCCATCATTCAAGCCCTGGCACAAGTAAATATGAGGGAATTGGAACTAACAAGGTTGAAGAACCAGAACAAGAATCTGGAGGGTTTAGCGATAGAGAGAGAATGTGAATGGAAGATCTGGGAAGCAAAGTGTGTAGAATTGCAGGGTAAAAAAGAGAAATCGGTAAAGCAGATTACAGGACAATTTCTTGTGCAAGGTGTTAATCATGTCATATGGGATGCACTCATATCAGAGGCTACCGAGTTGAGGCCCTACCTAGATTACATCTTGGACAAGGAAATATCTATGCAATCATCCAAGCAAAGTGTTGCAACAGTAAGAGAAAAGTTAAATAAAAATCCTGTTGATTATGCCAGAAATGCCATAGACTTTCCCAATGGGTTGAAAGAGGAATAAATAAGAACAGCCAACATAACAAACAGGATTTCTATCATCACTTGGGCTAGGAAGGTGGTGAACCAGCACCACCATTTAGATACCATTGAATCTAAAATTGGTATTATGGCACATGAAGTGAAATATTTCATAGAAATGTTTAATCCATTGGTTAAGATGGGGCTACCATTCTTCTAGGAAGAAAAGGGTTCCATGTTGTTGCAAAAATAATATCATGATAGGATGGTTCAATGCAGATCATACCACTCCAAATTCATGGATATGCAGAAATCCGTAGCAGGAAAAACAATCATCGACAAACTATCAGATGAATTCAAGTTGTTGTTCACTTTCAGAGCCACATGCACAAAATTGACGGATTTTTCATATAGGAATCATGTGAAGCTGCGCATGTTGGAAAAGGAGGTGTACTTTCTAGAGTTACCAACAGTAGATCAGTGGAAAGAGGTTGAGAATTTCAGAAGGTCCAAGTACATACTGCATGGCAAAGGATGATGAGGATTAAAGGGAAAATTTATAAGAACAAGGGTTTGAAATGAAGAAAGGCTCCTCCACCTCTGCATTTCAGGAGCAATGCAAGGCTGATTCATCATACGACTATTGGAGGTACTCTGAACCGTCATTTTCAACAAGCGATCCTAATTCCTAGACTCTATGTTGTTGCTTCGGTCAAGCATGCACTTCAATTCATGCTTTCTTGGTTTGTGTTAAAAATCATGGTGAATCTACCACATTAGAGTTTGTTAAGATTTAGGATGTACTTTTGAGTTTTATTTCCGTGATGTAACTAATTTTGATGTCATGTTTCAAGATACATCTCGGGGGTAAATTACATTATAAATATAACCTCCATAAAGGAGCGAAGGGTTGAATATTTTCATTCTGAAGCCTTTTGTGCTTGGTTTTGTAGCTCTGTAATTTTTCTTAGAAGTATTCATGAAAAATAATTTTCTAAGTTTTTAAAATTCATCAAGGTGTTCAATGTTCAATTGTGTTTCCTGTATTTCTCATTTTTATGCATGTTTGTATTTCTAACACATTTATAGATTATATGTAAGGAATTGGTTCTCTGTTAAACACTCCTTCCACCAGAAATTGTGTTTGTTGTGTGTTTATAATGGTTGTGATAGAATTCATCCCCTGTTAGGTGCTCTGTTTTAGTTATTAGCCTGCGTTGTTTCTTTTGTCAATGGTGTTCCAAGAGATTCATCCATCGATAGGTGCCTCTTGTTTCACAAGGGATTTTCCTCATTTCTATATGTCATCACTTCAAGTTATTTGACTGAATATAACACACACTTTGCGTCATATTACAAAGGATAATCACTACTCATTATTGTTATAATCCCTTGAATGTTTCAGGATGAGACTCCATTTCCCAAGGGTAACTTCTATTTGTCTATTATACAATCTTTAAATTCACAAACAATATGTTTATGTCAGATATCTAGCCTTATGATAGCTTGCTTGAAGATTATACGTCTATGCAGATGATCCTTGTGACATTGACAGAGCCCTATATGGCGTATAGGATAGAATAAATTCTAAAGATTGGTTTGAAATGGTTATCCCAGTGATCTCCTACTACAACCATAGTAAAATAATCGGGTGCTAACAGATTCCATGATGAATGGGACTTACACCAGAAGGATGTAAAGACATATTTCCTTAATGGTGTGATTGAGGAAGATGTTTACATCGAACAACCACAAGGATTTGAAGTCAAAGACAGAGTGACTCATGTATGTAAGTTGAAAAAGGCTATGTATGGACTAAAACAAGATCCTAGATCTTGGTATGGTAGAATAGGCAGCTTCTTGAGAAGTTTGGGCTTCACCAAGAGTAAAGAGGATCCTAACCTTTATATGAATATTATGGATGATGAACATGTCATACTATTATTGTGTGTAGATGATCTATTTTTAAATGAAAATGAGAAACAGGTCACAGGTTGCAAGATGAAGCTAGATGAAGTTCAAGATGAAAGATCTTGGATTGATGCATTATTTTCTAGGGTTGGAAGTCTAGAAGATCCCAGAGGGAATCTTTCTGAACCATGGAAAGTATGCAGTAGAAATATTGAAAATATTTTATATGTTGTATTGTAAAGACATTTCAACACCCATGGACACCAACCTGAAACTGTTGTCTAATGAGACATCGAAGTTAGTGGACATGACTCAGTATAGACATATTATTAGGTCATTAATGTATCTGATGAACACAAGTACAGATATATGCTTTTCTATGAACACCTTGAGGCGGTATCTATTTAAACCTATATGGGTTCATCTGATAGCTACAAAGCATGTGATGAGGTACCTTAAAGGTATGATAGATTTGGGAATTTACTATGGGAGAGATCATGACTACAAATTGTATGGATATATGGATTCAAATTTGGAAGGAAGTGTCATAGATAGGAAGAGCAACTTAGGTGGATGTTATTTTCTAGGATACGCCATGATCTCATGGTTTAGTAAGAAATGGTCCAGTGTTTCTCTCAGTAAATCTGAAGAATATTACATTGCATATTGCTTCACTTCTTGTGAAGCGATATTGCTTTAGAAGTTGATGTCAAGAACATTTGACATGGAGTTGGATGCCACAATAATTATTTGTGACAAATAGAGTTGTATAAAGATGACAGAGAATCTGGTGTTCCATGACAAATCGAAGCACATAGAAATCTGATATTTTTATATAATGGATATGGTACAAAAGGGAGCTATCAACCTCCAAGATGTGAGTATCGATGAGCAAGTTGTTGATGTACTTACAAAGTATCTATCTCATGTGAATTTTTAATATTGCTATGAAAATATTGGTGTTGTTCGAAAAGACCTTCCTCACAAGGAGGAACCATGATGGAACTACAGATGATGAAGATATGGACTTTCTTCGAAAAGGAAGATCAGGTCGAAGACATGAACCCTCCTCATACAAAGGGGGAGTAGGTTGATAATATAAAACTTCCCAAGAAAGGAATAGCAACGATGAGACGGACATCGATTATGGATGACAATGATGATAAAGGTCTGACATTTACTTGTGGATGATATTATCCTCTCTTGAGGATGGAAAGTATAACACTTTGTTCATGAGAGTGGTCCTTACTAAGGATGGCCCTACAGATGTGACTATTGGATGGAGAGTAGCCATATTCATGTGTGGATACCGTACAATAACACTCACTTAGGAGTGATCCTAACCTTAGTGGTAAGGATTCTCTACGATAGGACTGAAATTTTGTATGTAGCCGAGATCTTATTTGCCAACTATACACTTCTATGGAGAGCATTCCTACATTCATATGTAGATACCGTATAATACAACTCGCTTAGGAGTGGTTCTAACCTTAGTGGTATGGATGCTCTATGATGAGTCCTCACGAGTATCGCAGTATAACACTCACTTGGGAGTGGTCCTAACCTTAGTGGTTTGGATGTTCTATGATGGACAACATTTTGTATGCGGTCAATATATACTATGCAGACAATACTCTTGCTTGGAAGAGTATTCCTATACGTAAGTGTAGATATCGTAGTGTAACACTCACTTGGGAGTGGTCCTAAACTTAGTGGTATGGATGGTTTACGATGAGTCCTCGCGAATGATAGTGTAGAAACTGGGTGTGCTTAAGATATACATTTAGTTGTAGACTATTCATGTAATCCATATCATGGATCATGCTGATGGAAGGTTGCATCATCCTTGGACTTATGTCCTAAAGTGATAGGGATTGATCATCCCACAAAGAGATCATGTGTATTGTAGGTAGCATGGCAATGAAGGATCAAGTAGATCGAAGTAAAGTAGTGAAGGGTCAAGTTGATCGAAGTAAAGTAGTGAAGGGTCAAGTTGATCGAAGTGCAACTGCAAAGGATCAAGAAGGATTGAAGTGCTACTGCAAAGGATCAAAAGGATCGAAGTACTGCTACAAAAGGATCGAAAGGATCACATTGTTGCTACAAAGGATCTAGAATATCAAAGTTTTGTTGTAAAGGATCGAGAAGATCGAAGCGCTACTGCAAAGGATCAAGAATATTGAAGTGCTGCTAAAAAGGATCAAAGTACTACAAAGGATCAAAATATCGAAGTGTTTATACGAAGGATCAAAAGGTCGAAGCGTTTCTACAAAAGGATCAAGTGATCGTGTGATACAAAATATGAAGAGTAACTGTGCTAGTTACTCATTGTGAAAACTTCCTATAACGTATAGATGTATTAACTCGATGTAGTGTTAAATATATTACCTCTTTGTTATCCTATAGTCTATGATGATGTTGTTAGTAGAATAACCTTCTCATTAAGGGGGAGTGTTGAAATATTGTAACTTCAAAGGATATTCTCTAAATGTATTTTACTGATGTAACCCAAGGGAGATGTTATTATTACTCTGGCAGGGTGTTACTATTGTATTTGGTCATCATAGATTCATGAGGTAAATCCTCCATTATAACTCGAGTCATTAGTACCCTAATGAATAATATAATATATTGTTTTGACTCTTACTAGGTGAAGTCGGCCTAGACAATTTAGTGGGGCTGACTTGATTAGGATAAAAGTCAGTTGGATCAATGTGTATAAATAGAGGAGCTATGATTCTTATTTGAACATAGACTCACTCACTTGAGTAGTGCATGGGAGAGAGGGAGAGACAAGATAGAAGGGGGAGAATACCTGTTTTGGGGGTTATATATTATCAATCTTATACAGAGGAAGTTTTGCTAGGTTTTCTTCCACTTGAGGGTTTCCTAGGATCAATATTGTGTATATCTTGTGATTGTGTTTCTATCAGTGATTCTGGATATGTTGTTGCTATGATTTTGAATTGAACACTAATGACTCGTCTAGCATATGAAATCTTAAAACCTCTGCATACTCTGGCTATCACACTTGCTTTTTTGCAATTGCATATGCTTATGTGGGTTTCACCCTTGCTTTTGATGATGGGCACCATTTTTTTGAGTGTGAGCTCCAAAGGATTTCCACATGGGAAGTAGTCTCTTACTATGGGAGTGATACTCCTTTATGTTGTTGTCTTCTATCGGTTCTCCCTCGACACATGGTTAGTAGCCATCACTTGTTTCCATGCATGCACCAGTTCTCGTTCTAAGTGACACTATAGAGGTTTTTTCTTTTTTCTTAAAATAAAATAATTGCACCATGAGATATATCATAAACCATTGTTGAAAATAATGCTATTACAAATATATATTATGGTGTTGTTTCTAACATACAATGTAAAATTTTACTTGAACATTGATATACTTATTTCTCATTGATTTCTATTGCATTGTACTATTGTTGTCAATAGTTGTCATCAAAGTAAAAATGGTAAAATGCTCTCGAAACAATTTGGATGCATAGCAATATATTACGTTATCACTCAATTTGTAGACTAATAGATTTTAATTCTATTTGAACCAGTTTGTGAAGTCATCCCAAATCGAATTTGAATCTTGATGTTGTGTAGGTTGCATTTATCTCTTCTTTCAATAAACAAAGAATGGAGCTTGCTTCTTGGGCATACTCATTATCAATAAGCCAATTCCAATGAAATGGAGCTTGATCATTAATTTTGTTGTGTTTTTTATGGACACAATGTGTGATTTAAACCATGATGTGTTATGGATTTCATTTTATGTTATGAGTGAAGGAAGTTAATAATTCGAAGAAAAAAATGTTAAAAAAATTGGCAAAAATGATAGGAGGGTCATTAAGAGATTATGATGTCATGGAATTCTGGTTGTTGAAACTATTTTTCCATTTTATGTAGAGTTGATGTATGAAATATCTAGTTATTTACTGAATTCCGCTAGCATATTCTAGAAATCCATCATGTTCCTCTTATTCTCTTACAAGAGACTTGACCTCTTCTGTAAACTTAAAAATAATATTTTTTTAGACATTGAGATAATTGCTCGAGCTCCTTTATGCATTTCTTCGTTGGGAATGATATCCATGCCTAACCACAATACTTAAATAAATCATAGTACATCTAGTGGTACTAGTTGTGGAAGGTCAATAATAATCACTCATCACTCCTTTTCTCCCACCATATATACTTACATTATTCTAGAGTCACCTCTGAAGAAAAGTTCCATGAGGGAGTATCCATTCATCTAAAGTCTCATGCATATGTTTCTTAAGTTTGAACTCATTTTCTCCAAGGCACCATATTTCATTAACTTCTATAATGTGGTTTGTTTTCTACATGGAATGGACCATTCTAATCAGAAACTGTGAATTGGGCTGGTGCAAAGTATTCATTCCCTTTGACACATCAAGTTCCATTCGTAATGCCTTTCACCTAATAATTCTCTTGTCCCTGATATACATAAAACACAATGCAATATATCTATACACCTTTTATGCAATAAAGCATGCATCGAAATCATACTTCTTAGTAGCGACATCAATTAAAGCACCATAAACAATTGATACAATTAGATATGGAATATTGAGATGCTTGTACAAATCCACACAACACTTTGACAATGATCGGCGAGCATAAAGAAAGAACACAATACACTTAGAGAATTTACAATTATATCAATGCTACCCTTTATTACCTACATCATGCATGCCTAACAAGGCATTTGGAATCCTCTTATTGGGTAGGCGTAAATTAGCATATAAAACATCACTAGGCTTTAGAAATAGTCCTAACTCCTAAATGTGCTTAGTTAACTAAGTGTAACTTAAGGTAATTAGACTTGTATGGAACATGTGGGAGTTATTTATTATTTCTAATGATAGAGGGGTGAATTTAGGAGATTTAGTTGACTAATAGTGGTCATCGGAGTTTATTGTCACCCTATAATGATGAAATTAAGGAATGGTAGCCCAGTTAAATGATTGTAGCCTAGTTAACTAAATGTAACTAGTGTTGGATGGATAAAATCATGCAAATGGTGCATGAGGTCCTAAAATCATGGATGGCATCGTAATAGTGGGTAATGAGGTAAACAATTACAGTGATTGAAGTACTAAGAAGTCAACAACGAGATATAGGTGCTAGGGAGGTCAACAATGTTGCATGCATGAATCAAGTATAGATGGAAAATATGTTCCAACAATACTCGTGCATCAATAACTGCATGAAGTGAATTTTCTTGCCAACCTCACATACGCATTCAATGATTGGGTTTAATAGTCAAGGTGAAGTATTTGGATCAACTAAAGCGCATAGAATAACTTTGGATGAGTTCTAAGGTTGAAACTTAGCAACAAAGGATTTAGTTTCCAATAGGCCCCCTTTCATCTTCCCTTGTAGTGGAATCATAGCCCCTCTAGTTCTCTTTACACAACCATTTTGGACCATTTTATTATTTTCCAACATAATATTTACATATATTTTGAATTGGCATGATAAGCTAGCCATATGGTCCAAATAAAAATATATACATCATACATGCCTAACCATTCACTAGTCGATTCTTGGCCTTGAGCTCTGCACTAAAGATCCATATTAGCATATTTACACCATTTACATAATTCAGGTTAAATGCATTCCAAGTCAAAACTAGGGGTACTGCAACATCATACGATATGACCAATAAATGTGTTAGGTCGTAACTTGTGATAAAGTGGTAGGATAAACTCGTTATAATGAATAAAAATGTTTTAATGTGGTAGCATATAAGTTTAAAATTTTAATTTATTCATGGTATGCAAATATTCGTTTAAATTTCAAACATTAAACAAATGTAAGTTTAACTTTGAGTTAAGTTAAACTAAACTAATGTTCATCATATGGAATTTATTTAATATTTATTTGTTTAAATTTTAACTTATAGTTATAGATGTAAGTTTAAAATTTATTTAATAAATATACATTTTTTTACTATGGGGAAGTGAGAAACCCCTAGGTGCACCCACACTACCCGAAGCATGGGGCACAGGTAAGTTAGAGGGGATTTGA
>LPNX010552280.1:24004-47412 GCA_001517045.1 Pseudotsuga menziesii | reverse complement strand
ATATATATATATATATATATATATATAATAAAAACTAAAATATTTTAATATATTTTTTTTGCTAATTTTATTTTAGACATCATTTCAATTTAACTTAACCATAGTTATATAGATTGTAGTGTAAGAGGTGAGTTGTAAATATATCTTCCGTAGAATTTTTAAAAATTGTATTTTTAGACATCTTTTCACTTTAGCTCAACCATAGTTACATAGATTATACTGTAACTAAGATTAAAAAATTTAGTTAGTTAATGGTTAGTTAATAGTAAAGGTTATTTTAATCTTAATATTTAAAGTTTTTAATATAAACACTTTACTCTTTTTAATTACTTAACGTTTATTTAGAAAATCTCAATACCATTCTAATTAAATTAATACTTTATTATTTAATTTGATTATAATTTATTTTTAATTAAATATCATAAACATTTAGTTTATTAATAAACTTAAATACTATTCTAATAAAATCAAATTTACAATTTTACCTTTATAATAATTCTTTTAGGTTAAAACTTAAAACTTGAAAATTAAAATTTTTTTACCTAAATTAAAAATTAATTTATTATAAACTTTAATAGAACCTTAAAAAATAATAATAAAAAATTAGTATTTACATTATGTCTCCAAATGATATTAATAAATCCAACAACCACTTAATTAAAACTGAAATAAATTTCCCCTATTTAAATAAGAAAACCTAGGTCATAATGGACAAGGCGAGATCCTTCACAACATATCTCGTGAAGAAGGGCTACACTCGTCTTCTTGAAACGTCCAGAAGTTCCATAATTCACCACAGGACTCCACAAGCTTCAACATGACTACCTGTGAAAGCATCAAGAACATTATGTTGTCCCTGTATGCAAGGGATAGGTTAAACGAGATACTACTCTTTGAAAAGAAACAAACCAAAATCTCGCAATGTCTAGCTGACCTGACTTTTCTTAAACGCTGCCAAGACAATAACCTTCTTCCCAAACATTTAAATATTAAACACCATCCGAATTCAATCAGAAACAGTGATATCTTCTCGAAAGCTAGGTTATCACTTCTAAGACATGAAATCAAACTAAAACGCTCGATTCTAAATAGACTGTCAATAGATTGTCTGCGTATGCATCTAAACCTTGCCAACACCATTAGATTCGACCTCTGGAGCATCATGTCCAGTCTTGTGGCCAGATCCAACGCCAACTACGGAAAGGCCTACACACGACAAACTAGAAAATACAATGTTCTGCGTAGCAATCTGGACAACGACTGCGATAACAGCAGAAACGGTGATAGTGGAAATCATAGCAATCTCGATAATGTCCGTGGTAAGAAAAAAAATGGTGACAACCAAAATCATGAGGCTCTACGTAGTGGGTATGACAGAAGTGAAGGGAGCAATGAAGAGAATGGGAGAAATGGAGAGAACATATGCGATTTGGTGAGACCCAACGTGGTCAACGTATAAGATTCTAAACTCGACGAAGCATCTAGAGAGATATTGGAATGATTTTTAAACTTTGTCGTAGCTCCCTCCTCCATCCCGCATGAAGATATCATCTATAGAATAGAATACGCTATCCTTTCCCTTCCTGAGGATGAAGGAGAAGCAGTACGACAAGACTGTGCACTCTCCTTAAGAAAGGCAAGAAAACCTAGAACTAACATCAACAAGGAGGAATCATTAGCTCTTAACAAACTAAGAATGAATAAGGATATAATGATCTTAAAATCATATAAGGGCAATGCTACGTCATCCTAAATGATAATGACTACTATACCAAAATGAATCAACACCTCTCAAGTGGCAACTATAAAAATATTGACAAGGACCCGAGCAATAGGATCATTAAAGCATTAACCAAAGCTATCCAAGACTCATCTCTGGATGACATTATAAAAAAGAAGATCATCCCTAAAAATCTTGTCATACCATGCATCTATGATCTCCCGAAAAATATACAAAGATGGTTGTCCACTGAGACCAATTGTTAATAATATTGGCTCACCATCCTATGGGTTGGCTAGGTTACTTGCAGACAAAATCAAACCATTGGTCGATCACTCTCAATCGTTCATTAAAGACTCTTCCCATTTCATACAAAACATCAAGACTATGAGTTTGAGGGAATATGATATCATGGTAAGCTTCAATGTGGTCTCTCTTTATATTAAAATACCAGTCAATGAAACTGTCAACATAATTAAAGAAATCACAAACAAAGAAACAACTAACCTGCTGAAAGTGTGCCTAGCTTCTACCTACTTTAGTTTCCAAGGTGAGATCTATGAGCAAACTCACGGAGTGTACATGGGCTCCCCACTTTCCACAGTCATTGCAAACATTTTCTTGGAACATTTCAAAGAAAATTCCATCAAATCCTTCTCCCACGAACCAGAACAATAAAGAAATTATGTTGACGACACAAACTTCATTTGACCCCATGGACAAGATAGGCTCAACAAATTCCTTATACACATGAACAACCAATCAGAGCATATTAAATTCATAATGGAAACTGAAGTAGATAGAACACTCCCATTCCTTGAAGTCCTTATTATGAGGAATGATGATGGATCACTAGCACACTAGGTGTATCGAAAGAAAACAACACAGACAAGTATATCCATGCGGATTCTCATCATCACCCTGCTCAAAATATTGGTGTTCTTAACACCCTAGCCACTAGAGCCAAACATATCTCTGATCCTACACACCTTGACCAAGAACTTGAACATTTGACCAAAGTCTTCATAAACAATGGCTATAACACTACGAAAATTAAAAAAACAATATCTAATTCACATATTACAAAACCAAAAACCAAGAAAAAAGATGTTGTCACTAAAACTATTAAACTTCCTTACATACAAGGTACTACAGATAAAATTTCCAACATCCTATGAAAGAAAAAGATCAGGGTTTCCTTCTCCCCCGTAACAATTTACGATGCTTTCATGACCACGCTAAAGATCAAACTGACCCTAAGGGACACAAAGGAGTATACTCCATCCCTTGCACCTGTGGGAAATTTTATATTGGTGAAATGGGTCTCTCAATCCATCTCAGAATTAAGGAGCACAGTGCGGACAGTGCGGACATTATCCATGAACGTACTAAAAAATTTGCACTAGTTGACCACTCTCTCACTTCCAAACACTACATCTGCATTGAATATGCAAAGGTCATTGGTGGGATTGATCATTACATAAAATGACGCGTAAGAGAATCCACTGAGATCGAGAAGCACCCTAATAACATTAACAAAGACGATGGGTGGAAATTAAGTAAGTCTTAGACACCTATCATCACCTTAGTAAACAACTCCTCACCTTGAAAACCTAGTTTTAAACTCTCGACCCCGAAAACCTAGTTTTAAATGCTCGACCTTAAAAACCTAGTCTAAAAACCTTTAATTTGAACCCTTCCCTCAATTCCTTTAAAAAACACCCCACTTAACCTTATGAAACATTTAAATTTAGTGCTTTGGTGAGTTCTTTTTTACGAATTAAAAAACTACTTTAATTTAACGTGGGCATACTTTAAAATTGTAATTTAAACCCTAATAATACTAGAAAACTTAACTTATAGTAAAGGTTATTTTAATCTTTAATATTTAAAGTTTTTAATATAAACACTTTACTCCTTTTTAATTACTTAAGGTTTATTTAAAAAATCCCAATAACATTCTAATTAAATTAATACTTTATTATTTAATTAGATGATAATTTATTTTTAATTAAATATCATAAGAATTAGCTTATTAATAAACTTAAATACTATTCTAATAAAATCAAATTTACAATTTTACCTTTATAATAATTATTTTAGGTTAAAACTTAAAACTTGAAAATTAAATTTTTTTTTACTTAAATTAAAAATTAATTTATTATAAACTTTAATAGAACCTTCAAAAAATAGTATTTACACTATGTAACCAAATGATATTAATAAAGCTGACAACCACTTAATTAAAACAGAAATAAATCTCCCCTATTTAAATAACAAAACTTAGGTCATAATGGACAAGGCGAGATCCTTCACAATGTATCTCCTGAAGAAGGGTTGCAGTGGTCTTCCTGAAACATCGAGAAGTTCCATAATTCACCACAAGACTCCACAAGATTCAAAATGACTACATATGAAGGCATCAACAACATTATCTTGTCCCTATTTGGAAGGGATAGGTTAAACAAGATATTACTCTTTGAAAATAAACAAACCAAAATCTCGCAATGTCTAGCTGACCTGAATTTTTGTAAACGTTGTCGAGACAATAAACTCCTTCCCAAACATTTAAATATTAAACACCATCTAAATTCAACCAGGAACATTGATATCTTTCGAAAAGATGGGTTATCACTTCTAAGACGTGAAATCAAACTAAAACGCTCGATTCTAAACAAATTGTCAATAGATTTCATGCATCTGCATCTAAACCTTGCCAACACCATTAGCTTCGACCTCTGGTTGATGATCACATCTAGTCTTGTGGCCAGATCCAATTCCAACTACGTAAAGGCCTCCACACGACAAACTAGAAAATACAATGTTCTGCGCAGCAATTTGAACAACGTCCACGGTAATAGCAGAAACGATGACAGTGGAAGTCGTGGCAATCTGGAAAACTCCCATGGTAACAATAGAAACAATGACAACAAAAATCATGACGCTCTGCGTATGGGGTATGATAGTACTGAAGGGAGCAATGAAGATAACATGAGAAATGAAGAGAACAGATGCGATTTGGTGAGACCCAACATGGTAAACCTCTCAGATTCTGAACTCGATGAAGCATCCAGCGAGATATTGGAACAAGGTTTAAACTTTGTCATAGTGCCCTCCTCCATCCCGCATGAAGATATAATCTATAGAATAAAAGACGCTCTCTGTTCCCTTCATGAGGATGAAGCAGAAGTAGTAAGACAAGACTATGCACTCTCCTTAAGAAATGCCAAAAAACTTGGAACTAACATCAGCAAGGAGGAATCATTAACTCTTAACAAACTAAGAATGGATAAGGATATCATGATCTCAAAATTAGATAAGGGAAATGCTACCATCATCCTATATGCTAATGACTACTATACCAAGATGACTGAGCACGTCTCAAGCGGCAGCTATAAAAAAACAGACAAGGACCTGAGCAATAGGATCATTAAAGCATTAACCAAAGCTATCCAAGACTCATATCTAGATGACATTATAAAAAAGAATATCATCCCTAAAAATATTGTCATAACATGCATCTATGGTCTCCCGAAAATACACAAAGATGGTTGTCCGTTGAGACCAATTGTTAATACTATCGGCTCACCATCCTATGGGTTGGCTAGGTTACTTACAGACAAACTCAAACCTTTGGTTAGTCACTCTCAATAGTTCATTAAATACTCTTCCCATTTCAGATAGAACATCAAGACTATGAGTTTGAGGGAATCTGATATGATGGTAAGATTCGATGTGGTCTCTCTTTACGCTAAAATACCAGTCAATCAAGCTGTCAACGTAATTAAAGAACTCATAGAGAAAGAAACAGAAAACCTGGTGAAAGTGTTCCTACCTTCTACCTACTTTAGTTTGTGAGGTGAGATATATGAGCAAACTCATGGTGTGGCTTGGAGCTCCCCACTTTCCCCAGTCGTTGCAAACATTTTCATGGAAAATTTTGAAGAAAAGTCCATCAACTCCTTCTCCCACAAACTAGAACAATGGAGATGGTACGTTGACAACAAAAACTTCATTTGGCCCCATGGAAAAGATAGTCTCAATGACTTCCTTATACACATGAACAACCAATCAAAACATATTAAATTCACAATTGAAACTGAAGTGTGTTAGAGATTTAGCTCTGGAGGCACTCCGCATGGTTTTGTCTTGTATGTAGAAGTGTCCATGCACTAGCTAGGCTACTTTAATTTGTAATGTTGTTTTATAAAGTATAAAGTGACTCTTATGTAAATGGGACTTTTTATAAAGTATTCCCTTGTTTTAATTTTACAAAGTGACTTTGTGATAAAGTGCACTTAGTTCATAAAGTAAATGTGACTTTATTAAAATTAAATGTAACCACTTTTGGGGGGGAAGTTTCTCAACCCTTGATCTTGAAAAGGCAAGATTTAATCTTGGCCTTTGGATTTAGGGATTGGGAAGGTGAAAAGTCACTCTCAAGTTATAAGAGAGATCCTAGGGTAGTGTGCAAGACAAGTTGAAGGAAATCATTTCCAAGAGTGAGTATTTGGATGAGTTATTTGCAAAGAGAGAGGGAGATGCAATTTTTCTCAAGTGGGCACAAATCCCAAGGAGAAAAAAATTTCTCAAGAGGGCATGAATCCCTAGGATTTGGGTAGTTTTCAAGGAATTTACTTTCAGCTGAGTTGTATTGTTTCATACAATCCGTACAGTACAGCAGTGGCACATTTTTCGAGGAAAAATTTCTGGGCATGATTTTCGAGGAGAAGGGAAAAAAATTCAAGCTCAAAAATCCATACAGTTCGTACTATTTTGTATAGTTCGTACCGTTCCGTATAGTCCGTACATTTTGTTGGTGGAACAGAAATCGAGGTGGGCATGAAAATCGAGAAATATGGTACAGTCATTAATGTTGAAATAAATGTTGCTGTAAATCATTTTTCTGCATGATAAATGCTGCAATAAAATTATCTTGGACTAATTTTCCCCATGGTGGGGTTTTTCCAGGGTCACATTGACCAAAAATCTATTGTTTTATGAGATTATTAGTATGTTGTTTTTATGTGTATTTCTGCTGCTACAGACTTAGTTTTTCCAGTGTTTCATCTTCAAGGTTATTGGGTTTTATGCATGTGAAGTATTTTTTACTTAATGACAGTAAAGTCTGAAATCTGGGTTTAACTAAGTGTTTAACAAAAGTCTGATTTTTTGTCAATATTTCTACATGGTATCAGAGCTAAGGCTTTAAGTTGGAGTTTACAGCTGATTGTGGGGACAACAGTAGTGTTCAGTTATTGGGAAAGGGTTATTGTTGTGTTTTTTAACAACTTGTGTGTTGGAAAAACCTTATTTGGATGTGACTTGTGAGGTGGTGGGGAAGAGTGAAGATCTTATTCTTTTGTTGGTATATTTTTTTTCTTTGATAGCAGATATGGCTGCATGCATTAGATATGAAGATCAGTTGGATGGTATGTCCAACTACTTGTAGTGGAAAGTTAGGATGATTGATGTTCTCAAATAAAACTGACTATGGACCATAGTTAGCATCCTGGTAACTCCTCCTGCATCTGATCCCATTGCTTTTGATATTCATAAGGTAAAAGAGGACAAAACCCAAAGATTGATTTTGGATGGTATTAGGGACCACCTTATTCCACACGTAGCTGAAAAGAAGACTACTTATGAAATGTGTAATACATTGAAAGGCTTGTATGAGGCTAAAAATGAGAACCAGATAATGGCTCTAAAGGAAAAATTGCAGGGAACTAAGATGTCCAAGGGTGAGGGTGTAGCATCTTTTCTTACCCGGGTGGCCCGAGTTAAAGATGAGCTTGCTATAGTTGGAGAAGTCATCTCTGATTCTGAGTTAGTTTGGATAGCCTTGAAAGGATTCACAAAGGAATGGGAAGTCTTTATGAAGTGTGTGGTTGCTTGAGAAAACCTTCCAGATTGGAGCAGATTATGAGATGATTTCACTCAAGAGGAGATTCGGGAAGGATCTCAAGGAAATGGATAGAAGGGGGGTGTTAATGAAGAGAATGTTTCTCTTTCTGCTAAGAGTAAGAAGAAGTCCAAGAAGGTCTTAAGAAAATTTTGATGTTTTGCTTGAAACCAGTATGGACACTATGCTTCTCAGTGTCCTGAGAAGAAGAAGAAGAAGAAGAAGAAGAAGGAAGAAGATAAAGTTGTTGTAGCTACAGCAGAGAAAGAGGACTTTGTGAGAATATTCCAGAAGGAATTCTCATTGTTCTCCCTTTTTTCTAGTGCCGGCAGTAATGAAATAGGAGTCAGAATGGTACTTGGTATATTGACAGTGGAACCTCACGTCATATAACTGGAATATGGCATATATTTTGTATCATTGCTGAAATTGATCCTGATCGGTTCATTCAATCAAAAGGGGGACATGCACGTGCTGTGTGAGGAGTTGGAAAAGTCATATTCCAACTTAGTCATGGAGGATACCTTAATCAGGATGGGGCCCTCTTTTTTCTAGGGATGAGGGTAAGCTTGTTCTTAGTCTCAGCCTTGGAAGATGCAGGATATTCGACATTGTTCCAAAGGGTACATGTGTACATTTTCCAGATAGAGATGATCTGGGACATTTTTAGATATTCTCAGAGAGAAAATGACTGATTGATCCACAATTGATTGGTGATCGGTTTGGTGAGCTGTACAAGTTCAGTGCACAACCCACGATTGATTATTCAGATGAGGAGTAGGAGGCTCTTGAGACTGCAGTGGCACCAAGGGTACAGTCTCGAGTTCTGATGGAAGAGAGGGAGTCTCTTCTGAGTACTGGTAGGAGGCTCAGCCAGCATGAGCAAACCAATGCTGAAGAGTGGGGATTTGATTCTCCTAGGAGCTCAGGGTTTAGGGTGGCTTCTAGAAGGTTGTATTCAGATTTGAGTTCAGTGCAAGTTGTAGCATTGGTTCCAAGTTCAGAGGGAGCTCCTATAGTGAATTGTGTGATGGATTTGAGGATGGGACCTGATGATGATGGAAATTTGTACCTCCCTCGCTAAGAGGGAGTGTTATAGATTTAGCTCTGGAGGCACTCTGCATGTTTTTGTCTTGTATGCAAAAGTGTCCATGCACTAGCTAGGCTACTTTACTTTGTAATGTTGTTTTATAAAGTATAAAGCGACTCTTATGTAAATGGGACTTTTTATAAAGTATTCCCTTGTTTTAATTTTATAAAGTGACTTTATGATAAAGTGCACTTAGTTCATAAAGTAAATGTGCTTCATTAAAATTAATTGTAACCACTTTTGGGGGGGAAGTTTCTCAACCCTTGATCTTGAAAAGGAAAGATTTAATCTTGCTCTTTGGATTTAGGGATTGGGTAGGTGAAAAGTCACTCTCAATTAATAAGAGAGAGCCTAGGAGAGTGTGCAAGACAAGTTGAAGGAAAGAATTTCCAAGAGTGAGCATTTGGCTGAGTTATTTGCAAAGAAAGAGGGAGCTGCAATTTTTCTCAAGTGGGCACGAATCCCAAGGAGTAATGTTTTTTCTCAAGTGGGCACAAATCCCAAGGAGCTGGGTAGTTTTCAAGGAATTTACTTTCAGCTGAGTTAAAATGTTTCATACAGTCCGTATGGCACAGCAGTGGCACATTTATGGGCACATGAGAGAAGCCATTGAGATTGAGAAGCACCCTAAGAACATCAACAAAGACTATGGGTAGAAATTAAGTAAGTCTTGGACACCTATCATCACCTTAATAAAAAACTCTCAACCTTGAAAACCTATATTTAAACCCGTGACCTTAAAACCCTAGTCTAAAAACCTTTAATTTGAACCCTTCCCTCACTTTCTTTAAAAAAAACCCTCACTTAACCTTATGAAACATTTAAATTTAGTGCTTCACACAGTTCTTTTTTAGGAATTAAAAAACCGCTTTAATTTAACCTAGGCATACTTTAAAATTGTAATTTAAACCTGAATAATACTAGAGAACTTATAAAATTGTAATTTAAACCTTAATAATACTAGAGAACTTATCTTATAGTAAAGGTTATTTTAATCTTAATATTTAAAGTTTTCAATATAAACACTTTACTCCTTTTTAATTACTTAAAGTTTATTTTAAAAACCTCAATACCATTCTAATTAAATTAATACTTTATTATTTAATTTGATTATAATTTATTTTTAATTAAATATCATAAAGACTTAGTTTATTAATAGACTTAAATACTATTCTAATAAAATCAAATTTACAATTTTACCATTATAATAATTCTTCTAGGTTAAAACTTAAAACTTGAAAATTAAAAAAAAATTACTTAAATTAAAAATTAATTTATTATAAAGTCTAATAGAACCTAAAAAATATAATAAATAATTTTTAATAAAAATTTAGTATTTACACTATGTAACCAAATGATATTAATAAAGTCGACAACCACTTAATTAAAACTAAAACAAATTTCCCCTAATTAAATAAGAAAACCTAGATCATAATGGACAAGGCGAGATCCTTCATAGCGTATCTCCTGAAGAAGGGTTGCACTGGTCTGCCCGAAACGTCGAGAAGTTCCATAATTCACCACAGGACTCCACAAGCTTCAACATGTCTACCTATGAAAGCGTCAACAACATTATCTTGTCCCTTTATGGAAGGGATAGGTTAAATGAGATACTACTCTTTGAAAAGAAACGAACCAAAATCTCGCAGTGTCTAGTTGACCTTAATTTTCTTAAACGTTGTCGAGACAATAACCTTCTTCCCAAACATTTAAATATTAAACACCATCTGAATTCAACCAAGAATAGTGATATCTTCCAGAAATATGGGTTATCACTTCAAAGACGTGAAATCAAACTCAAACACTCAATTCTAAACAAACTGTTAATAGATTTCATGCGTCTGCATCTAAACCTTGTCAACACCATCAGCTTCAACCTCTAGTTGAGGATCGTGTCCAGTCTTGTGGCCATATCCAACGCCAACTACGTAAAGGTCGCCACACGACAAAATAGAAAATACAATGTTGTGCGCAGCAATATGGACAACACCCCCGGTAACAGCAGAAATAATGACAATGGAAATCATGGCAATCTAGACAACACCCGTGGTAAGAACATAAATGATGATAACAAAAATTGTGACGCTCTGCGTAGTGATAGTGCTCTGCATAGTGGGTATGACATCAATCAAGGGAGAAATGAAGAGAACATATGCGATTTGGTGAGACCAAATGTGATCAACCTCTCATATTTTGAACTCGACGAAGCATCCAGCGAGATATTGGAACGAGATTTAAACTTTGTCGTAGCTCCCTCCTCCATCCCACATGAAGATATCATCTGCAGAATAGAAGATTCTATCGTTTCCCTTCCTTAGGATGAAGCAGAAGCAGAATAACAAGACTGTGCACTCTCCTTAAGAAACGCCAGAAAACCTAGAACTAACATCAGCAAGGAGGAATCATTAGCTCTCAACAAACTAAGAATGGATAAGGATATGATGATCTTAAAATTGGATAAGGGAAACTCTAGCGTCATCCTAAATCCTAATGACTACTATACCAAGATGACTGATCACCTCTCAAGCGGTAGCTATAAAAATATGGACAAGGACCTGTGCATAGGATCATGGAACAAACTTAAATAATAACAACAAAGAATAATAATAATAATAATAAACATCAACATATATATATATATATAAAATAATAATAATTAATAATGTATTTACGAAAAGACACGACTCTTAATGAAAGGGTATTCCATCAAAATATAAATAACAGGCCCTCAATTGTAATTTGGACTTATCTATCAATTTATTCATATTTTATTATCTACGGATATGTGGGTTATTTTAGAAATTACTTAATTGAGAATATCCAACTATGGATGTTACAGTGGTATCAAAGCTATACAAACGTTGGACAACATTATTTACACCTTGTGTAGATTTCGGTTTCCCCAAAAAATGGGACTTTGTCCTTAAAAATAAAAAATAAAAAATAAAAGGTAAAAGTGATACCCCCAAAAAAGAGGTAAAAGAAAAGAAAAGAAAAGAAAAGATAAAAGTTAAAAAAGAAAAGATAAAAGTTAAAAAAAGAAGAATGTAAGAGTGAAACCACATGTGGTTTCTTAAAGTGGGTTTGGGTTAAGAGGTAAAAGAAAAGAAAAGATAAAAGTTAAAAAAGAAGAATGTAAGAGTGAAACCACATGTGGTTTCTTAAAGTGGGTTTGGGTTTGAATATAAAAAGTGCATAATAATAACTACAAATAAACAAGTGAGATTTGAACCTAGGTGGGGAAGGTAACACTTATTCCTCCCAACCACCCAATCTACTCGCATTTTATAAAACTATTGGAAAAAAAAGAGAAGAAGAAGGAAGATTGCCATTAAAAAAGGAAGGTCAAAAAAAAGAGAAAAAGAAAAGAAGACAAAAGTGAAGTAAAAACATAGTCATAATCAATGGCACCTACATATTTGGAAATGAAGTCACAACTACAAACAATAGTGGACGAGTTAGAGAAATATAAGGTGATCAATAAAAGTATACAAACTGACGTTGAGATGCAGAAGTGGTTGAAAGAGTGGAGAGACAATGAGAAACGTCACTTATGGAATCAAAATTGACCTCTAGAATGAACCATAAGTTTTAACAAGAAAATGTTATCTGATAAGGCTAAAGAAATATCATGTTTAAAAATTCATAATCAAAACTTGGAAGACGAGATCAAAAAGTCAAAAAATGACAACAAATCACCATATGGATGCGATAATGAATTAGAAGAAGAAATAAAGCATCTAAACAAACTCATCATGAAAAAATATGGTGAATTGGTGCAAGTCCGAATGAAGTTAGAAAATCAAGAAAGAGAGTTATGCCCATCATAAACAGCAAAAAGAAAAACTCCAGCAGCAGTTTGACGACAGTAAGAAGACACATAAGTTAGAACTGACAAAAGTCAACAAGGTGTTATCAAGCAATTCCAAAGAAATTTTCAGATTAAGAGATCATAACAAGACACTAGTCACAAAAATTAAGAAGCTGAAAAGTACTCAGAAGACAGAACAATCTACAGAAGACATTGAAGGAAAACTTCTAGACAAACTAGAAGAAAATTGTTGTATCAGAAGGCATAACAAAGATCTTAAGGAACAACTTAAGAATTCTGAAGATGACAAAAAATCACATGTAGAAGTGATTAAGAAGTTTCAAAATGATAACATGCAGTTAGAAAACAAGTTGGAAAAGATAGAGGATGAAACCTTAAAACCTCAAGAGACGAAAATACAACTTTCTGCTCAGATCAATGCTAAAAAAATGACACTCGTAAAAGAAAATGACATTGTGAAAATTCCATATCGACACCCCAACCATAAAAATAGATATTCTAAAAAGTGTGAAATGTCGAAAGATAGCGGTACCAATGTGATCAAATATCCTAACGATAGATTAGTATGGAATGCCAACAGTCCACAACAAATCAATTTGGGTTGGATTGATTCATCCACATATCGGAAGTTGTGCTCAAGTCTTAGTAGTTTGTATCGACATGTTTCGTCAGCTGTGACACCACAAAAAATGATGCAAAAACATTATAAGGCTTTGAGGACAAATCCTTTCTAAGGGAGTGGCAATGTAACAAAATTAAATAATAACAACAAACAATAATAATAATAATAATAATAATAATAATAATAATAATAAACATCAACATATATTTAAAATAAATAATAATAATTAATAATGTCTTTACGAAAAGACATGACTAGCCCTCAATTGTAATTTGGACTTATCTATCAACTTATTAATATTTTATTATCTACGGATATGTGGGTTATTTTAGAAATTACTTAATTGAGAATATCCAACTATGGATGTTACAGATCATTAAAGCATTAACCAAAGCTATCCAAGACTCATCTCTGGATGACATTATAAAAAATAAGATCATCCTTAAAAGTCCTGTCATACCACGCATCTAGGGTCTCCCGAAAATACACAAAGATGGTTTTCCATTGAAACCAATTGTTAATACTATCGGCTCATAATCCTATGGGCTCACTAGGTTACTTGTAGACAAACTCAAACCGTTGGTTGGTCCCTCTCAATCATTCATTAAAGACTCTTCCCATTACATACAGAACATCAAGACTATGAGTTTGAGGGTATCTAATATGATGGTAAGATTCGATGTGGTCTCTCTTTACACTAAAATACCAATCAATGAAGTCATCAACATAATTAAAGAACTCACAGATGAAGAAACAGCGAACCTGGTGAAAGTGTGCCTAGCTTCTACCTACTTTAGTTTTTGAGGTGAGATCTATGAGAAAACTCATGGCATGGCCTAGGACTCCCCACTTTCCACAATCGTTGCAAACATTTTCATAGAACATTTCAAAGAAACGTCCATCAACTCCTTCTCCCACAAACCATAACAATGGAAACGGTACATTGATGACACAAACTTCATTTGGCCCCATGGAAAAGATAGGCTCAACGAATTCCTTATACACATGAACAACCAATTAGAACATATTAAATTCACAATGGAAACTCAAGTGGATAGAAAACTCCCATTCCTTGACATCCTTATTACCGGGAATGATGATGAAACACTAGCACACCTGGTGTATCAAAAGAAAACACACACAAACAAGTATATCCATGTGGATTCTCATCATCACTCTGCTCAAAATATTGGTGTTCTTAACAACCTAGCCACTAGAGCCAAACGGATCTCTGATCCTACACAACTTGACCAGGAACTTGAACATTTAACCAAAGTCTTCATAAACAACACCTATAACACTAGGAAAATTAAAAAACCGATATGTAATTCACATATTACAAAACCAAAAACCAGAAAAAAAGAAGTTGTCACTAAAACTATTAAACTTCCTTACATACAAGGTACTACCGATAAAATTGCCAACATCCTACAACATAGAAATATCAAGGTTTCCTTCTCCCCCCTAACACTTTACGACGCTTTCTCGACCACGCTAAACATCAGACCGACCCTAAGAGAAACAAAGGAGTATACTCTATCCCTTACACCTGTGTGAAAGTTTATATTGGTGAAACAGGTCACTCAATTCAACTCAGACTTAAGGAGCATAGTGTGGACATTATCCATGAATGCACTAAAAAATATGCACTAGCTGAGCACTCTCTCACTTCCAAACAACGCATCTACAATGAACATGAAAATGTCATTGCTGGGATTGATCATTACACCAAACGATGCATGAGAGAATCCATTGAGATCGATAAGCACCCTAAGAACACCAACAGAGACGATGGGTGGAAATTGAGTAAGTCTTGGACACCTATCATCACCTTAATAAAAAACTCTTGACATTGAAAACCTAGTTTTAAACCCCTAACCTTAAAAATCTAGTCAAAAACCTTTAATTTGAACCCTTCCCTCACTTCCTTTAAAAAAACCCTCACTTAACCTTATGAAACAGTGATATTTATAGCTTCACAAAGTTCTTTTTTAAGAATTAAAAAACTGCTTTAAATTAACGTAGGCATACTTTAAAATTGTAATTTAAACCTAAATAATACTAGAGAACTTAACTTATAGTAAAGGTTATTTTAATCTTTATATTTAAAGTTTTAAATATAAACACTTTACTCCTTTTCAATTAATTAAGGTTTATTTAAAAAATCTCAATACCCTTCTAATTAAATTAATACTTTATTATTTAATTTTATTATAATTTATCTTTAATTAAATATCATAAAGAATTAGTTTATTAATAAACTTAAATACTATTCTAATAAAATAAAATTTACAATTTTACTTTTATAATAACTCCTTTAGTTTAAAACTTAAAACTTGAAAAATCATTTTTTTTTAACCTAAATTAAAAATTAATTTAGAACCTTAAAAAAATAATAAAAAATAGTATTTACAGTATGTAACCAAATGATATTAATAAAGCCAACAACCACTTAATTAAAACTGAAATAAATATCCCCTATTTAAATAAGAAAACCTAGGTCAAAATGGACAAGGTGAGATCCTTCACAACGTATCTCCTAAAGAAGGGTTGCACTGTCTACCCGAAACGTCAAGAAGTTCCATAATTCACCATAGGATTTCACAAGCTTCAACATGACTACGTGTGAAAGCATTAACAAAATTATCTTGTCCCTATATTGAAGGGATAGGTTAAACGAGACACTACTCTTTGAAAAGAAACGAACCAAAATCTCGCAATGTTTGGCTCACCTGAATTGCTTAAATGTTGTCGAGACAATAACCTTCTTCCCAAAAGTTTAAATATTAAACACCATCTGAATTCAACCAGGAAGAGTGATATCTTCCGGAAAGTTGGGTTATCACTTCTAAGACATGAAATCAAACTAAAACGCTTGATTCTAAATAGACTGTCAATATATTTCCTATGTTTGAGTCTAAACCTTTCCAACACCATCAACTTTGACCTTTGGTTGAGGATCATGTCCAGTAATGTGGCCAGATCCAACACGGACTACGTAAAGGCCACCACACAACGAACTAGAAAATACAATGTTCTACGCAGCAATTTGGACAACGCTCATGGTAACATCAGAAATGGTGACAGTGGAAATCGTGGCAATCTGGACAACACCTATGGTAACAACAAAAATGGTGAAAACAAAAAATCGTGACGCTCTGCGCAGTGACAGCAGTATGCGTAGTGGGTATGACAGCAGTCAAGGGAGCAATGAAGAGAACAAGAGCAATGAAGAAAAAAATGCAATTTAGTGAGACGCAATGTGGTCAACCTCTCTGATTTTGAACTCAACAAAGCATCCAATGAGATATTGGAACGAGGTTTAAACTTTCTCAGAGCTCCCTCCTCCATCCTACATGAAGATATCATCTATAGAATAGAAGATGCTATCATTTCCCTTCCTGAGGATGAAGTAGAAGCAGTACGACAAGACTATGCACTCTCCTTAAGAAAGGCGAGAAAACCGAGAACTAAAATCAGCAAAGAGGAATCATTAGCTCTTAACAAACTAAGAATGAATAAGAATATCATGATCTTCAAAGCATATAAAGGAAACACTACCGTCATCATAAATGCTAATGACTACTATACCAAGATGACTGAGCACCTCTCAAGTGGCAGCTATAAAATATGGACAAGGACCTAAGCAATAGGATCATTAAAGAATTAACCAAAGCTATCCAAGACTCATCTCTGGATGACATTATAAAAAATAAGATCATCCCTGAAAATCCTGTCATACTACGCATTTACAATCTCCCAAAAATACACAAAGATGGTTGTCCACTAAGACCAATTGTTAATACTATCAGCTCAACATCCTATGGGTTGGCTAGGTTACTTGCAGACAAACTCAAACCGTTGGTTGGTCACTCTCAATCGTTCATTAAAGACTCTTCCCATTTCATACAGAACATCAAGACTATGAGTTTGAGGGAATCAGATATCATGGTAAGCTTCAATGTGGTCTCTCTTTACACTAAAATACCAGTCAATGAAGCCGTCAACATAATTAAAGAACTCACAGACGAAGAAAAAACAAACCTGGTGAAAGTGTTCCTATCTTCTACCTACTTCAATTTCCAAGGTGATATCTATGAGAAAACTCATGGCGTGGCCATGGGCTCCCCACTTTCCCCGGACATTGCAAAAATTTTCATGGAACATTTCGAAGAAATGTTCATCAACTCCTTCTCCCACAAACTAGAAAAATTGAGACGATACGTTGACAACACAAACTTCATTTAGCCCCATGGAAAAGATAGGCCCAACGACTTTTTTATACACACAAACAACCAATCAGAACATATTAAATTCAGAATGAAACCTGAAGTAGATAGAAAACTCCCATTCCTTGACGTCCGTATTACCAGGAATGATGATGGATCACTAACATACCAGGTGTATCGAAAGAAAACACACAGATGCAAGTATATCCATGTGGACTCTCATCATCACCCTGCTCAAAAGATTGGTATTCTTAACACCTAACACCCTAGCCACTAGAGGCAAACGGATCTCTGATCCTAGACAACTTGACTAGGAACTTGAACATTTGACCAAAGTCTTCATAAACAATGGCTATAACACTAGGCAAATTAAAAAAATGATATGTAATTCACAAATTACAAAACCAAAAACCAGAAAAAAAGTTGTCACTAAAACTATTAAACTTCCTTACATACAAGGTACTACCGATAAAATTGCCAACATCCTACGAAAGAAAAAGATCAGGGTTTACTTCTCCCCCCCCTAACACTTTACGACACTTTCTTGGCCACGCTAAAGATCTCGGACCAACCCTAAGAGAAACAAAGGAGTATACTCCATCCCTTGCACGTGTGGGAAAGTTTATATTGGTGAAATAGGTAGCTCAATCCAACTCAGACTTAAGGAGCACAGTGCGGACATTATCCATGAACGCACTAAAAAATATGCACTAGCTGAGCACTCTCTCACTTCCAAACACCACATGATCTACATTAAAGATGCAAAGGTCATTGCTAGGATTGATCATTAGACCAAACGACGCGTGAGAGAATCCATTGAGATCAAAAAGCACCCTAGGAACATCAACACAGACGATGGGTGGAAATTGAGTAAGTCTTGGACACCTATCATCACCTTAATAAAAAACTCTCGACTTTGAAATCCTATTTTTAAACCCCCGACCTTAAAAACCTAGTCTAAAAACCTTTAATTTGAATTCTTTTTTAGGAATTAAAAAATTGCTTTAATTTAACCTAGGCATACTTTAAAATTATAATTTAGACCTTAATAATACTAGAGAACTTAACTTATAGTAAAAGTCATTTTAATCTTAATATTTAAAGTTTTTAATATAAACACTTTACTCCTTTTTAATTACTTAAAGTTTATTTAAAAATCTCAATACCATTCTAATTAAATTAATACTTTATTATTTAATTTGATTATAATTTATTTTTAATTAAATATCATAAAATAATAAACTTAAATTCTATTCTAATAAAATCAAATTTACAACTTTATGTTTATAATAATTCTTTGAGGTTAAAACTTGAAAATCATTTTTTTTTTCCTAAATTAAAAATTAATTTATTATAAACTTTAATAGAACCTAAAAAAAATGTTTTAATAAAAAATTAGTATTTACATTATGTAACGAAAATGATATTAATAAAGCCAACAACCACTTAATTAAAACTAAAATAAATTTCTCCTATTTAAATAAGAAAAACCTAGGTCATAATGGACAAGGCTAGATCCTTCACAACGTATCTCATCAAAAAGGCTGCATTGAAGTTCCATAATTCACCAAAAAATTCCACAAGCTTCAACATGACTACCTATAAAAACGTCAACAACAATAATATTTTAATTGTTTCTTCACACTTTTCAATATAATAAAAGTAATTCATTGATCACCACAAAAAAATCTTGCTCTGGTGATCAATGCAACAATGAATATTTTCTCAATTCATGTTTTGGAGAACAAAGCTTCTTAAAATGGCGGCCTTGGACAACACCCAATAGTTATCATCTTTGTAAGTGTTGGCATATTTAAATAATAACAGTTTTAGAAATTTGCCACCAATGCAGATATACCAAAATTTATAAACTTTGTTTATTGTCACATCCTCTAGAGATGGTTGTTGTCAACAGCTATGCATTGAACCACTCAGAATGATTTCACGGCGAGTCAATTACGTAATGTTTTGCAATTTATTGATGGGGTTGTCGATTTTTTTTCTCCATGAAGTTGAAGTACAGTTGGAAACAATTCCATTTCCTCAAATAAGATCGGCACGAATCGAATCCATGGAATAGATAGGAATGGCAGTTGAGAGTGGCTTTAATAATTCGATTAGTGATCAGACATCGACTACCTTGGTCAATCGATTTCCATATTAAAGTGTCATCTATGGATGACCTATGGTTACAAGGAGGATTCTTTTTATAAATACTTATTATACCTACAGAAGACATGGTATATTGTTTTTTCTTATCCTTTGACCACGCATTAAACTTGTCATTGACCAAAAAAAAATTTGTTTTGCATATTTTCATATTGTGTAAAAAAATAATTCTATTTTTATCAAATATTTAATACCATTTAACTTTGATTTCATTGGTTGAACAAATTATAGTGTTATTGGTCAAGCAACAATAGAGAAAATTGGAGTTAGAAAAGGTGTTTAATAATCCTCGTGGCCTTCTACACCTCCTTACCATCGTTCATCTAAACTCGAGCTCTACTTGCTGCCAGCTACTACCACAATATCCACATTTAATATACCTATAGTCAAAATCTCGACTTTCACCCCTGGTCCCCTCTTTCACCCCACCTCCATGGTCTTTATGACCCCCACAGCCTCTTCATAGTCACTGGCACACTGCCCCACCTCATCTTAACAGTCACCTCTCCTTATTTATATAACTAGATCATTCTTTGAATGGAAATAAAAATAATCTGTTCTTAAAATAAAATTTGAGTTTGAATTACTACTGTTAGATTTTTTGTGAACATGGCCTCCTATCTCAACAACTAGTTCGCATTCCATTGGGGCATGCTCAAACAACTGTATTATGCACTTACTAGTCGATTTGTGGTTTATTTTGGATCCATTTGGGGTGGCTATGCATAGAGGCCCTTAGTTGTTGGAACCTCCTTTGATTATTGGCATACCATGGCCTTTCTCAAATGCTTGAATCATCGTGGATTCACCTCGAGCTTCTCTAGAAAATGTCCAATCTCTTTTTTTGGATGTAGCAACAAAAGTGACTCAAACAATGCATGCACCAACAACCATTACACAGCTAAGGCTACAATATTCTCTTGATTTTTGTAAACTTGAATCCTTAAATGATTTACCAAAACAGTCCAACAAATCTTTGAAGTTCCTCAAGAAGAAGAAACATACAAAGGTTGGCATACCATGTTTCAAGAAGTGTGTATGGGTCTATTTGGTGCCAAACAACAATGACATATGATATATCAGGACAAGCAAAAACCCAAAATTTCCAAATTGATAACTTTTGGTGGCATGCTAAGTGCTCGAGACCACTTATTTACTTTGAGCACCCACTGTGAGGGTGAATGGAACATGGAAACCATGATCCCATCTGAAAGTGCACAATCATGGGTGTTGGATTTAGAGACGTCTAATTACAATAATTAAGTTGGACATACGTGCATTATGATTATGATATCAAATACTGTCGCAAGATTACATTTATGTAATGATTAAAATATGCCAAACAATGTGATTAATCAAGTCATGGCATTATACACATTTAAATAAGGATTTGGATACAAATACATATAGAATAATGTTAATCAATTATAATTGTTAATGGACCGATTATAGTTGATTAAAATAATAGCAGTAATAAATTTGAGCTAAATAAGGAAATCAGAATTTATTCTGATTTATTTCAGTTTTTTCTGAAGTTTCCCGATTTCAAGATTTTAATAAAAATCGGAAATTCCAGATTTCCTTTCAGACTTGTTTCCCAAGTATTAGCTAAATTTCAGCTGCCCTAGGATTAGAATTTTTTTTTTTTGGCACTGCTATAAAAGGGCTGAGTCTCCAAGGCTTGCAATCATCCAGAAAAATTGTCTGCTCCATTTGAAGACAGGATACTCTCCAGAGAAAAGAATTGCAAGTTCTTGGAAGGATTCGAGAGCCAACAACTCAAGTCAAGACCAGGAGCGTATCAACCCAGAGCCTTGGAAGCTGTCTGCGGCCTTTGAAGATGGAAAGTAAGTTCCGCTGTGCATTAAGCTTGATTTCTAAGTTCCGCTGTGCATTAAGTTTAATTTCTTGCATAGGAGCAAATCTTGGTTAGGGTTTAAAGTAATTAGTTATACCCACAAGTAAAAACCTACAATTGGTATCAGAGCCTCCCTTATGTGAGAATTGCAATTTGAAATCCAAGTCTCCATGGCTGAAATTGCTGCGTGTGATCCCCTGAGTATGAGATGTGTTTTCTATGACTTGCTATGGAAATTGGAAGTGGATTGTGTGATTCGAACTCGAAACCTGTGGCCTCCATTCACCAATGGCGCATCGTGCCGATCCAAATCCCTTCGAGGAAGAAGAAGTCAACCCCTTCTCAGTACCTAACTTTACTCTCATTCCATTCGTTTTTGGGCTCGGCGTGTTATTTTTTTTGACATGTTTATCTGCCAGATCCCGTCTTGTATGCTCTCCTTCTGCAGTGGCTTACATTTTTTTTTGTTCTTTCAAAGCTGTCATTTGGTTGAATTTTAATTTGGGACGGTTTCATATGTCGAATTAGTTCTTAGCACAAGCTTTCAGCTAGATTTTGAATTAATTGCAGCCCCAATTGAAAGACTGTGACAATCATGGGTTTAAAAGAAATAAACTACAAATCTTTAACCGAGGATGACATATGTAACCTGAAGGTTTCCTGAAATTTTTCTGTTTTAAATAATGTGTCCTTGGGGAAACAGATAATTTGATTGGGTCGGATACAAGTCTGGGGTGGTTTTGATAGAAGATACTCTTGTCACGGAGCTTAGCTAAACATACATGCTTATGTTCAGTTATTCATTGTTAAAGAACCATATCGTCTTCTCAGGCTACTTGTGCAATTTTTTTTTTAAACTCTGTCTTTTATGCCGCAAACTTCAGAAAAGGAAATCGCTCCGGTGATTAAATGATGGCTGGGAATTGTTCGTATTTTCTTTATCTTTGCGATTTTGTTTCCCCTTTATGCCTGTTAACGATCTGAAGCTGAATTGCTATTTTATCTCTGCAAAACGATCTGAAGTTCAAATGCCAAGTCCCTCTATGAATTTCTATTTTTAACTTGTAAATGGTATTTGTTATGAACAGCTTTTGAAATCGTTTAACCATAAGATATTTGAAGTGATTGGTTTCCTTTTAATGAATATTGTGCTCTGTAGATTTTAACAATATAAAGTAATTTGGATAAAAGGACCCAACAGGGATAACTATGAGCCGAAACCTGCGTTGTAATGAAAGATAATGGTCTTCTTATAACAATTGGTTAAATAGATGTCTGCTTTAAGCTTTTGCTACTGTCAACACTGTAATTTTTGGCTAAAAACCACTATCATGAATTCACATACTGTTTTGATGTTATAAATGGATTCTTTTATAAGAATGAAACCTGTGAGGAAATCTATGATTGTTTAATAAAATTCATATTATTTTTCACTTTAAAATTGAATTTCCAAACTTGTTAAGAGAACACAGAGAAAAGGAACAGATATCCATCGATTCCTCTCCGAAAAAAAAGAGAGACAACATAAATTTGGACCAAAACAAATTTTATTTATTTATTTATCAAAGGTCCAAATCAGAAATTTGATAATTTTATTTATTTATTTATTTATGCTTGAAATTATCAAAATTTTGACCTTTGACAATTATAAAGATTGCTCATTCATTTAAGCTAAAATTTTGATGTTGCAACAGTAAATAACTTTCTATACTATCTGCCTGGAAATGGAAATCTTAAGTTTAGTATTTTTGAATGTGATACTTTCTTTTAGAGATATTAATATTTTACTTGAACAAGCACATATTGGCACCTGCTAAGTTGTTTGGTGCATAAGGGTGATGTATAACAAATAAGTTGCAACACACATATGCTAGCAATGTCTAGAAAATCATTTGGGGTTTGGTGCACCAGGTCCGTTAGTGACCTGCCTTCCCCACTTGACTGGCCTGGTTCGTTAGCAAATGGATATGTCAATCTGACCCA
>LPNX010552280.1:0-17950 GCA_001517045.1 Pseudotsuga menziesii | reverse complement strand
GGGTAGCGGGGTCCGTCAAAAGTATGCAGTGTGGGTACTCGTTGGATGTGGAATCAAATTCTGCATCCAACGAGCTCTCCCGATCGAAATTTGAGTAAAACCACAATGAGATATGTCGAAAATATGAACAAAAAAAGTAGTTTTTTTTAATGACAAATATGTCAATTCAACCATTATGGTTGACTTATTTCATTGAAATTCTATTGGTTCTTGAATTCCAACTCACAAAAATTTATTTTGGCACGTTTTCTTATAAGGCCCATTTTAGACCCCAAATTTCCTCTAATCGGCGTTGGTCACATGATTGGTGTCCTATTGGATTTTTTTTAACATTGTGGAAAGGGAGGGAAACAATGGGGAAAATATCATGCATGAAGCAAAGTGGAAACTTGGTTATCCACTCTCATCCATGAATCGCTTAGGGGCAGCGTCTGCTGTCCAAGTTTCACATGCATGCATCTCGTTATTTTCAAATTTCCCATATCAATGGATACAATTCGACCTACCAACCTCGACATGTATCTCCTACCATGCAGTACTTGTTTACAATTTATGTGGGTATTCTATTAGAAGATTTGTTAAGCTTGTGTACAGAAATATCCTTTTAATTTATGGTTTTTTTATTTGAATTTGCAATATGCTCTTTTAATTTTTCTCAAGATGAATTTCCACATTGCATTTTCAGAGTATGGTAGTGGACTCCCATTTTTTCTTAAATAATCCTTAATGATTTTACCTTTCTAGTTTATGATTTTCTTTGAATTTGCTGCGAAATTATTTATTTCGGTGGAATTCCTGAACTAGAATGCCAAGGGCCCTAATGTGTTCAAAGACTTAAAACAAGAGACACTTTAATTAAATGGGTGGGGTCAAAAGTTGGTTCAAACAAAATATGAAAAAATCTAACCAAGGGTCGTATTAGAGTTAATTTTGATAAAAATAAAATGAGCATAGTTCATTTCTCAACAAATTTCCAACACAAGAAAGATGAATAACAAAAATCCATATATATATATATATATAGAGAGAGAGAGAGAGAGAGAGAGAGAGAGAGAGAGAGAGAGAGAGAGAGAGAGATATCGGTGGGTTATCTCTAGTGGTTGAGAGTTGTAATCTAAGTAGAATCTCTCGGGGTCAAATCCTCGGGTGGTTGTGCAAGAGCCTCACTCGATGTCCCCATCGAATTAGGCCTCGTAATCAAGGTCGACGGTTTACCTTGGGTACCACCCTCAAAATGAGGGGAAGTACTTGAGGGTTTCCCGAAACATTTTATATATATGTATATATGGTTGAATAATAATAATACCTTACAATGTCATGGAGGGTATGGGTATGCTTTGACTAGTCATTGTGAATGAATAGACTACATGTTCTTTGTTGGTCACAGTTTTTTATGTTTATTTTTTCATAAATTTGTTGAATTTTTAATGGTTATATCAGATCTTAAAACATTTAGCATCATAACAGCATAACCATAATCCAAAAGATCACTGAAATATAGACAAGCACAAACACACAAAAAGAACACAAATATTTATCCTGGGAAAAACTCAGCAAAAGCTTCCTCAATATAGATGCCCCAAAAAGATAAAAGGTAAAACCCAAAAGACCAATCCTCCTTCTTCTCCAGCTACAGCTCTTTCTCTCTCTCTCTCTCTCTCTCTCATGCACTACACAAGTGAGTGTGTGTGTCTCAAATGAGAAGCATCTCACCTCTATTTATATTCTTTCGTTCACTTAATAATAAATTCAATTATGTAGGCTCGAGTAATCCTAATTTAATATTGTAGGATTGAATAACCACAACTAGGGTACTAATGACCTGACTTACAATGGAGGGGACTTCGTCATGACTCTTATTAGTTTTCTCGATTAGAAACATCGAGGTATAAATAAATACAAGTGATTCTCCTGGTAGGAACATAGGGGACCACAAAAAATACATATAGAGTATTCTTCGAAGTTACAATATTTCAACACTCCCCCTTAACGAGAAGGGTATTCTACAGCAACATCAACAACAACAATAGTAGGAGAAGGAGGGCATCATCAGCATCATCATCAAGGTGACACATCTATAAATCATTGGAATCTTTTCATCGTCTTCAACATATAGTCTTCATCTTCAGACTTCAACAGTAGCAACACTTTGACCGCTCAATTGATAGCATCATCATCATCATTTTAATATTTTAAATAATCAAGCATCATCATCAACAATACTTTGAGCAACATCATCATCAATACTTTGATCTCTCGATCAACAACATCATCATTAGCACTTTGATCTCTTGATTATCAACATCATCATCATCAACACTTTGATCTCTTGATTATCAACATCGTCATCGTCAGCAACATCATCATCAATACTTTGATCTTTCGATCAAAAAACATCATTGTCATCAGCTTTGATCTTTCGATCAGACACCATCATTATCATCATCAGCAATACTTTGATCTTTTGATCAACAACATCATCATCATACTTAGACTTTTTTATCAGCAACATCATCATCATCATCAATAATAATTTGATCTTTCGATCAACAATATCATCATCATCATACTCTGAACTTTTGATCATCATCATCATCATCATCATCATATTCTGAACTTTCAATCAACAACATCATCATCATCACATTCTGATCTTTCAATCAGAAATCATCACCATCATCATCATAATTTTCTCTTTCAATTAGCAACATCATCATCATCACATTCTAATCTTTCAATCAGGAACATCATCATCATCACACTCTGATCTTTCGATCAAGAACATCATCATCAGCAACAGCAACCTGCAATCCACCATAAGAAGACAAAATTCTTTGGATCACTTTTGGACTTAAAGTCCAGGGATGATGCAATCCCACCACATTCTCGACCACCGAAGTCACCAGATTCAATTATGGGATTAATCACTCCCTATCACTTTAGGACTAAATCCAAGGATGATGCAATCCTACCACGTTCTCGAGTAGCGAAGTCACCGGATCCATTGTAAACAAAAGTTAAAGGATGATACAATCCTACCACGTTCTTGAGTATCGAAGTCACCGGATCCATTCTCAACCGAAGTTCAAGGATGATACAATCCTACCACGTTCTTGAGTGCCAAAGTCACCGGATCCGTTCTGAACCGAAGTTCAAGGATGATACAATCCTACCACATTCTAGTGTACTGAAGTCACCAAATCCATTCTGAACCGAATTTCAAGGATGATACAATCCTACCACATTCTCGAGGACCAAATCCACCGAATCCATTCTGAACTAAAGTTCAGGGATGATACAATCCCACCACATTCTCCAGGACCGAAGTCATTGGATTCGTTCTGGATAGATGTCCCAGGATGATACAATCCCTCCACATTCTCGAGGACCGAAGTCACCAGATCCATTCCGGACAAATGTACCAAGATGATATAATCCCTCTTCATTCTTGAGGACCAAAGTCACCGGATCCGTTCTAGAAAAATGTCCCAGGATGATACAATCCCTCTTAATTCTCGAGGACTGAAGTCACTAGATCACTTTAGGACAAGTGTCTAGGGATGATACAATCCCACTGCAACATCACTGCTCCCCCTTTCAAGAATGGTCTTTCTGAACAACACCAAGTTTGTCACGAAAATGTTTCAACTTTACCTGAGGCAGAGGCTTTGTCAACACATCAGTGTTGAATCATCATCTTGTAACATCATCATCTGAACCATAATCATCTACATCTTCAGTATGGGAATATTGAAACATCATCTATATCTTCGATATGGGAATACTGAAACATCATCATCTGTATCTTATCTCGTATGTAGAAATACCAGATTTCTATGTGCTTCGATGAAACACAGGGTTCTTTGTCATCTTTATACAACTCTGGTTATCACATAGAATCACTATAGTATCCATCTCCAAGTCAAAGAGACCTGACATCAACTTCCAAATCCATATGGCTTCATAACTAGCAGAGCAAGCTTCTATATATTCTACTTCAGTTGTGCTAAAAGAAACACTAGATTGTTTCCTGCTAAACCATGAAATCATAGCAGATCCCAAACAAAAGCATCCACCTGAAGTGATTTTCCTATCTGAGACACTTCCAACCCAATCTACATCTGTATAGCCATACAATTTGTAATCATGGTTTCCATCATAGTGTATACCAAAGTCTATAGTCCCTTTCAAATATATCATCACATGTTTTACAGCTATTAGGTTAACACGTCTAGGTTGAACTAGATAAGGTGTTCACAGTAAAATAAATGTCTCGTCTGGTATTTGTTAGATACATCAATGACCTAATAATCTATCTGTATTGAGTCACATCCACTAACTCTGACAATTCATCATCTAACAACTTCAGGTTGGAATCCATGGGTGTGGTCATGGCTTTACATTCCAACATATCAAATCTTTTCAAAATTTCCACTGCATAAAAAATAGATCATCCACATACAGTAATAGTATACCAGGTTCATCTTCCATAACCTTGAAGTAAAGGTTAGGGTCAACTTTACTCTTGGTAAAGCCCAATCTCGTCAGGAAATTATTTATCTTTCCATACCAAGCTTTAGGAGCTTACTTCAGGCCATACAGGGCCTTCTTCAACTTGCATACATGAGTCCATCTGTCTTCAACTTCAAATACTTGTGACTATTCAATGTAAAGCTCTTCCTCAATCATACCATTAAGGAAGGCTTGTCTTTACATCCATCTGGTGTATATCCCACTTCATCATGGAAGCAATTACAATGATAGTTCTGAAGGAAGTGTACCTTGCTTCCTGGAGCAAGTGTCTCTTCAGAATTAATTCCCTCTTTTCGAGAGAAACCTCTAGCCACATGTCTTTCCTTACTTCTATCAACAGAATATTTTATCTTGCAAATCCATTTGGAAGATACCGCATTCTTGGTTTCTAGTTTGAGTACTATATCCCAAACATCATTCTAGTATTTTTTCATCATAGCATCTTCCATGAGTTCGTCTTGTCAGGTCATCAACATATCCTAGTCTTCTGCATTCAACCTTGAATATTAGAACCCACTTTACTCTTGGTAAATTCTTGATCCATTAGGAAGTTGTCCATCATGTCGTACCATTTCAAACTCAGAGGCCTTCTATAGTCACTCCCCCTGAAGCAAAGCATCATCTTCCCTCTTCATTCTATATAGGTGGTTCTCTACTTGATATATACTTCTAGTGGGTCTTGTCAATAGAGTATGTCATGTCATAGTCTATTCTTTCTGAGGAAAACCGCGAACCTTTCTTTGTACACTTGTTCTTGTATATCCATATGGAAGATACTACAGACTTCCCTTAATGTCTCGAAACCATATCGTAGACAACATTCTTCATGATCGACCGTTACTCTTTGATCATAACTTCTTTCATAGCTGGAAAGGTTAGCATCAATGATGTCAACCAACGGTGTTACACAACTAGAGTGTGTCTGAGGCCTCTTACTTTGGTTTGGAGGTCTCACCATTCTTTTCTTCATCTTGAGTTATCTCTTATACCCATGGTGGTCTTCATCCTTCGAGGTGGTCCTACCGCTCTCTGAAGATCTTTCTTCCGTCATGGTGTCTTTGACCTTGGGAGCTTCATATTCATGTTTATTGGAGTGAATCTTGAATTGTCATCACTTGTTCTTCGAAACAAGTCTCATCCTTCTTTTCTTGTAGGTGGTTGTACAATACCTTTCCTATAATTCAAATGCACTAGTTGCATGGTTAGAACCATTTCATAGAACATATGCATAATGATGCATCATTCAACTGTTTATCCAATACCACATTCATCCATATCTCACAGAAACTTTCTAGATGGCATCATTGAGATTGTGCACTAATCCAATATGTCAGCAAGGAGGTTTCATTCTAGATAAGTAGCAATGGAGAGGTGTATAGCACCATGAGCTACTTACCCATCACATGCATACTGTCATTAATGAAAACATTCTATCATGCATAACACATCTACTGAATATAAAACAATATCATGAAATGATAATTGAATACTTATCTTTTATTTGTTTTGTGGTTAGACTCCTTGATCCTTCTGCTTCATCATCTTCTTCATTCATGACATCATCATTTCTTATCCAAATGATAAGATGGATAAGAGGTTCTTCAATAATTGAGTTCTTCATATTCCTCATCGCTTGAGGGATCTTCTTTGAATCTTGAGCACTTGATCTTTAGTTGCTCCCATCTTCTCTTCTCTTATTATGAGTTGAGTTTCTTCTTGTGTAAGGATTTAGCCTCATCTCCTTTTGGAACTCGAACCTCTCCTCTTATGTAGGTGTCCAATTCATTTTCTTCAAGAACCAGTGAAATCCTATGCTTTTATGTTTGGAATTTTTTTATCTTTACCAAGCTGGGGTGCTAGGTCATTTTGAAATTAGAACCTCAAATGTAAATGGAAAAAGATTAGATCTTACCGCTTTGAGGTGTTCCTCCTAGTTCCGGATCTGGATGATCTAGGGTTTTTCAGAGAAAACCTAATTTTTAAAACTTGGAATCTTTTAGATCTGATTGGCTAGAAAAATGTGCCTCCTAAAGGCAAGCTGATCAGAATTGTAAAATATCTGATGTCCTAGTTTTCTTCAATTTCTTCTACAGAATGCCTGATATTGTTTCTATGGTATATCCAAAATTACTAATCCTCTCTGTCTAAAACTTTGTACTTAGGTATCCTCGCATGTCCTATTTCCAACACCATAGGTTAGAGCAGAATTGGGTTTACCAATTGGAACGTATGCACCTTTTCCCAAGTTGGCTCATTCCAGGACTATTCATAAGAGCAAACATGTATAGACTTCCACATGTCAAAGTTTCATCTTTGAGGTCTAAAATTATTAACCTCAGAAAGTACAGTTCATTCCATTTCTCGAACATCTTGCGAAATTTCATTTGGACCTTCGTAGCCCGAGATATAACAATTCTCCCAAGGTGTCCTGTTTAGGGATGAATTTTGGGAGAGGATGGAATTCTAACGTGGAGGAATCATATCTACTAGAATATAGAGAATCTAAGTCTAAAACTTGGAAACAGTGTACATAAACAATTTATCTTCGACCTGTGAAAGTTTCGGCACCTGAGCCTTCTCCAATATCGAGATATAGTGAATCTACCAAAACTATTACTTTCAGTATTTTAGGGTTTTTCAGGCCCTAGGTCAAACTAGGGTTTGACTTTCCTAGAGTTTCACTCAACCAAAAATCTAGACCCATGTCTCTAAACTTCAATTTTGATTGGTAGAGTAATCCTATGCTGGGATCACTCAAAATATCCTCTTCTGTAAAAAGCCTTAATTTCTCGCAACAAAAACTAAAAATGCCCGGAATCAAATTCTGCTTCGACAGAAAGATGCACCCTTCAATGGAGAGTCATCCTAGCCTTATTTTTCTCATGTATTGTGGAGAGAGATCCAAAAACTAAGAATTCCTATATGTTGCAGCTGCACAGTGTCTTCTTTCAGGGTGGCTCTGATACCATGTTGAATTTTTAATGGTTATATCAGATCTTAAAACATTTAGCATCATAACAGAATAACCATAACCCAAAAGATCGTTGAAAGATAGACAAGGACAACCACATAAAAAGAACACAAATATTTATCCTGGGAAAACCCTAATGGGAAAAACCCAGCAAAAACTTCCTCAATATAGATGCCCCAAAAATATAAAAGGTAAAACCCAAAAGACTGATCCTCCTTCTTCTCCAGCTACATATTTTTCTCTCTCTCTCTCATGCGCTACACAAGTGAGTGTGTGTGTCTCAAATTAGAAGCACCTCACCTCTATTTATATTCTTTCATTCACTTAATAATAAATTCAGTTATGTAGGCTCGAGTAATCCTAATTTAATCTTATAGGCTTGAGTAACCACAACTGGGTTAATAATGACCCAACTTACAACGGAGGGGACTTCCTCATGACTCTTATTAGTCCTCCCAATTAGAAACATTGGTGTATAAATAAATACAAGTGCTTCTCCCAATAGGAAGATCAAGGACCACAAAAAATACATATAGAATATTCCTTGAAGTTACAATATTTCAACAAAATTCCCATGTTTTTCCTTCAATTACCATCCATATCCCTCATATTTTATCCATACTTCCTTCAAACCTGACTATATGAGGTCTAATTGTCCCTTCTTTTCTTGAATTTAACTCTTAAATTTTAACTGAAGTCACAAGATTTTACAACTTCTCGTAATTCCTCCTAGCTTTACATACTTGCAGGACAGTTGGGCGTGATCTGATAAATATGGCAGATTCCCTAATGTCCAAGGATGGATGAATATCTATCATCTTCAAAAAATTAGCTTCACAGGTGGTTGGTAAATGTTGGTAAAACAACACGATCTGTATAGGAAACCCCCTATTTTCTCGCATAAAATATGGCAGTTTTGAAATTTCATGAGGATTTGCCCATTTTTGTGGATCTCAAAGATGAATTCAAACTTCTAAAAGGAAATATAATTTCTCATACTCAAATGAAGATCATTTTTAGTATTTATGGTTATAGAAATTTTGTATAAATCCTTCAAAATCATGCTTAGTTAAACAGCTTTAGAATTGGGAATTTGTATTTTGAAACTTAATAGAATTTGCAGAACTTTGAATCATTACTCGATTGGTGTTATGTCATGATGTTGGAGTAATTGATCACTAGTTAAAAAAGTATATAATATCTTATTTTAATCAAGTGCGCAAGTGAAGCATCAGAGGGCCCTCTTTGCCCACGGGGACTTCACTTAGTGAACCTCTCACATAGCACATGTGATCATGGGATATTAAAGAATACCCTTAATTTCCAGAGATATTGCCCCAAAGTATTTTTGTTGAAACCCCCTCCCAATACTTAAAAACTCCTCCCTACCCCTTTTTATACCTTAGTCCTTATAAACAACCCTATCCACCCCCACCTTAAACCCCTCATCCCCTCAATACTTGCAATATATTGGTTCAATTTTTTATAATTTTAAAACACGCAATATGAACTAACGTGATAGGATATTGGTCAAAAAGTGAAGCCCCCATGTCTTTGCCAAGCCTGCACATTTCTTCCTATCCGATCGTTTTCTTTGGTATGAACTGAATTTGTATTTCATGTAGTATTCCATTGAATTCATGTTGTTAATTGAATCATTATTTCCTTTATTTTTCCATTAAATTCATATTGTTGCACTATTTTTCAAATTAAGTTTCAATTCTAGCCCGTACTGGTTTAGTGATTTTCTAGGACATACATTTCGTTGTTGTAGCATTAGCATATATATTGTAAGTGAACTTCTTGTAAAATAATTCGATATAAAATTTTGTTTTCAACAATAGAATGATATAGTTCTTCGTACTTCTTAAATATCTCAGACTTAGAACAAATAATGAATGGAACGCTGATGAATGTTAAAGGATCTAATGAAATATTCTCTTGTAAGGGAGTTTAGTATTTCTTAATATTACAAGTGTTCAATCCATCTTAGATATATTGCTTAAAAATAAGTTTAGATCTGAAAGCATATATTTTGGATCTGCTTCTTAGTTTACTGGATCTCTAAATTAGGCCAACATTTTTGGTGTCGTCGTCGTGGAAGCACATTTAGAAATAAACTTAGGAAAATTCATAGGTAAGCTTTTATTTTAAAAATATAAACTTTTTTAAGTTTTAATTTTAGTTATGTTTTCTTTATGTCTAGACAAAGAGATGATAAAGGTAGATTCTTGAAACAAAATCCCCCAAAAACTAATCAACCATCACTAGGAACAGGAACATCTACAACTGATTAAAAATAACTTACTACACCAACTACTTGAAAAGTCACATTGGAAGAATTAGAAGAAAAACAACGTTTAGGACAAAGGTCAACTCTCATTGATAGACAAATATTATTGGATCACGAAGTAAAAAGGAAACAAATACAAGGAGAAACACCTTCTTCACAACCTATCCTTGAACAATTTAAAAATGTACCTTCCATCCATAGTAAAAAATCGAGAGAGGAATCAAAAAATACTTTTGAGAATCAAGAAACTTTAACTAAGGAACTTTTGCAATCTAGGATGGTTGAAGAAGAAGTTTCAATATCCCAAGGAGAGGACCAACTACAAAACAACATAGATATTATGACAGAAAAAGGGAAGAGGAAAGAAGAAGAAGAGAAAGAGAAAATGAAGCCAAAAGAAGAAAAGATGAAAGAACTGGAAGAATAGATGAAGAACAAGAAACTACTTTTAGATTTCTTATCTTAGATACCAGTGCCATTCTAGGAGAAGAGGGAAAAATGAATAATATTCCACCATCTATTCTACCTAATGTGTATGGTATGGCTTATGAATATCCAGATCCATTCTTGTTTGAATTTGACATTTTATGTCATACTGATGGATATACTAGTGATACACATAAGCTTTGTCTCTTTCCTGCTACTCTTAAGGAAACTGCAATAAAATGGTTTATGGGACTAGGAGCACATACTATAACCAATTACGATGACATGAGAATGTTAGAATAATCAACCCATAGTTATCTACCTTAGACATTAATTAATCCATTTTTGTCTTATTTTCCTAGTTTCCATATTCCACCTTATGCAAGTTGTCCTCCACATGTCCAAAGTGGTCAAACTTGCTAAAATTGAGTCATGGAATGCTTGGGAAACCACTTGGAATCAAATCTAATTTTTTCCTGGCCTTTCTAGCGCATGTCTTCTTTTTCTGCTTTATTGCCTGCTTTTGCTGAGTTTTAAGGAAATTAGGAAAGTTTGACTAGGTGAAGTTAACTTGTTTTTTGTCATCATCATCCTCCACTCTTTTCTACTAATAAAATCATGTATGAGTTGTCCTTCCATCATCTATTATCTTGCCTAATTGATTTTTCCAATTCGTGAGATCCTAGACATATTTTGAAACTGGTTTATGCACCTATGGGGGATTTGCTTAGATTTAGTAAGCCTGCTTTTGACCAAATTTGAATGGCATCCCAATGCATTCGAATCTATCATGTAATTATTTATTTTGGTAGCCTATGACTTCACAGGGTTGGATATTGTACACTTATTCAATACAGATTAGTGTTATGCTCCATATTCAGTCTCCTTTGTGTGTAATTTGCATGTGTAATTAGCAATTTTTGTGAGTGTAATTGTTATACCACATGGGTTCAATTTCCACATGGTATCAGAGCCTTTGTAGATCGATTTCTCTCCTTCCAATTTGTTACTGCAAGTTCAACATCATTGACTCAGAGCATTCTGCTGACAAAAGGGACAATTTATGAGCTATGGATCAATCTCAGAAGATCATCTTCACTCCATTTAACTTCTTTGAATGGAAAGCAGAGATGGACATACTGTTGAGAGAAAAAGGCCTCTACAGAGTGACTATGGCAATACAATTAGATCCCAATGCACCTACAGAGAAAATTAAATGGCACAATAGGAGGGATGAGGCCTATGGTCTCCTATGTCTGAGCATATCATGAGACCTCATTTTCCATGTTAATGGATTAACATCACCAAATGAAGTATGGGAGAAGCTTGTTGATATTTTTGGTAAGACAGATGAGATGAGGGAACATCAAATTGAAAATGAATTGATCTCCCTGAGTCCCAACAGCTTTGAATCCCTACAACTCTACTTTTCCAAGTTCAAAGCCCTTGTTTTGCAGCTAAAACAATGTGGAATCGAAAAGAAGGAGGAGCAACTAGTTTTTGCCATACTCTCAAAACTTGGCCCTGACTATTCAGTGTTTGTCTCGACCTTCCATGCCACAAAGTTGGCAGCTTGAGCCTGGAGAATGCCTAGCCTTGCAGATTTCATGGAATCTCTCACACAAGAACAAGATAAATTGGTGATGATGGGAACCATCAAACCTTCCAAAGACCAATATCTGGTTGTTGGAGATTTGAGGGTGGATGCAAAAGGCAAGAAGAAATCTAAGAAGCCACCTAAGCAAAAGAGAGAGAAGAACAAGTCTCCAGATGAGCCCCAAGGTTCCAAGAAGAACTTCCAGAAGAAGAAGAACAAAGGAGAAATGAGCAAGTGTGCATACTACAGTAAGGGAAATCATCCTAAAAACTCCTGCATGAAGAAGAAAATTGACATGTTGACCCAACTCCTCGAGAAGAATGGCATCTCCCTTCCTGATAGCTCAAAGAAGAGGGAAGGAGGATTAAATTCAGAAGACAGAGAGAGAGTTCATGCATTGGTTGCTGGCACACCAAGCTCACCTAGTTTCATCATTGATTCTGGAGCTTCAAGACATATGGTTTCGACGAAGGAGGAATTCACCTCACTTGACATGTCGAAAGGTGCACCAATAGTACTGGGAGATGACTCTCTCACTGAAAGTTTGGGAAAAGGGAGCATTGATCTTGACCATGATAAGTTCAAAAATGTATTGTATGTTCCGGGTCTTGCCTCTAACCTCTTATCAGTGTACCAGATGACCCACACAGGGTCTCCAAAGAAGGTCATATTCTCCTCTGATGAATTTGATATCACAGAGATCTCAAGTGGTGAAGTCATTGCAAAAGAAGTTGAAAATCACACTTTGAAGGTATACATGTTCTCACACTTCCTACCCTACTCAAACCCCTCTGCTCTTCTAATTCATGCTAATGAGGAAATCAAGCTTTGGCATGAACTATTTGGCCACATTAACTATAAGTATCTTTCTAATCTTAGTGAAAAACAAATGCTCATAGGGTTACCAAAGATTAAGTTTTCCAAAGGAGTCTGTCAAGGTTGCATCTTAGGAAAACACCCAGAGCATAAATTTGAGAAAGCTAGTCATGAGAGAACCTCTGCACCTCTTGAGTTGATTCATAGTGATGTTGTCGGCCCATTTCCTCATATGTCAATGAGTTGGGCCAAATATGCATTGACATTCATAGATGAATTTTCCAGGTACTGCTGGGTTTACTTCCTGAAACACAAGTCTGAAGTTTTTTTCCTCTTCAAAGTCTTTAAGGCTTTGGTTGAAAACCAGTCTGGGAGGAAACTCAAGGTCCTTAGATCTGACAATGGTGGTGAGTATGTCAATTCTAAGCTCATTCAATATTGTGCAGATGCAGGTATTTAGATGCAACATTCTATCCCTTACACACCACAGCAAAATGGTGTTGCGAGAGGAAGAATAGATCACTCAAAGAGATGGAAACCTACATGATGGAGGCTAAGACTTTGCCACCAAAATTTTGGTCCAAAGCTATAAACTATGCAGCCTATATCTAGAATAGGGTGCCTCATAAACACCTTGATGGTATGACTCCTTTCAAAGCATGGAGTGGGCACAAGCCAGATGTGACCCATTTCAGGATTTTTGGCTCAAGGGCTTGGGCTAGAATTCCAACAGAAAAGAGGAAGGCTTTGTAGCCCCAAAGCCAAGAGTGTCTATTTGTTGGGTAGTCTGAAGATTCAAAAGGGTACAAACTGATAAATTTCAGCACAAACAAATCCTTCATTGAAAGGAGTGTTCAATTCCAAGAAGAGCCTTTAGCAGCAGTGGAAGTTGGAGAATCCTCTTCACCACCAGAACCTTTGAATGTAAGTAAAGAGATAGTTGAGTTTGTTGATTCTGATATGTCTGATAATGATGATTTAATTGCAGATCCTAACATTCCTACAAGACCAAAATGGGCAGTAAATACCATTCATGCAGACAGAGAACTAGCTGGAAATCCTAATGATCCTTGGAGGACTAGATCTCAGTTTGAGAGTGCTCTGTGTATGAAAGACCCTTTGTTTGCAGAGAAATGCTATCTGATGGTTGAATTAGACCCACACACATATGAATATGCAGCACATGATCCAAGATGGAAAACAGCCATGAAAGAAGAGTTCAGCTCACTCCAAAAGAACAACGCTTCGGAGCTGGTTGATCTTCCCCCAAGGAGGAAGCTAGTTCAATGTAAGTCAGTTTACAAAACCAAGTTTGTTTCTAATGGTTCACCTTTGAAATATAAGGCAATATTGGTAGCCAAGGGCTACTCACAGGTACATTTCATAGACTACAATGAGACCTTTGCACCAGTGGCAAAGATGGACTCCATCAAGCTAGCCTTAGCCATTGCAGCTTTGAAACAGTGGGAGGTACACCACATGGATGTGAAGTGTTCTTTCCTAAATGGAGATCTTACTGAATATATTTACATGCAGTAGCCTCAAGTATTTTCTACTAATCCATATTTTGTGTGCAGGCTAAAGAAATCATTGTATGGGCTTAAGCAAGCCCCCAGGGCTTGGTATGCCAAGATTGATGGATTTTTGCTATCATTGAATTTTGTTCAATGCAAGTCAGATCCTAATGTTTATTTGAAGCTGATTCATTGTTCTTTGATTATTATTGTCTTGTATGTAGATGACCTTCTCATTACAGGAAGCTCAAATGATGAAATTGCCTCCCTAAAGGATGCAATGAACCATGCATTCTCTATGACTGATTTGGGGTTATTGAGCCAATTCTTGGGGCTCAAGATTTCTCAAACCAAACATGGAATAAAAGTACATAAATCCAAGTATTCCTTGGATTTTATGAACAATTTCAAAATGAAGGATTGCAAGCCAAGCAAGACTCCCTTCCTTTTAGGAGTTAAGCTTGAAGAAGCAGATTCTTCACCTATGGTAAATAATACATTGTATAGGAAACTCATTGGGTGTTTGCTGTACCTTACACATACTTGAACTGATATTTCTTATGCAGTAAGTGTGGCTTCAAGATACATGGATCAGCCTCATGAGATCCATTGGAGAGCAGCCAAAAGGATCCTTAACTTTGTTCAGGGAACAAGGACTCATGGTATCTTCTACAAAGCTAAATCTGATCTTGATTTGATTGGGTTTACTAACAGTGATTGGGCAGGTGATAACACAGATCTAAATTCAACATCAGGATATGTTTTCATGCTTGCTAAAGGACCAATCAGTTGGTCAAGCAAGAAACATAGCGCCATTGCACTCTTATCTACAGAAGCAGAGTATAGAGGAGATGTAAATGCAGCAACTCAATGTTTATGGTTGCAGGGGTTACTTGGTGAGTGTGGATTCGAATCAGAATACTCAACTACTATCTATTGTGATAAGCAGAGTACCATTCGAATCTGTAATTATCCAGTTCAAAGAAAGAGAACCAAACACATTGAGATCCATATGCACTGCATCAGACAGCTTGTGCATGATGGCACCATTCACCTACTCTTATGTTCATCTTCAGAACAAGTAGCAGATATCTTCACCAAAGTTTTTTGTGAGAAGACATTCAGCAATCTCAAATCACTGCTGGGGATTGTTGATCATTCTGTGAAGCATGAGTGATGACAAGATTTTCAAATTTTGTTTTAGTGTCCATGTTTAAGGGAGTATTTTTCCCACTTGGTTTTTGCCTATTTCCTTGGTTAAATGGACCTGCAGTATGTAAAGAGTGACTAAGCCTTATTGCCAGGCCCTATAATTTTCTAATATTTTACTCATAAGTCAGGCTTAAGGGGGGGTGTTAGAATAATCAACCCATATTTAGCTACCTTAGACATTAATTAATCCATTTTTGTCTTATTTTTCTAGTTTCCATATTCCACCTTATGCAAGTTGTCCTCCACATGTCCAAAGTGGTCAAACTTGCTAAAATTGAGTCATGGAGTGCTTGGGAAACCACTTGGAATGAAATCTACTTTATTCCTGGCCTTTCTAGTGCATGTCTGCTTTTTCTGCTTTATTGCCTACTTTTGCTGAGTTTTAAGGCAATTGGGAAAGTTTGACTAGGTGAAGTTAACTTGTTTTTTGTCCTCATCATCCTCCACTCTTTTCTCCTAAGAAAATCATGTATGAGTTGTCCTTCCATCATCTATTAGCTTTCCTAATTGATTTTTTCCAATTCGTGAGCTCCTAGACAGATTTGGAAACTACTTTATGCACCTATGGGGGATTTGCTTAGATTTAGTAAGCCTGCTTTTGACCAAATTCAAATGGAATCCCAATGCATTCGAATCTATCATGTAATTATTTATTGTGGAAGCCTATGACTTCACAGGGTTGGCTATTGTACACTTATTCAATACAAATTAGTGTTCTGCTCCATATTCAGTCTCCTTTGTGTGTGGTTTGCATGTGTAATTGGCAATTTTTGTGAGTGTAATTGTTCTAACACCTGGTTTCAATTTCCACAGAGAAAAATCTTCCTTATGAAGTATCAAGCATATTGTAAAACTAAATATTCAAAGGATGATATTTTTAGGATGTCTCATCAAGAGGATGAAAGTTTAGAAGAATATATTGAATGATTTCGATACAACTTGCAAAAATATTTAAACATAATTCCCTGACTCCTGTTATCACCCAAACAATGTTCTTAAAATGTATGCGAGATGAATATCTTGATGTTCTTAATGTATTGGGAAAAAGGAGATATTTCTTACTTACAATTTGATGAAATTGTAGAACTATGTCAAAAATACTCAAGAGGAAGGGAAAGAATTAGAAAAAAAGATTTTATTTCTAAAATTACCAAATCAGCTACAGAAAGTATAACAAGAGCTAAACTTGGAAATTTATTGGAAGATTTCAAAACTAATCATTTAAGTATTTTAGGGACACAGGTTTAAACATTAAAAACTAAAAAAATACAAGAAGAACATGACCAAATATTATCATTTTTTTGTCCCAAATGTAGGAAAAAGAATCCATTGAAAGAATGTCCTCTAGAAAGTATTCAGATTCATGGACTTTGTACAGAGAATCATAGCACTGATGAGTGTCCTAGGTTGAAGGAATTACAAGCATAGAATCTCTTTACTATTTAGCACCAAAAATACCATGGAAGCCACCCACTAGTACAAGTGATCAATTTTGCCACGGCAAAAACGTGGCAATATCCACAGATAAGCGTGGATATTGCCACGTCTAAGTGTTTTTTTTGCCGTGGCACTTTTTTCGTCGCAATAGCGACGACCCCTAATTTGCGTTGCAAGAGCGACAATGTTCTATATTTCGTAAGATGTCTAAGCCGTCGCTATATCCACGCCTTGCCGTCTCTGTATCCACGCCTGGCCGTCTCTGTATCCACGCTGGTCCGTCGCTGTATCCATGCTGAGCCGTCGCTGTATCCACGCTGAGCCGTCGCTGTATCCACGGCTGTGAAATTTTTAAAAAAATTGCCGTCGCTGTATCCACGGCTATAACTGTTTTAAAAAAAAAATACAAATGCCATAAGATTGTTATATAGATTGCCACTTTTGAGGCTATCAGTGTCCTTGGGAGGTTCAATGTTACTTGGGATTCCAATTTATTCCCAAACATCATATATCCCATCACAGCAATGCTCCCATAAATCAATGTACAAACTACAAAGCACAGAATCAGCACCTGCAACACAGTATGATTTTATAGAGTAAGTCTACTATTTCATAGTAACATGAAATATATACTGCGAAAATTAATCAGACTGCCACATAGTTCTGTTACATAATAAAGATGGTTGTTGTAGGCTCATTGCTGAGAAAACTGTCTACGATCTTTCATTGAAGAATAGATGCTGGGAAACACAGCATGGCCACAAAAGCAGAAGGCATACAAACCAATAGCAGTGGGAAGTCCACTCAAATTCCACAAGTGCCCCTGTGGGTGAAATCCAACACCATCAAATACACCAACCCAAGCCACTGCCAGATAAAACTTCCTGTATTTATTCTTAGGTAAGAATCCCATGATGCAACAAGCTTGCTGGAACATCTATTACACGAAACCGTGAAGCATGTATCAGAAGAAATACCTGAATAAAAGGGTCTTCATAGAGGACACCGCTATCTTTTAGGCATAAGCCTTGAAAACGCTCATTAATGTTCCCGATTGGCTGCATCATGCAGATATTCACAGGTAAGAACTTATACAGAATTTTAAGTTGCAGTACAGCAGAAAGGAAGAAACTACATGCCACTTCCCATAC
>LPNX010552260.1:18731-38840 GCA_001517045.1 Pseudotsuga menziesii | reverse complement strand
ATCATGCATAACACATCAACTGAATATAATCAAATGTGTAACAAAACAATATCATGAAATGGCAATTGAATACTTATCTTTATTTGTTTCATGGGTATACTCCTTATTGAGTCTTCAGCTTCATCGACTTCTTCATTCATGATAGCATCATTTCTTATCCGAATGCTGAGGTGGATAAGAAGTTCTTCAAGAGTTGAGATCTTCATATTTCTCATTGATTGAGGGATCTTCTTTGGAAGATGAGAGCTTGATCTTCAGAGACGAGCTTCTTCTTCTTCCCAAAGTTGGCTGAAAGTAATCACTTCCTTCTGGAACACATTTCTTAAATGAATGAATTTCATGATCCTGGGAGGCCATCCAAGGTGGCCATCACCACTTCTGCATTCTTTACTTCTTCTTTCCCCGTTTGAAGTTGTTCTTTGATTTGAGAGATCCTTATGACTGCATGGTCTCTGCATTCTGGATCTTCACATTCTTCAGCTGGTTTCTTAAGGCCAGATCTATGTTCTTCCCTTCAAATAGCTTGGTCAAGGAATCAAACCTCATCGATGTCTTTAGGGAAGACACTTGTAGTACAAGTTGATTTGAAACTGAATCATCAATGATCTTCTGGGATTTGACCAAGTTCTTCTTGAGAAAGGCTTCTAGCCTCATCTCCCTCTGAAACTGGAACCTCTATGCTCATGTAGGTGTCCAATCCATTTTCTTCAGAGATATCATATACTTCTAGGCTTGGAAGTTGTCAACTTCACCAAGCTTATCATCAAGCTGACGTCATAGATCACTTTAAAAAGAGAACCTCAAATGAACATAGCAAAGGATTAGATCTTATCGATTTGAGGTGTCCGTCCTAGTTCTGGAGCTGGCTGATCTAGGGTTTGTCATAGAAACCCTAATTTTCAAAACTTGGAATCTTTCAGATCTGATTGGATAAACAGATAGATCTCTTCAAATGGAGCTGTCCAATGTACTCCTTTTCTGAAAACAGTGAAGGGAAACTCCCGGAACAGGAAGCCCTAATTTTCTGATTTCTTCTGCAGAAATGCCTGTTACTATTTCTGTGATATCTCCGAAATTACTGATCCTCTGTGTCTGCAATTTCTCACTAAGGTAACCTCACATGTCCCTGATCCAACACCATAGTTTTCATCAGAATTTGTTTCATAATTTTGGATTTAGGATCCTTTTCCCAAGGTGACCTGTTACAGGACTGTTCAGAATAGTGAAGTTGTACGGCATTCCACGTGTCACTGGTTCATCTTCTGAGTCTGAGCTTCGGACCATATAAAGTACAGTCCGTGCCCTTTCTGTAACATCTTCAAGAATTACATTTGGACCTCTATAGCCCAAGATATTGCAGATCTCCCCAGGTGTCCTGTTTATGGATGATTTCTGGAAGAGGCTGGAACCCTAACTTGGAGAGATCATATCTCCCAGAATATAGCGAATCAAAGGCTTCCCTTTGGACACAGTGTTCATCAAGATTTTATCTTCGGCCCCTGAAATTTTCAGCTTCTGAGACTTCGCCAATTTCAGAATATAGCGACTGTACCAAAACGTAGCAGTTTTAGTATTTAGGGTTTCTCCTAGCTCAGGGTCAAACTAGGGTTTGACTTTCCCAGAGATTTACCCAACCAAATTTACTGATCCAGGTCTCTAAATTTCGGTTTTTATGAGGATAACAATCCTATGCTGGTCTCACCCAAAAATTCCTCTTCTGTAGAAAGCCCTAATTTCCACATCGAAAATTGAAAATGCTCGGAATCGAATTCCGCTTCGACAGAACGATGCACCCTTCAAAGGAGAGTCAGCCTAGCCTTCTTTTGCTGATTGATTGTGGAGAGAGAACCAAAAAATAAGAAGCCCTAGCTTCTGTAACTTGTGAAATCTTCCCTATTCAGGTTAGCTCTGATACCATGTTGATTTTTCATATGCTTTACTAAGACATCAGTATATCATTTCATTTTTCATAATAAAAGCATATAAAGTAGGATCACTGAAAGAAACAGGATCACAAGAACAACACAGATTTATCCTGGGAAAAGCCTAAAGGGAAAAACCCAGCAAAAGCTTCCTCAATATAGATGCCCCAAAAGGGAAAAAGGTAAAACCAACAAGGAGATCAAAAACCTGATTCTCCTCCTTCTCCAGCAACTCCTCTCCTCCACAAGTGCGCTATTCCAAGTGAGTGTGTGTGTCACAAATGAGGAGCACTACACATCTATTTATATTCATCCGTTTACTTAAAGTTTACTCAATTAACATGTCGGCTTAAGTTAACTCATGTAGGCTCGAGTTACACATGTAGGCTCAAGTAACCACACTGGGGTGCTGATGACCCACCTTTACAATTAGAGGGGACTACCTCATGACTCTTATTAGTTCTTTCGATTAGGAGCATCGGGGTACAATGTAATACAAGTGGTTCTCCCAGTTGGACCATTGGGGACCACAAAAGATACATAAAGAATATTCTTCGAAGTTACAATATTTCAACAATGCTTCCCATGGATTCAAAATTGCAAGAGGAGGATGCCATGTGGCACAAAATTTCTAGCTTGTGTGGGCCCCATAGTTTCCATGTGTCTCCATGCTCCATTGCCACTTAAATTTTATCTTGTATTTATTTAATAAGCTACATTATTAAATATTTATCCCATTCTCATGTCTGAACATCATTTATTAGCTCCCTTATTAAAATTCCAAATGTATCCATCCAACCTAGGGAATTAGTAGGATTGATGGAATTGTCCTGCTATGCAATTATTTGAATGGGGAAATCACATAACCTCATTGATGTCATTAAGGGTTGGTTCTAAACATGGGGCAGTTAGAACAACCAATAAATTTGTTGTATCGCACAAATACAAAATTCTTGCAACAAAAATATAGGCCACAACCACTATGCTCCCCATTACCGTTCGGATATCATCTGCTATCCCAAATCATTTTTTGCATAAAAGTTATATACATATCCAACATAAAAAATGGAGGACAATTAATGATTTTTTATATAAAAATAGTGCAACTTACCCTGATTATTGAACCATGTTAAAAACTAAATCTTCACACAAAAATGCATCGAAAAGTCTGTTGTTCTTCCTTTATATGACTGTGCTTCATTAATTTTCTCGTAACCATCTGCTATATTGATAAGCCATAAAATATATTTTCTAATTGCTTTAAATCGAAATTATGATTGTGGAATTGTGTTTGATTCATATTGCATATTGCCGATCAATGCTTTCTGTGAATGTTGTCTACGCTGTTGAATATTTTCACTTGGAATGGATTGGATTCTTACCATCTATGCACATTTGAATTATTCTACATTGTGACCTAATAATATTTAACATTCATTTTACTTGTTCCAGGAAATTTGCACACTTCATGGTTAATTTCCACCTAAATGCAAGAAGAAATAAGCCGAGAGTTGTTCACAAGAGGCATTTGAATCCATTTTTTGGTTTTGTTTCTAAATTACTCCCTGCAAAATTACCTCCTGCTGACAGTTGCATCTTCAACAACTAATGATATGCACACACTTCTCCATTTTACTTCAGAAAGCTTGCTTCAACGTTACTCATTCTTGCGGCCAAAAGAAAGTTTCGGCTTCTTTTCATGTAAATAGATATTCACAAGATATATGTGAATTTCTAGTTTAGTTTTTTCAAAAGTGGAAATATCATTAATATTGAACAAATGTTTTCCGCTAACAAGATGAAGAGAGTTATAAACATTCTCAAATTTCTGAATTTCTGGGAAATAGGGCCTTTTTATCAAAGTATAACAAGGCCTTTTTATCAAATTATATTCGGGTTTTTTTCTTTTGTCATCTTATTTTTCTATAAATATTTTGATAGATTTTTTCCATATAATATCTTGATGGGATTCCAGTATGTCCCCATGTTTTGATTCATAATATATGTGTATGATACTATAGAAACCAATTCAACAATACTACTATTTAAGTGTAATTTTTCCAATGTAAACTTAAGATAGAACAAGCATTAAAACTTGGTCACTAAGGAGATTGTTGTTTACAAGTTACATTATTTCAGGTCAAATGTACATAGTCAAAACTTACATTTTTTGTGAACACTTGTTTATAGCGCACTCTCTATTGGCATCTTTTCCATTTATCACTCTGCAGTGACATTAAGAGTTTTTTGTTCATCCTTCAAAGGATTGGGGCTTCCATCTTTTATTTAGGGACCATACCACATCTTGTTTATATTGTACAAGGTAAGTACCCAGAGAAATCATTTATATTGACATTTTTTCTCCCTGAAAAATCCATCTTGAACTTGATTTGTAAGTAGAGAAACAACTTACATTTGAAAGTTGTTTTTTATTGAGGAAGAATTCCATTTCCAACTACATTTCCAGGAATTTATCACTTTTTATTCTACAACAGTGATTGTTTAATTAAAATTAGAATTATTCTTACGATTACTGGCTTATTTACTTTTCATTACTGCTTGCTGATCTTATTCGTTGTGCACTGACATTGCCACCATTTGGCTCTTGTTTTATGACATTAGCATTCCATAAATGTTGTAGTTGTTTTGTCTTGTCCAGTTTATAGGTAGAAAAAATAAGCATGGCTAAAGATGTTTCATACCAAAACATGTTTCTGAATTTATTTCTAAGATTTCCTTGGAACTACAAACTGTTTCTGCGCTCTGAAATATAGACCACTATCCCTCAAGAGATGAAGAACTCCAAGTGTTAGAAACCACATTTGATTAGTGAAAGGTTCCGTAAAATCCCAACCAAATCTCAACAAAAATTCAGAATCCCAGCTCAAAGAAAGTGGTAACATATGAAATAGACGACACTTACGATATCCCTTCATGATCTCTCTTCATAAATGTTGTACGTATACAAACAACTGATAAGGAAAAAAAAAGTCTCTAAAAACAATTATACGCAAAAAAAACTCAATTTCTATCTCTACATTATGTATTGTAATTTCCTCTGAAATCAATCAATCCACCCACTTGAATGGGACTTTCAGAGAATTGAACCTAGGCTTGTGTTAATATTGTTTTTATCCAACACCTGCACAAAATTTTTTACTCAAAACCAAATAAAAAAAATAGAAACACCAGATTTCTTCTCTCTATTGATTTTTAATGCATTTTTTTTTTTGAAGTCTGGTTCGGTTGGCTTACCTTATGGAGTAATTTTGTTGGATTTTCTCTCTATGTCCCTTTTTCTACAGATCCCGACCTAGGTTCAGTCCCTTCTGCTTAGCACAACAAATCCCAAGATATCGTCCCAACAGAGCAGAGCTCAATTGGCAGCACCTACGACACATATGCCGTCTCACCCGAGATATCTCTCTGTATGGGTAACTACCAAAATCATGTTTATGCATTTGAGTGGGAGGATGTTTAGTACCTTTTCTATGCTCCAAGTCTCTCAATGAAGCCTAGGGGTGAATCATTTGTGTTCATTGTGCTTCTGCATCTAGGCTGCACCCGAACTTCTCTTATGCAACTCATTAAATAAATAGTAGACATGCAGCATAGTCATACCCAGTTAATACAATGCAAAACTCTATTAATTTGTAAGAAAACCTACACTCATTCATTCAATACAACATTTACACATATATCTTAGACACATTCAACATTCATACATATACAAAAAATATAATGTAGAAACCCATTCGAGAAAAACCACAAGGTTCTCTTCATCTGGCATGAGGAAATAGATGCACCTTTCGTCTATGCACTAAGTTGTAGACTCTGCTTAATATCTTCTTCTCTACCTTTATAGACTCTTCCTCCTTCTCATTCTCTTTGATATTCTAGTTGTTCTCTTCCTCCTTTACTCTACTAGTGATTCGCACATAGCTTGGATCGACTCATCCTTTCCTACTATTCTGTGCACTCAGCTGCAGATCCTTTAATCTGACGCTCTTAGCATTCCAGGATTAGAATTTATTTTCCATTTATATCATCAAGAAAATGATTCCAAGTTATCGATGGAGTGAATAGGAATGAATTATGAAAGCTGAACAAATCAAATCCAAAAGGAAACAGACAAGAATTGCTCAAGGAATTATAGTATTATCCTGATTACATATTCCGATGTTACAATAGTGTTACATAGGAAAGAATTCGAATCATTATAGAGTAATTCGAATATACCAACTGGATGTGACTGTATCTGACTGCATGGTTAACTAAATATGTCTAAATCACTATTGAAGTCGAAGTGGTTAATTCCATATGTCTAACTAAGTCACACAATCAGTTATAATCAATTAACTCAATCTAACTGAAGTGGTAGGTGAAAAAATGTGCCTTATCCACATGCATCCATGCATAACTAGCGCTAACTGAACTGAAAGTGAACTAACTGAAAGTAACTAAAGAATAACTAATATTAACTAGTTCCAACTCCAACTGACTGAAGGAGGTTGGTGTTGGGACTCCTAGTGGCTCCTAAAATGATGCATGCAAGTGTATTCAGTGGCAGTTAGCCTTTATCGGTGTTCTCCACACTCTAGTAACTGGTACATGTGGCCCCATTAGGCCAAGTGGAACCAATGGTACTAGTGGACCCAATAATAATAAAATACTCCTAATTTAGGAAAATAATAATCTAATAGACAGTTCGGACAAGGGAGGAATATAAATCCTAACATTGAGAGCCACCAACTAGGAGATATTGCTTTTCAGTCGGAGAGAATCTACAATTCAGAGTTAAATGTAAAGACTTGTTGTAGGGATAATGTCTAACGCACATAAAGATTTGGTTCCTTATTTTATAGCCTTATAACAAACTCGACATGGAATCCATACGTACTTGATACAGAATCGATACGGAATCGATACAAATTCAATATAGACTCAATATCGACTCATTAAAGACTCCTTGTCTATTACTTTCTCATATGAATTTTCATATTCATCCAACCAGATGTCTTTCTTATTCTAGAAACACCTAAAGGGAGGAATTAACAACCTGACTTACAAAGGTTCCTTCATGTGTGTGGTTTTCGCTGGCTCCAGCTGAGCTCGTACCCATGATCGTTAATTCCTGTCACTTTCTCAACATTATGTATTACTATCATTTTCCAGCAATTATGCTACTCACACACCTTCCACTATTGATATTATGTTGTATCTTTCCATGTCTCACTCCATTATTCTATCATAGCTTCCTTATCTGGTGCAACTTCCTCTCCCGACACCACCTCCTTCTTCTTCCTTCCTTCCTTTCACTTCATCTGTCACAACATCCTTTCTCTTCTTGACTTTATGTTGCTTCCTCAATCATAGCTCCTTCTTCTCTTATTTTATCTCTTCTCCATACTTAGGCAGAATTCTGCATGAATTCTACCTTACTGTCCCTAGGCCCAACATGCTCCCAACACTCACCTATGGCTCGTACTGAGCCATGCGAAGATTTTTCTCCATGTTTTGACTTGTGCTTATTTTATTCTGAAAATATTCCATGATTTTCGCCTCCCTCTCTACTTTTGTGCACTCTTATTCCTCGGTCTTCTACATTTGCTCCACCAGGTCGGAAATGACATGTTTCGGCATGAATTTCTACACTGATTCTGCTATATCTTGCACCTTCTGATGTACAGGTTGAATGATTACTGTAACTTTTTCTACTTCGTCCTGTAACTCTTCTACATTTTCCTCACACTGCTCCTGTTGTGTGCGTAGCATAGTCATTTATTGTTGCAATTTTCTCATCTCCGTCACCTTAGCCATTTTTTTTGTTAAGGGTAGCTTCTTCATTCCTTAGTGCTTCCTAATTATAAGAGACTTGTTCAACGTATTTAGCACACATTTCTATTGAGCCTTCTATTCTCTTCATAGCTTCAGTTGTTGTGTTTATTCTGCTCTCCAGCACTTCTGGAGGTGTGTTGGGTCTTATTTGTTCCTCCAGCTTGGTAACCTTCCTCTTAAGTTCAGCCACTATCTCAGATAATTGTGCTACTCTAGAATCTGGTGTCATTTCCTCTGTTACTCCCTCTTCTGCAAAGTTCTTATAAGCGAGGGCTACTATTTTTCTGATTTTCTTATAGTTTCCTTCCCACAAGGTTATGCCAAGTTTCTCCTCTTTTTTTTTTTAACTATATCAAGCCGTAGCAAGCATGGTAAGGTGCATCTTCACATATACCAATTCCTTCCACTACACACATATCTTCTGGCTCGGGTATATTTATCTCGAGTGGTTTATCATCATTAGTTCTCCCATAATATTGTAGCACTCCATCCATTTTTTACTGTCATGGTGCATTAATGGAAATTCATGTATGCGATTGGGATTTATTCAAATATCTTTTCCTTTATTATTTGTATCGTAGAATCCACTGTCAGGTGTTCACTTGTGAACTCAAATGTCTGGGTGAAGCTTTTAGCTAAGCTTTCACATTTGATTGTTCCTTGTCACATCTCCATTGAAATGTACCAATTCCTTGGTATCATTTCCAAAGTGTGGATGAATCGAGGAACCCATTCTTGTCATGGATACTCTTTCCAATTCTTGCGACAATTCCCAATATGTTCCACATGATTTGTTAGTCCTATATATTTCTGATCATGGTAACTGATCTCTTCCTCAAATATGATCTCCATTAATCTTCTACACTTTGTCCATTTAGAGATAGATTTTTTGTGTGTACCCCACCATCTAGCGGGTGTAGCTTTCAGCACATAGTCTAGAGCAGATAATTGTTGTGATTCATGAATTTTTCTTCAAATTATACCAAGAAAGACGTAAGGTTAGGTAATCCTTCATATGTAGGCAACGCGCTTGCTTCATCTCCTACCCTTCATACATATCTTGTGATTCTTGCACATCTTCTCATGGAGACTTTATGTAGCATGTTCTTCCAAATTTCTAGAGCATTTCCTGAGTCAAGTGTGCACAAACTTACACTCCTCCAACTCATTCTCCCATCAGTTGTTGGATTTATATAGTCTTTTTTTGAAGACACAATGTTATACAACATATCTAGATAATTTCCTTGAACTTCACTATGTACGAGCTCAACATATCTCTTCCCTTCAAGTGGATCAATTGGTGCAACCACTCTTATTTCAGAATCTTCAAATGATAAGAAATGTTTCTTGAAGTTTATAATGGTTTGGTTGTATATCACCCAATCAATTCCCAGCAGTGCAGGATATGGATTTGTGTCATCGGCGATGTCAATAAATTCGAAGTCGGCATATGTTCTTAAACCTTTGACTTCTACAAGCACTTGATTAGTCTACCAATCGATAGAACCTTCGACTGGTTCGCAAGCCTTAGTTGAATGGGAAACCAATCCAGTAATGGCTTATTCATTCTCTCCCATGTTTTTCTTGTCAATATGTTGACATCCGATCCCAAATATAATATGATATAATCCATATCATAGTCTCCTATCTATGCAGTCATTCATAGTTCTCGTCCTGTCTTCAATATTTTCTTGATGTGATTAACTCTTTTTTCACATCATAGGTCATCTGGGGTTTCTTCTATTAGTCTTTTCTATTCTGCAAACGCATCTTTAACATTGATTAGTGATAAATAACTTTTGAAAAATTCTTTAAGCTTACTAACCTTTTTAATTTGTGGCTTCCTGATGAGCTTTTCAAATCCTTCGGGAATGGTTCAGACTTGTACAAATGTTGATGGTTGATGAGCATCAACAAATTCTAGTCACACCTCCAAGAATACTTCTTTCTCCATTTGTACATCTATTGGAGCTTTAGTTTGTGTCGTAGGTCTCACCTGCGGTTGTCCTTACTGTGTATCATGGTCTACATCTGTGATTACAACAATGTGAGGTTCTCTTGGTTCGGTAAAGATCATCCAAATGTTCTGATTCGGATTTGGATTCTGATTCTGCACCAGGTTTGGATTTATGATATTTATAGCCTTCCATTTCGTAGTTAGTTGCAGACATTGTCTGATAGTGTGATCAAATGCTTTATAGTATGTACAATTTTTCGCAGTACTTTGACAATCTTGGGAAAAATTTCATGTCTACCCCCAATTATGACTAGGCCTCTTCCTCGACCAAATCCTCCTCCTTGTTGTTTTCCTCAGCCTCTAAAGTTTCCATTCCCCCTTTATGGAGGGTATTGTTGTTGCTGAGGGTATTGATTTTGCTAGTATTGAGCCTAGGGGTATTGTGGTTGTTGATATTGAGCATGCTGATATTGAGTTTGTGCTCGTTCATCTTTCATCTTCTCATCATTTTTCATTAAGTAGGCATCCATCATCTTTTCTTGCAGTATATGAAATGCTCTATAGTCCTTTTCATCATGACCTATTGATCTACAAAATTTACAATACATACTAGCTAATGTTCTTACAATCTTTTGTAAGTACATACATTCTTCGGAATTTTGGCCCCTAGTCTGGCATATCCTACACCAAGGAATTCCTTGGATGTTTAACGGGTTTGGCGCTCCTGCTGCGACATAGTTCATGAGCGCCAAGAAATTGTCTTTATGGTTTCCATATGTTCTGCATCTTGTACACCATAGTTCTTCCTGAACTTCGTTCCATCTTTTAATGTCCTCGAGTTGTACCGTAAGGTTGGCTAGGTGCCACTGAATTTGCATCATTTCCGAACTAGTATCTCCAATGGGAGAGGATTCTAATCTCGTTGCTATTTACAGACCCTCTATCTATGAAACAATATTCTATTGCATCAATGGGGTTTGGATATGTGGTAAAAAGGAGGTAATAAACCATTCCTTGTGTTGTACATCTAACATTTGGAAGCTCACTTTGGCCATCAATTTCTTAAATCTCTGTTCACAGTCCCAAACATATTATGTCAGCAACTGCTTAATATATTTAATTTCAGTGATGCATTGTGATTCATATTTTGGATTTGTGAAGTCATTTATCAGCCCCACTCGAATCACGTTGAGTGTTTTTAGGACAACTCCTATTGGTACTATGGAAAATTTCATTTACCAGTCGAGCGCATGACCTCGTAGAGTTGCGATCATCTGTGCTTTCTTAATATTCTCATCTTGGATCTATCGCACAGTCCACATAGTTTTGTAAGGGAACCAATGTTGTTCTAGGTCTTCCAACCCATTTCCATTTAATATTGGTAACTTAATTTCAGATCAATCCATTGTATGTGCTACTGGTACAGTCAGAACAAAATTTTGTCTAGTTGGACTTCCTTGTCCTCTTAGTACTACTTGTATTTACAGAAGTACTTGGAGATAAGTCTATCGATCTTACCTCTAGCGAAATATGTAGTGTTGTAGGCAATTTGTAACCATGTTCTCATTCTGTAGCTTCAGTAGAATATTCTGAGTGTTCATCTCCTTCAAATATCGGTTGATATTCCTCTTCTTCATCACAAGACCCTTCATCCAAGTATGATGCAATCTCATATCCTTCTTCTTTATTCGTGATGTAACTCCCTCTTCCTAACAGATTTTTTCTTCGCTTGTCGGATCTGAATCTTCTTTTGCTTCTTAAAAGTCTTGACTCTAGTTCAGTTACACTATCTCTTGGGAACATCTCACTTTAGATTTCTTCTAAGACATAACCACTCTATTTCTATATAGTCTTGTTACCTTCACAGAATACCTTCTTCACATACAAGCATTTTTATCCATGTCTTTAAAGATGACAGGTATATATTGTGTGGTCCTTGAAAAAATATTCTCTCTACCTCACTATATTAGGTATTGTATCAACATAAAACTCGATAATAAATCCCTCTAGGATACTGTCTATCCAAAAATATACAACCCTCGACATAGGGTTGCTTACTTCTTCTAGTTGTTCAATTAACTGGGGAGTCCAATCCCTTGGTTCTTCGCCTTGAAAATTTGTTTATTGGGTCGCTAGCTTAGATAACCATTCATACACCACAATGGGAAACTCAAAAAAGAAAATATCGTGAATGTCTGTTTAGATGTATCGACCCAACCAATCTGTTGGGTTCCACCAAGAATCTTCACTTTCTTTTGGTGTGAGTCTTAGCTCTTTGGATTCCACCCAATCTTAGATCTCTGGTTTCATTGATTGCCACAACATATCCCTCACCACAATGATTCAAGGTCCTGACAATGAAAGCATTTGTTGGATTTTCTCTCTCTGTCAATTTTCTAGGGATCGTGACCTAGTTTCAATCCCTTCTTCTCATCACAACAATCCCAATATATCTTCCCAAGAAAGCAAAGTTTAGTTGGCAACACTTGTGATGCAAATGCCATCTCACCTGAGATATCTCTCTTTATGGGTAACTTCTAGAACCACTTTTCCGCAATTGAGTGGGAGGATTTTTAGTACCTTGGCTTTCCACGAATGCTTTCAACGAAGTCTGGGGGTGGATTATTTGTGTTCACTGTGTTTCAATAGGTAGGTTTCACCCCAGCTTCTCTTATTCAACTCATTAAATAAACAGCAGACATGAATCATAATCATACCTAGTTAATACAGTGCAACCATGATACATCTATTCATTTGTAAGAAAACGTACAGTTATTCATTCAATACAACATTTACTCATATATATTAGACACATTCATCATTGACACATATGGAAAAAATATAATGTGGAAACCCATCTGGGAAAAGAACCACAAGGTTCTCTTCATCTGGCATGAGGAAATAGATGTACCTTTCGTCTGCGCACTAAGATGTAAAATTTGCTTAATATCTTCTTCTCTACCTTTACATACTCTTTTTCCCTCTCATGTTCTATAATCTTCTATGTGTTCTTTTCCTCCTTTACTCTATTAGTGATCTGCACACAGCCTGGATCGATTCAACCTTTCCTACTCTTTTGCACACTCAACTACATATCCTTTACTCTTATGCACTCAGCAATCCAAAGCCACCAACCATGAGCTCTCTCTTTTTAGCCAACGAGCTTCTACAAATCAGAGCTAACTATAAATACTGACTATAGGGAGAATGTCTAACCCATATACATCTTGGCTTCCTTCTTTTATAACCTTATTACAGACTCAATACAAACTCCATACATACTTGATATAGACTCAATACTTACTCGATATAGATTCAATACAGACTCAATACTGACTCATTACAGACTCCTTTTCTGTTACTTTTTTCATCCAAATTTCCATATTCAGCCAACAAGATGTATTTCTTATTCTAGAAACACTTAATGGGAGGCACTAATGACCTAACTTACAAATATTCCTTCACACGTGTGGTTTATGCCAACTCCAGCTAAGCTCACACCCACAATTGTTAAGGCTTGTCACTTTCTCAACATTATGTATTGCTATCATTTTCCACCCATTATGCTACTTGCACGCCTTTCGTTGCTGATATTTTTTTGTATCTTCCCATGTCACACTCCATTCTTCTGTCGCAACTTCCTCTTCTTGCGCCTTCTCCTTCTTCTTCTTCCTTCCTTTCACTTCATCTGGCGCATCAACCTTTCTCTTCTTTCCTTTATGTTGCTTCCTCATTCGTAGCTCCTCCTTCTCCTCCTTTAGATCTTCTCCATACTTAGGAATAATTCTTCCTTACTATCCCTAGGCCCAACGAATTTGATCTTGAGAGGTGAGGATGAGGACTCCCTCTTTCATATGTATTATGGGGGATCATCATCCTTGTCGAAAATGTAGGGGGAACCAGAATATGTCTAAGGGATAAGTTGTTTCATGGTCTCATACCCATCTTCATCTTGATCATGATCACTCCCAGTGAGTTGAATCTCCAACAACGCACTCCATTTATTCTTCTTGGTATTGCGGTTATCGGAAGAAGAATAAGAAGCCAACAAACCCAACACACGTTTTTCCTTCCTAGATCTCTCATGCAGCACACTCAATGACAATGATTCCTCTACAAAAACCCAAAATAAGAGAAACATTGTACATAGGATGCATTAAGAGATTCAATGTGAATATGTGTTCACCATTCAAAATAACCCTCCCCCCAACCCACCCCCCGAAATACCAATGTTTCCATACTTGGTAACTATTCATCCATAGGAGAGAAACATCAGTGCACAAGAGGCTTATGAGATAGAAATGCTAATGCTCGAGTTAGAGAGTAGTGCCAGATTCGGTTTCACAACGTACTGATCAGGTGAATAACCCATATCTAAATATTCATAAGCCAACGCATCTGTCGCATGTAATCATAACCAGGAAAGTAACCATGAGAAAATTGTTAAAGGTGTCGAGATACCATAACTATATTTTGTGTGTCAGATAATTAGAGTACATTTTGAGTTAGGGCATTGAGTGTGTTATATCTTGCAACGATGGTGCTCTATTGATTCACCATTAACCCTAGATTGTCGTGAACATTATGATCTATACAACAATCTCATAGTATTTTTAATCATCTTCTAATTAATTAGATAAATAAATAAGAAGTGTGCATTAATTTTCAACCCAAGGTTCCTTGATAACTCGCAAGTTACCGTGCACTGTATGTGAAAACCACAATCTCCTATTACATTGGTTTATCTACTTGAAGTTGTAGTTAAATAAAATTACTTACAAACAGTGGTATCTGACTAACAACTATTGAAACTAAATTGCAAGGAAAGTAAATCACACGACAAGAAAAAAATGCTAAAACTAATCCACACTTTGCTGCAAAGTAAATACTAAATCTAATTCACACTGTGTGGTAAAAGTAAATTCTAAAACTACATTCACACTATGCGGGAAAGTAAACTCTAAAACTACATTCACACTATGCAGAAAAATAAATTCTAAGACTAAGTTCACACTGTTCATAAAAGTAAATTCTAAAACTAAGTTCACACTATGCGGGAAAGCAAACTCTAAATTAAATCACAATGTGCAACAAAGTAAATTCTAAAACTAAATCACACTTGACATCAAGGGAAAATGCATAAATAAATTCTAAAAGCTATCCTTTCCAAATACAAGCTACTGCTTATAATCCAAAGAAGTGAATATGGTCATCGCATTAAGATTAATGATTGTGAAATAAACATTTAAATATCTATATATGCATTTAATCAAATTGCAAAAATAAACATCACACATCATAAGAAATGAAAATTAAGTAATGAAGTAACTACATCAACATAAAAATAAATAAAATCATATTGCAAAAGAAACTAAGATCTATATTGAATCAATGAAAATATAGTATTATTCCATCATTATTTGGACTAATGATCTAAGAGTCCTCACTTAGAATGGAAAAGGAGCTCTTATTTATACATGAGTTCTCCATAACAAATGATAAATGAAGATCCAAAAATCTCCTCAACAAATTCCTAAAAAATTGGATCTCAAAAACTAATTCAAAACTAAAACCAAGATATTTTCCAAAAATCCAAATCTAATATTTATCAAAGATTTTTTTTTTTATCCAAGAGGTTGATGATGCTCCTTGATCCATGGAATGACAAGTGGTTGAAGAGAATTCGAATTACTGATTGTTTTGTAGGTTCTATAGGAGTTTTCGTAGTTGGAAGAGTTTCTACAACTTTCTGTAGAGTTTACGCACTTGACTATAGAGTTTATGTAGCTGTCATAGTTTCTGCAGCTTCCTGTAGAGTTTTCGTAGCTTCTTGTAGAGTTTTTGCAGCTTTTTGTAGAGTTCTACAGGAGGTTCTATAGCTTCCTATAGAGTTTATGTAGTTTCCTGTATAGTTTCCATAGTTTCCTGTAGAGTTTTTACAGCTACTATAGAACTCCCTCAAATATCTTGTAGTTGCTTCCAACAGATGATTTAATATTCAAAGCAAATACATAGTATACTAATTCCCTTAATGTTAGTAAAAAATCAAATGAAATACTAACACATGTAATGGAAAAAATACTTGAACAAAATCACACAGATCAGAATTAAAAGGGATGAGTGCACGATTGTGGATAAGAAAACTAGATTATAGATAAGGTGAAATGATGATAAAATATGTCAAATCCCAGGCTCATCATCTCCCCCAAATTCAAAATGTTGTGTGTCATCATGCAACCATGTGTCAACCAAGATGAATGAATGATGTTCCCTTTTTTTAATGCATGCCTTAAAATTCATCATAAACAAGCCACAACTATTGTGTCTTGTCATCTAGAAGTATAAAGTATCACCCTTAACAAGTTTTCATGCCAACATTCCTTCAAAAATGATATTTTCAAGGCAAAAAAATTGTAAGGAATAGGTTTAGTATCCAATGGACTAGCAATCTGTAGCTAGACTAGAAATCTATAGGAAATGGACTAGTGATTGTAGCTTTCAAAAAGTTGTGATTTCTCCAAAAATAAAAAATAATATTTTACCAAACTTTGCAAGGTTGTTAGGAATTCAATTATGCTTCTCCTAGCAAAAAATTTGAGAAACCCGCATCACGGTTTTTGAGAAAATGAGAAAATGGTTGTAAGTGACTAGGCTTGATTTCTTGAAAACCATGCATTGGATTGAGCTGAAACTTGTTGGATTTATTCTTGTCACTATAGTGATTCTTCTCACAAATTTTCATGGATACCCAAATCACCATTTGCAATATTCATTTTTTCATAAAAACACGAATGAATTAATAAATGAACTGCGAGAATAGATGACCGTGCTTTGCAAAGGGCACAAACTATATGACCATTGTGAGGTCCATCAAACTGATAAAATTACATTTCCACTTGTGTCTTTCTATGATCATAGAGCATAATTTAACTCCAAAAATTTATTGGCCACTATCTTGAGTGAAAGTTTGTTTAAATATATTGCACAAAGATAATTTAGAACTACAAATCAATGGAGTAAATTTGAGGCCCATTCTCATCTCAACAAACCTGGAAGTGATGTTTCTATTGTTGGTGCCTTTAAAATTTTGTTCTAAATTTCCATTCATCTGCTTGTGCTTGAATTAAGTTCTGCTCCCAAAATGTTGTTGAAAACTGCCTTCAAGGCCTTCAATAAAATTCATTTGTTGATTTTTATCTCCATAGTCTTCTCCCCCAAAATGAATATTTACATGTCCTTAGGTAAAAGAACAAAGTCACAGGATGCTCTTAATCAATTTCAATCTTGAACTCTTGCACATACATGACCAATTTGAAAATTTGTGCTAAAATTAATTGTATAAGACCACATGGCATGAAGAGATGGCCATTAAAGGTATTTTGTTACTCATCAAAATATGAACACATGGGTTGTAAATCTGTGTTTCCACTGTTATCCTAATATTTCTGCATAATGATATTGTACCACATGTCGGAATGTTGTCACATGTAATCCACATATGTCCTGTGAATTGTTGTTTCTGTCTTGTAGCTTCTACAAGAACGTTGAGTGGAGAGATTCCATAACCAAAACCAGTAAAAATATTTAAAACTAGTTCATATAGAGGGTCGAATGATGTTAGAGCTATTCACATATTTGAAAAAAAATAAATACTTGAAATAAGATCTGGATCTACTCCCACCATTCTAATCCATTTTCGCTTCAACAATATAGTCACAATTATGATGGAAATATCTTTAGCACAAATAAGAAACTTTGGAAAATTGTGTTGTACCATAATTCTAAGTATATCAGACACAATAGGGTGATGAGTATTTTTATTTTCATGATTTTTATCCTAACGGGGGAGGATACAAGAAATCATCCATTTCCTTTTTACATTGGTTGAAGAGATGGCTCGAATGGTGTTAAGGTATTGATTCAAGCATCAAGTAACTCTCAACTCTCCTTTGTGGATTGGTGACACAATTCATCATATAAATTTCTTCCATAAGGCTTGTATGTGATGCAATTGTGACCCATGCCACACCAAAGTTCTCTGATTTCTGCAACATGTCTTCATTACAACATGTGGATCCAAGATGCTCCAATATTGTTTGGCAGTCACCAAGCTTATAAAACTTGTATTTTAATGGCAAGTTAGAGCATTCCATATTTTTTAAATTTACAACCCATTGCTCTATGATCTATAATGAAAGATCAGTCAAAATGCATGAAGAAAATCATACTACAAGGATAAATCACTCCACTCATGAAAAGTTCCAATAAAACCTTTGTACCTAAAACTTGAATTCATTACCCAAACTAATTATGTGCATAAATCAACAACATATCTTATAATAAGAAATACCATTATGCTTTGTTATCCTTTGCAAAGTGGAATAAGGAATCTGAATATGTGGATGCACCTGCTTATCAATAGTTTCTTTGTCACATGTGTTTAGCTCCAACCCCAGACAAAGATCCACCATTATATTATTGATTTGAACCAATGTGTACAAACTTTTACTGTTGAATACAGGATATGGGACTAAAATAAATGCTATCATAAAGTTTTAGTGCAATAAGCAAGATGACTAAAGTGTCAAAGAAATTGAATCCATTATCTTGCTAGGACAAAAGAATTCTACGGATTCCAAGAAAAAACTGTTGATATGTTCCCAAGAAGAATAAATGCTACCCAAGAAGAATAAATTCTACCCAAAAATCATTACAAGGTTGTCTTACAAGATGCTACAGGATTGTACCAGTATTTATGTTAGATTTACTTATGATTTTGTATCTTTTTCAAATCTTGTAACCACTATGGTATATCATACAAACATTCCATGATGCTTTCTATGTTTAGAAAATAACCCCCATTACTCCTCAAAATGATGCTATGAACTGAAGGTGTGATATTCTCTGTAAATGGCAGACTTCAGAACACTAGCAATAGATTGTTTATTTATATTCATTTCCCATAAAAAAAACCAGTATCAATATAAGAACAACTGACCTTACTTCTTCCCATGGGATGTGATCTCTTAAGTATAGACTCATCTTCAAGTTTTGAACAATCTGCAACAATGTATTCCAATGATCCTTTGTTTGCATGAGTGGCTCTATCTCAAGGTGCTCAATCTGACTATCATGTGTTAAACCCCCTCTTCTTTCCACCCTCTTGTATGACAATATATTATTATGTAGGAATGGATTATACAACAACTTATTCTAGTGTAGGTTCTTGTGTCCAACCTATTCCCTTCTTCTTGTAGTGTCATTATCTTGTATATGAGCTTCTCACATTTTTCCCTACTGTCGGTTCTTGTGTGACAGCAGTAAGATGGCATTGATTCTTCTCATGCTTGGATATTCCAGGGGATATGTTAGGATGGAATTGATTGTGTAAGTTTATATGAGGGTGAAGGTTTGGATTAAAAAAATATGATGAATGGACAAGAGAGGTAATGGTTTGCCCCTTCCCCCAAACTAAAAGCTTTTACTACCCTTGGAAATATAGGAGGAAGTAGGGAAAAAGGCTCAAGTGCAATTCTAAATACAAATCCATAGCATTCAATGAACTTGACTAAAAATATAAGCATACATGTACCTACCTATGAATATCGTAAAGTATGCAACAACATGCTGAAAATAACGATATTTGATGTTGTCCACAATGATGTAAAAAATTGCAAGAAAGAGCAATGTGGAGCTCATAGCATGATGAATTGCAACTGAGATCTCTAGCTGAAAAATGATATTCTGATGTAGTAGAAAATTTTGGAAACTTTATTTAAAGAGTGTGATGGAATAATTTATTTCTCACTTATTTGCAAACCTTGACTGCCAACAAGCTAGTTTTCAGAAAATATGTGTTTAACTGCGCCCAGAGGGTTTCACAGTTAGAATTTTTTTATTCCCGAGGGATTCCTTCCAATAAGCTGGTTTTCAAGCATTCCAAGGTTTGATGGTGCCCGAGACATATTTTCACAATCAAATTTTATTTGGAAATGGGGTATTTAGGTGAGGGAGATCAACATTGTAAGTGATCCAATCTAACTTTATTGTGTAGGTTAGGGATGGATGGAGCAGAAAATCACGGAAGGAGTGGTGGAGGATTAAATTTTGATGACAGTGGTGACATTAATGATGTGCATGAGAAAAAAATATCAACCACAGAAGGAAATTAAAGTTGTATTAACTTCAATAGGCGTTCATATCAAAATGGGAAGAAGGAAATACATAAGCAGACCATGGTGCTAGTGAGTGAGCATGATGAATCTTAGGTCTTTTGAAAAGATTCTTTATAGAAATCATGGATGTGACAATGGGAATGTGGAAATGCACTTGACATCTAGAACATTGGTCTTCATATTCTTCATATGTATCATTTTCTATCCATCTTCAATA